>VZTI01001053.1:78914-213613 GCA_013397865.1 Struthidea cinerea | reverse complement strand
AAAGCCTCTCCCCTGCGCTCCCCTCCCCTTCCCTTCGCTTCCTTCAGCTCCTCCTTCTTCCTCTGCGCCCCTCGGGCCTCCAGGACCGCGATCGTCCTCCCTTGCCTGGCTCAGATGCGGAGCCGGGGGACGGCGGCGAGGATCGGGGCCGGGGCTGGGGCGGAGCGGGGCGGGAGCCAGGGCAGGGATCAGGGCCGGCACTAGGGCTGGGGCTGGAGGGAAGGTGGAGCAGGGCCGGGGCCGGGGCGAGTGNTGTCGCGGTGCCGCTGGAGCGGAGGCGCGGCGTCCCTGCCGCCCTTCCCGCCGCTCCCCCGCACACCGCGGCTCCCCGAGCTCCAGCCTGCGGGGATCCGAGACAGGTGGCCAGCAGGCAAGTCCTCCGAGCGGTCCTAGATCTGGTGGGGAGCGAGTATCATCCCGCCTGCGGAGACCTGGGGCTGCAGGAGCCGCTAATGCAGATGTTGCCATTCGGTAATTAATTCTCAGCCCGAGAGCGAGCCAGGAAGCAAGCTGCATTGAAGTATCACTGTGGTTTTCACCTACAAGAGATGATGGAGACAACCTGGCCATATCCCAGACTTATGTTTTCGGGATTGCAAGAGTCTGACTCCTGTTTTCCATCCTGCTCCATCCCTCCTGCCATTGCTCTTAAACAGCTGAACCAAAAGTTATTGCTCACCAGATACGGTAGAATAATGAGGGTGGGGAGTTATTCATGGATTATTTATTCTACAATCAATGAGGCAAAGAAAAATGAAAACAATTATTTCTCAGGTGTTATATAGAGAAAGCTGAGAAATGGAGAGGTATAATTTCTTTAGAAGAGCCCCAAAGCAGGGATAAATTATTTTCAGTGACTAGTACACATGCTGCTAACAAGTACCTGCTGTTATTTAGTGACTGTGATGAAGTGGTTAAGACTGTGTGTAAGATGAGATTTTCAGAAAGGCCTTGGGATATTAGGATCCTCAATCCTGTTGCCTTTCAGAGGGAGTACAGTGCCTATCTTTTAGGTCACTTTGAAAGCTCATCCATACGTAATATGTGATATCCCAGGAGAGCTGTGGCCTAGAGGTTTGAGCACAGCCCAGGACAAAGCTTAAATGCCAGTCCTGGGAAAAGTGTTTCTGAAATCTTGCCCAAGTGCCTTGGTTTTTCCTCCTTGAGGCTTTTCCTCCCTTGCCTTATCCATATCGAGTGCTAATACATAAATATTTCAAATGCTTTCATAGAAGTAATGCCAATATGTCTACAGCAAATGTGAAATGAAGAAGTGCACTATGAATGATAAGTTTTATTATACTTATCTCTGTTTTTGAAAGAATAAATATTTCTACAGAGACTCTGTTACCTCTTCCCTGCATCATCCTGAGCTCTTTGCAATGCCCTTCCCTTTCCTTATAACCCACAGACACATTTTGATGTCCAGTAATCATTAGGATATGTGAGTTTTTTGGGCATTAACTAAGAACCAAATATTAATTAGTGACATTAAACTAGTTCAAAATTTCCTCTTTCCATAACTTCTTTCTTGTTCATGTCTTCTATTCCCCTCCTGCTGTATATCCCACAATTTTTCAAGTTTGTAAACCTACATATTCTTTACTTTAGCTACTGCTGAAGTGATAGAGCTGAAATAGTATCACAAACTGACTGCATATATTCATGGAAAAAGAAAAATTTCTGACTATGACATGCAAAAATTTCTACCACTCTCATTCTGAGTTCTTGAAACCCTTTTGGTATTCATTGGCCTTTATAATTCACTTGAATAAGTAATAAACAGCTTCTCTGAGTAAGTACCTAAAGGCTCAGCAGATTATTTTTCAAACAAAATTTCTGCTTCTTAAGGGTCTTCCAATAAGCACAACGAAAGACATACTTGCATATCACCCATTCACACTTTTATACATCTATACCTGCATATGACCCAGCTCGTGAAGTCCTCCACAGGACAAAAACCTTGACATGCCTTGACTTGATTTTAGTTGTTCAAAATTCACACTTGTTTAACATATGATGATTGGGGTCTTCAAAAATGTACTCAAATTGATCATAAGTAGGTAGACATTTAAAAAAACAGCCATAAGGGATAAGAAAAATAATTCAAAACAGGAAGGTTCAGAAGGCTGATTGGTGAATATCTCAATAATAATGATAGTAGAAAATTTCGTTGTGGTTTGAGACGGAAGAAATGGCACAGATTATTGCATTTTTTCCTGCCTCAGAATAGGATCAGTCCTTAAAAACTGCATAAAATATTTAAACTATATAGCAACAGAAATGATTTGTGCAAGGGTAATGCAATTATTTTTAATATAACCACAACTGAGGCCTGCAACATCATTAACTTTGACTGATTCTGTCACACAAAAATCATTACAAAGATCTTCAGGCATTCTTTAGTCCTATAAAACAAGCTAACCATATATACTCTTCTTTTTTTTTCCTTTTTTTTTTCCTGGAGCATGTTGTGAAATATTACTTTACATGATTCAACAAATCCAAGTTGAATATATTAACCTTTGCAACGAAAACATGGTCAAATTGTGTTAGGCCACAATATGAAGCTATTAGATACTTCTACTTTTTCTCCTAACCTTTCCATTCCAGAGTGTAAATGTGAGGATGTTTCTAAGCAAGCAGTGAGACACACCTGCGGTCTCAGCAGGGCAGCTACAAGCTTTAGCACACTTATCCTGCAACCGTCAAGTGTTTGCAGCTTGGGTCAACAGGGACGTGTACTCCACTCTATAGGTTAGGAAAGTGTCACAGCAGATTGGGTCAGACACACCAGCCAAGAGGTGCAGAAGGAGGACCTTCCATCAAAGCTACTCCCATAAGAAAATTAAATGTTCCTTATTTTTAGTTTTCAAATCATAAAATATATAATTGCTTAGGTTGGAAAAGACCTTTAAGATTGTCAAGTCCAACCACTAGCCCAGCACTGCCAAGACCACCACTAAACCATGTCCCAAAGTGCCACATCTACACATCTTTTAAATATTTCCAGGTATGGTGACTCAACCACTTCCCTGGGCAGTCTGTTCCAATCCTTGGCAAACATTTTCATGAAGAAATTTTTTCTCACTGGCTGATCTAAACCTCCTCTGCTGCAATTTGAGGCCATTTCCTCTTGTTCTATTGCTTTTATACTTGGGAGAAGAGACCAATCCCTGACTGGCTACAACCTCATTTCAGGGAATTGTAGGGAGTGGTAAGGTCTCCCCTGAACCTCCTTTTGTCTGGGCTAAACACTTCACTCAGCTGCCCCTCATATGACTTACTCTCTAGACCCTTCACCAGCCCTTCTCTAGAAATGCTCCAGAACCCCAATATCTTTTTTGTAGTGAGGGCCCCAAAACCAGCCATAGAATTTGAGGTGCAGCCTCACCAGTGCCAATGACCACTGAAACACTCCTAGAGCCTTAGAAAGTAGAGAGGTATCTCAGTTTACTGGTGAACCTCCCTGGCAATTAGTAAGACACTACAGTGTTAAAAGACTCCAATTATTACAGCTGTACACAAATTTTATTGAGCTTAATGGAAATTGTACACACATATTGATGAATGAATAGATCATTCTGAATTTACTAGAGCTGTCAAGCAATGTCTGCTAGATGGAATTCATCCTGGATAGAGCTATATTTACAGTATGTGAATGTCAAGAAGGAAAACACAATGTCAGAAAGCTAGAAAGGATAATTAAGAGTTTTAAACACTGGTGGGGCCAAATGGCATTCAATAAAGCGATCAGCTGGGGCCACAGAAGAAAATGAGCCAACTTGAAAAAGGACATGCAACTTTTTAATTAATACTGAAAAGTAAACAGCAAGTTTCTTTATGCCTAACAAACTACCATTTTAAAATATTGTTTTCCTTTTATATTTTTGGTTGCCCCAGCCCTCTTGCATGGTAGAGCTCTAAAAATTACCCATAGCAGAATTTCCATGCAAGTCTCTAGAATGTTAAATATGAGGACTTAACACAGGAAAGCCAAATGCAGTATATTTCAAATTATGACCAAACAAGGCTTTATGATCACATGCACAGAATGAAATGCTGGATAATGGACAGCTCTATGCCTGAAGGAAGTCTCAGGTTTATTAAGAACAACATGGGGTTTTCTACTGGGTTTGTTGATACTCGTGGGTATTTCTCTGAGGGAGAAAGAGATCACATGAAAATTGTGATCCATCTGCCTATGAGGTGCTGTAAAGACCTGAAGAAAATATTACTTTTCTAGAAATGCAAGGAAAGTCCTTCCTAATCTTAATGAAGCTGAAAAGGAAGATGAAGGTGTATTGGCAGATAAGAGACATTATCTTCTTGCTTCACACAGCTATTTGTATAGTATTATAGTTTGAAGTGAATGCATTTTGGCTTGACCATCAGTTAATTATCATAGACGTATTAAAACAAACAAGCTGATAAAAGAAATGAAAATATGTATTTATACAAACATCAAAAGAAATTGAGGATGTTCAGAAGTTTTCAGCTTCATGCCCCTCTATCTTTTGTAGTCTAACCATGTGCTTAAGACAGTATCTACCTTTAGAAATTTCTTTTGTGGTATCTTGATCTCTATTAATCTACACTGCATAATGAAAAAATTTGACAAACAATTAGGAGGAGCATTTGAGGTGACTTGGTTTGTTCAGCCTGGAGAAGAGAAGACTGAGAGGAGACCTCATTGTGGTGTTCAACACTGTCAGAAGGGGAAGCAGAGGGACAGGTACAGATAGTATCACTCTCGTGACCAGTGACAGGACCCAGGGAACGGATGAAGCTGAGTTGGGGTGGTTTAGTTTGCATATCAGGAAAAAGGTTTTTCACCCAGAGGGTGATTGGGCACTGGAACAGGCTCCCCAGGGAAGTGGTCACAGCAACAAGCCAGACAGAGTTCAAGAAGAGTTTGGACAATGCTCTCAGGCACATGGTGTGACTCTTGGGGTGTCCTGTGCAGGGCCAAGAGTTGGACTAGATGATCCTTGTGGATTCCTTCCAACTCAGCATATTCTGTGATTCTAGGGCTGAATAATTGTCTAGATGCATCATTTAAGTGCATATAAAGAAAGAAAAGGCTTGCTAAAAGAAGATATCTTTTTGCTAAACCAAACTTCAAATTTCATTAACATAACAGTATTATAGTTAATTCCTTTCCTCGCCACATCTGGTCTCAGTTTTTCTTCTTAATTCAGTTTGGACCATTTCGTAGGCAATCCATGGATGCATAGGAGAAGGCCTATATTGAAAAAAACCACAGAAAGTGAATTATAGTAATATTTTCAAAAGCTATTGCAATTACGTTGAAAATACTTCAGTCACCTTTAAAGGAGAAATCAAAATCAATCTGGAACATTTCCATCTCCTATTTGTGGGGCAGGAAAAAAGGCATCCTTTCACTAATGCACAGCCTGCAAGGTAAATGCCAGAGAAGAGACTGTCAGCTCTTCTTAGACTATCATTTATGTCTGGATGAAGAGACTTCATGTGACTCGAAGGCTTTTTCAAGACAAGTACATAGCAACACTTTGGACAATACAGTAACTGCTTCCACAGTGAAGTAATATTTGTGAAAAATTTGTGTATTTTTAGCCATATTTTAATGCAAATTAGCAGCTGAAAACATGGGAAAGAGCCAGCATAATCTAACACAATTTCTTTCCTTAAACTGACAGTGATCTACAGCCCTCATCTTGGGAACTTCTTTGGGAAAGGTTTTGGAATAATTCACAACTAGTAGCTTTAAACCACTGCTTTACTTTAAATAATTTGTGTTACGAGGATATAGCCTCATTATCTACTCAATACATATTTAACAGATTGGAAGAGGTTAGCAGAGTAATGCACTAAAGTTACTGAAGCATTTAAGCATTCTGAGTAAATATATATTTGCCTCCCTCTTATATTGTCCACATCATTCAGTCTCAATTACCACACTAATAAACCAGTTATCTTCATCTCCTACTACAGATAACATATGGATACTTGACCATAAAAGTACTCTAAAATACTACCATGTACTCTATCTTATATTAGGAGTATCCAGAGTCCTCTTGAATCATATTATAAATTCTTTCTTACAATTGATTGTGGTAAGGTACTTGGTGCTTCAGTTAAACATGAAGCTCCAGTAATTCTTTATTATGACTCAAGAACTGCCTTTTATTAAGTGGCTACAGCGCATCTAATACAGAGCAGGGTGTCAGTCATGACTGAAGCTCCTGCATACTACCCAAACACAATTATACTTAAAGAAAAATGCATATTGCTTTGACTGTCTGCACACCTGCCTGTCAGATAATTTCCTATGCATCCCGTGTGTTCCTGTGTTTTTCTTTCTTTTTCTTTTTCTTTCTCTCTCTCTCTCTTTCTCTTTCTTTTTCTTTTTCTTTCTCTCTCTCTCTCTTTCTCTTTCTTTTTCTTTTTCTTTCTCTCTCTCTCTCTTTCTCTTTCTTTTTCTTTTTCTTTCTCTCTCTCTCTCTTTCTCTTTCTTTTTCTTTTTCTTTCTCTCTCTCTCTCTTTCTCTTTCTTTTTCTTTTTCTTTCTCTCTCTCTCTCTTTCTCTTTCTTTTTCTTTTTCTTTCTCTCTCTCTCTCTTTCTCTTTCTTTTTCTTTTTCTTTCTCTCTCTCTCTCTTTCTCTTTCTTTTTCTTTTTCTTTCTCTCTCTCTCTCTTTCTCTTTCTTTTTCTTTTTCTTTCTCTCTCTCTCTCTTTCTCTTTCTTTTTCTTTTTCTTTCTCTCTCTCTCTCTTTCTCTCTCTCTTTCTTCCTTTCTTCCTTTCTTCTAAGCTCCCAATTTCCAAAAGCTTGTCATTAAGAACATCAATTGTACAAAGATTGGCAACTTGGGCACGTTAAAAAACTGAAATAATTAGATGAGTTTTGCGCTAATTTTAGGAAGCCACTTGCTGTGGCTATGCAAGCATAGTAACTCCTTGGGCGTCAGTGGAGTTTCTGAGCCGTGCAAGAGCTGCAGCCGAGCCTAGCCAGAGCAGATCAGCCTGCAGCTCACAGTGGAACTACTCTATCTCATGCCTTGAGGAATGTTCCCATTCACCAGTTGGAGGTTTTCATTACAGCCACCAACCCTCCTACTTCAAATGGAAAAAAAACAGGCAGTGTAGGTTTTTGGTGAAGGAGATTGTGTGTTAGCAGGTGTGGTGTTCTGAAAACCACTATTTGTGTTATTATCATATTGATAGAAATTGCAACTACTGTTGTATTTATGCCCTGAAAAAGAGGTGGGTTATTCTTTCCTTGTTCAGAGTAGTCCCACTCCAGTCTGCCTGCTCTTCTTTCAGGTAAATCAGTCAGCAGACTGCAGTAGTATATAATAAAATCATACATGCACGTACAACAAAAGTGCTCACACAAATATTGTGAGCACAAATGATTGCCCTTTGGAAGTAAGAATGAAACTGAGAATGAAATTACTTCTATAGTAGTAACAAGGGAATGAAGTCAAAGTATAAATTGCAGGGCTGTACCACAATATTTTTTTCCATCCTTTCTCCCACACTGAGATCTCAAAAGCAAACAGGAAGCCTTATTAGGAGGCACACAGTATGAAGAGCTCTCTGATGTATGAAGACACATCTGTGACCACCCCTAATGGTATGCAGCCTCTCACCAGATTTGATAGTTCAGAGGCCTCTCTTAAAGACCACTTCAGCTTAATTTATAAGCAGCCATGTTCTCATTTTAACATCTCTATGTTTTAATCTATACATTGCAAAACAGCCTGGGTTTATTGCCTGGAGTTAGGAAACATCTAATCAAAGACACGATTTTAAACTATTTTCTACAATCAATAGTTCAGTGCAATAAACTCTCACGTTCCCTGCTACATGGTAGTAGGAGTGGTGCAGCCAGACTCTCAGCATACACAGCAAACTAAAAGAGATCATAATAACCCTGTATGTGATGACATTGCAACAACCACAACAATGCACTCTGAATGTGCCATCCACTCTTGTGTCACATGAAAGACTTTTTGAGCATGTTTCCTCTAGTTTGGAGACGAGAAGTCTCCCTGACCAAGGCAAGAGGGTTTTAAAAAAACACCCCAAAAATTGATCTGATATTAGAGACCACAGAATTGTGAAGAAGCCTGTGGGTAAGCTGCCCTTTTTACCTATCAGGAGATTCAGTACCAGCCCACCACAGAGTTCTATTATCTCCTCAAGACCAGAATATATATCACTATGTATTGTGTGTATGTACCACTCACTCACACAAATAAAAATTTAATGTTATTTGTTTAATAAGTCATGTACGTATAAAGCAAACTGCAGATATCTATTATAGAAGGACAAGCGTATTATTAAAATATGCTCTGGATAGTCTTCATTCATAAGAAAACAAGACTAGAAGAGACCACCCAAGTCATATCAGTTGCCCAGATTTATCTCCAAGGTAAACTCCCTTTTTCTCTCAAACACAAATCCTTCTCACAATATTAATGAAATTCAGGGTGACTTGGAGATACTTTCTGTGAGGTATGGCTACGTAAAAATCACTTAGCTTTCAGACCCTTTTCAGCTTTTAGAAAGTATTAAACTTTAAAAAATACATGTATTTTATAAAAGACTTATACTTCTTGATCTTATGTCATTGTCTAATCAAAAATTAGGAAAAAATTACATTTGGTAGACCAAAGTCCTACGATAGCGCGTGAATTTTTAGCTCTAAATGCATTGGTAATAAAAGATGCTTAGACACTGTAAATTACTAACTACAATGTGACATGTAATAAATGAACCATAATTTATTCTCCACAGCATCTAAGGATTTCAAAGCATCATACAAATATTGAATTAAGCTTCCCAACAAGATAAGTAAATATTGTATACATGTAAAGAACAAGAACAGGAATCTATGCAGGGCCCAAAATCACCCATGTTCCAACTGTTGCAAAAAAGATTCACTGGCTCTGAGACCAAACACAAGATTTTAAAGCCAGACAGACAAATCAGCAAGAGCTATGCCTCTTGTCCTATAGGGCAAGTTGCCCTATCAAGGCAAGTGAACTGAAAGTGCTCCATTAGTACTTTGATGGAGATGGCAGAGAGTACAAGAGAGTATGAAAGATTTAATCATCAGAAACGCACTCTAAGAGGGAAAGGCAGAAGAACCTAAGTGAAAAGTACTTTAAAAGGAATCAAAGGAACATGATGACTGCAGCTAACAAGCTAATGCCTTTTGCTACCCATAAAAAAGCATGATAGAGTTATAGGTGAACTAGATGAAACTAGTAGTATAAATGTTCATAATTTACAGAGTACACACATTTTTGTTGTGCATCATTCCAAAGTGATAGAGTGTTATTTTGCAGAAATTTCTGCATTTCGTAGCAATGACTTGAGTGCACAGAGGAATTTAATAGAACCACTTGTAACTTTTGAACACTGAAAGATCTTCAGTATCCTAGCCAAAAACCTTGAAATATGTTGAAATCTGTAGGGCTGTACTCTGCAAAAGAAAGATGAAGAGCAGGCTATTTTATTTCCACTTTAAAAAGACCTTGAACTGTGGTAAATATTTAGAACCAAGAAGAATGCAATCTCTTAAGAACCAAAAGGAATGCAATCTAATTATGAGTGCTGCTGTGATAAAAGCACTGAATCCTACTGTTTCCAACTTCATGAGGAAGTAAGGTCTCATTGTTCTGCCCACAGACATGCCTGCAAATGTAGGAGAATTTTTATGCAAACAAAAGACTGAAACAGTATTCTATACCCACCCATCTTACAGCAGCAATTTAGTTGCTTTCCACTTCTACCTCTAGCAAAGACCACGCTATATGAGAGTGGTAGGATATGTCATTAACATTCTGAAAAGCTGTAAATACAACAAAACCTGTTTTCTAGGTGCTCTCCATTCATATAGCCACTTTTCCATCACCTTGTGGACTCCTTTCTTAGAGGTTGTGCAGCAGCAAAATTTTAACCCACTGTGCATCATTTCCAGGACATGTCTCAATCACACTTCTTTCAAGCCAGCTATCTGCAAAACTGACAGCTCTGATGATGCTTCAGAAGCACCTACACCATTTATAGACACACTCAAAGGGGATATTTTGACAACTCAGATTGAAAAATCTGTTCTTCCCAGAACAAGTGCATCTTTTGTTCATTAGTGTTCTGTTCGGCTCGGTTGACCTTGGTTTTATTTCAAACTTTGATTGCTGTAAAATTCGCTCTGCTGCTCAGCCAGCAGTCTATAGAATTCCAACAAGTAAATGGTTAGAAGGAAAAAAAGGATAGCATCTTTCTCCCTCACAAATCAAGGAATGGTTCAGCTGAATATAGACATCTAACTTTGAACTTGTCACTTTAGTCTCCCTTTACTCTTGACAGAGAGCTAGTCAGTATTGCCAGTATCATTGCAGATAAGATTCATGTTACTGTAAAGTAGACATTTGCACATGATCAGATGAGTCAAGCACCATTAAAGTTCCTCTCCTTTAACTACAGGAAGATCCTTGAGTACTTGGCACAGCTGTAGACAGTAAAACATGGGCCTCAGAACAGAAGCGTCTTGTGAAGAATTGTGAAGCATCTTGCATAGCAAGGTGCTTCAAGTGCTGTAGCCTAATAAGAACGGTCCAGATTTTAAATTTGCTAGTTAACACCAAGCCTAAAATTTTTTAGTTAGCCAGAAATGACATTAATAGAAATAATAACTATAATTAAGAAACCCCAAAACTCCACAAAACTAAGGAGACTTCAAAAAAGAAGTAACAGATATGAAGTACAAATATGATCATTGGACAAATCAAAGAAAATACTGCATTTAGCAGTAAAAATAGTAGGTACTCTATGGTTTTGCTGCTCATAAGAGAAACTAAAGGAGAAAGGTAGTTGTGCTGGCTTTTCCTTGGTTTTCTGTCTATTTTTTCTCTTTCATTTTATCCTAGATGTGTAACTACTTATTGAATCTAATCATTATAGCAATTTAAGAACCATCAAAACAAAGGAATTCCCTGTAATTAATGCACATACTGGGTGGAAAAAGCATTAATATGGTCATTTTTGTATGGCTTGATGCCACCCACAATAGCAGATTTTTCATTGGAATAACACATTGCAAATCATCTAAATGAAGAAAAAAAAAATGTTGCTTTTTTTTTTTTTAAAGGAAATAATCTTTTCAGGGAGATCATGTGTGCTCTGCTGCTAGCTTTTGAGAAAAGTTGAATTATAATCTCTACTTTGCTTCCAAAATGGAAACAAAAGAAAATTCCTTGGTCTTTGCCTCTTCTTTCAGAAACCTAAATGTCGTGCTATACCAGTCTATGTGCCAGACTACTCTCTCCTGAAGGGGTCTTCCAACTTTTCCATTTATTTATCATCAACTCTCAAAGTAAAACATTAAAGAACTGAAGATAATGAATCCTTGGCTCTGAGGGATTGCTGAACAACAAAAAATATAGCAATTTGATTCCCTAACAAGACCCCAAAGTCAACCCTTCCCTGCTGTACTGACAATTATAGATCAGAATAATTTTCACTTCCATGGGTGCACAGTAAACCCTTCCTTCATTTTCTGGTGACAGGCTAGATATGCTCAGTCACTTCTCCCTCTCCAGACTGTGCAAGAAAAAAGCAATTAAAATCTTATGTATGCATATAAGGATAATACTCATGGTATTTCCAAATTGCTTTGCCAGCTGGGAAAGGTGTTTGGTTGACATTCACTGTTATACCAAAACAAAATCATAGCTCCTTACTCACACTGAGCCAATGCTTGCTGTAAGGAGAGAGCATTTGTATCGGTTTGCCTTTCATAGTCTACTCTGCCTTCCTTTTATTGTCAATGGCCAAATTCCTCACTGGCTTCATGGTGAGCTGGGCTCAGTCTATGATCCTGTAGAGCTTACATTGTCTTGCTTATATCTTACTGACATAGTTTATGATAGTGTTGGGGGAAATGCTCCATGATAACTGGCTGTCTAGCTCTATTCTCCAGTCTCTCTGGAAAACACACACATTTCTTACTTGGTCTGTTCCATCTTAACATGTTGCTTGATTACTGAATAAGAAGTCTGCTCTGTGGATCTGTCACTTACCAACACTGAGAAAAACTGACACATATCCAGATCCACCAAAAATTTAGTTACCCAGAAAGCAATAAGGCTGATAGATGCTGGAAAAATCCTACAAGACCATATGCAGGACAATCATTTCCTGATTGGAATCAAAGACCAGAAGAGATTTCCTGATCTATCAGTTTCAACCCCTTCTGGTTTCAAGAATTCCACCTTAAAATTTCTTAACGTTTTTTCATATTATTTTTCCTTTTGGAAAATTGAATCAGAAAGTTCTAATGATCAAGAACCTTCTTTAAATTTTCAGCGAAAATATCTTTATGGTGGCTTATATGCCTTTGCTCACGTGCTAACATTTCCCCTTATCTAGAAATTGTTCTTAGGTCCCAGGCAGATTAATACCAAGATAGACTGTTAAACATTTAAATGTCTGGTTGCAGTATGGGTGGGAAAATGGTGTTAAATAAAATGGGCTTATTACTATTTATAATAATACAGGCACAGGTGTCCTTTCAAACGCATCGGGGGAAAAATGGGAGCCTTTGGGGTTTTGTATTTGTTTGACCCTAAAAACGTCAAACAGTGATTATGGTTACAATTCAAGAAACACAACAGCATGTACATTTATAGAAAAGCAGAACCACACTTTTGCAGAAAACCCTTGTCTTTCTGGAAATTAACACAAACTGGTTTAACTCCTCATGCGTATTAATCTTATCCTCAGCAGAAACTGACACTTTCCAGGTACTTTGCTTTTGTGTAAATTATCGTGCTTAGAGAATGATGCTTCAGTTGTATGTTTCATGTGAGAACTATGCTGTCTTCCAGTTATGCAAAGTTCTACATATGTGCTTTCTTAAACATCTCGGTCCACCTTTTCAGGGTATCCAATCAACATTTCTGTCACTACTATTCATTTCAAAGGAAGACTCTAGTATTGGGTAAGGCATGATGAAAACAGTAGGATCAGACTTTAATTTATTTGGAAGCCAAAACTTTGTATTTTTCAAGTGTCAAAGTAAAAAACTATTTACACAGGATTCAGCTTTCCTGCTCCTGAGTGATTTATTAGTCCATGTAGATGCCTTAATGTTTAGAGCAAGGGAGAAATGACTCCTCTGACTCATCTGGTCACTGGTGGCATTCACCTTATATATATGTCAGCTAAGGTCTACAGAAAAAAGAAATTCAATTACTACATGGTAAAGCAGATAGGAATGTAAAATGTTATGAAAACTCTATAAAAAGATTTAGTATTCTGTTCAGTATTTTTTTTCCTGCAGTTTGCCTAACTGTACCAGAGCATGAACCTCTCAAGTAAAAGCTCCTTGAATTACTCTGAGTAACTGTGTTTTCCATGAAAACCAGAAACAAAATTCTTATTACACATTCTTGGCAAAAATACTTTTCATCCTGCTCTGTTGCAGAGGATCGATGAGGGATTGCAGCCCCATTCTACAAATGTCACTGGGGAAAATATCCATGAAGTATTTATGCAGTAAATGACAAATTTTATCTTACTTCAAAATTATAACTTTTTGTGTTGCCAATGCATGCAGAATTTGGTATATGTGGAGCACAGAATCTGCTCATATGCTCTTCTTCCCTCTTTTTGCTATATTACATATATTTTATTAATACATTAAGGTACCCATATTTATTGTGGATGTTCTGTGCAACCACAGGTAGGAAAGGGACAGGGTGACAGGTTATTCAATTCAGCCTGTATCTCAACTCTCTCAGATAGGGTTTGACTCCTTTCATGACAGTGATAGAAATAATCACACAATTTTGTTGTGTCTTCCATCTTCATGTAAAACAAACATGCTGTCCCTTCAATAAAAAATGACAGTACTGGAAAAGGATGTACTCTTCATACACTGTAATATTGTTAATTTCTCATCACTTTTAACTGTGTAAACTACAGGCAGCAAAATGTATAATACATCTGGTCATAAACCGAGGGACCCTACTAGAACCAAGGAGCCTTTGGTGAGGAATTAGGGATCTGTGTTAGTTTACTCCTGAGAACCATCCTAAGCCTGCTCAAAATGGTGTCCAACAATTCTGCATCCCCAAAAGGATGTATCTTTGTCCATGGTTCGCCAGAGCAGGAAAAAGTCCAAACCAAACAAATCCCATAGCTTAAACTGTTTTAATAGATTAGATGTTTCTGTGAATTGGCAGATACAGGTAGCCAGGGCAAGCACCAAACCAGAGCTGAAATGCAGAGAGGAGATTTATGTCATTACCTCTCTAACAACCCTGGGCAGCAGAGACACACAGGGACGCAGGCTCCATTAGGCTCTGGTCATCCTAGAGGACAGAGACACACAGAGACCCGGATCCATCAGGCACAGTTCATCCTCCTGGGCAGGGTGGGCACTGCCTGCCCCAATATATCAAAATGCTCCATGCATACACAGTTTATCACAAGGTTGTGCTTCCATAACCTCTGATCCTTTGATCTCACTCTCCCAGCAGGAGGCTCAAGCATGTCTGCAAGAGTATGTTATCTCTACACAGGCACTCTACTTTTTGAAACAGGCAGAGGATGAACAACACTAGGCATAATAAATGGAGTTTTCTCACCCTGAAATTCTTGGCATTCCCACCTGAAAGGTCAGTTGAGCACATTTACTGTCCTCCTCACCATTCTTCCATTTTTAGCCATTTCCTTCCAATACTGTTCTATTATGCCAACTGCTTGTGACTAAAGATTTCACCAGACGCAAACAGAAGTGCAACCATTTGAGAAGGTGGATTGGATTTAACCCAAAAGCCCATATATGCTCTACGCATTGAATGCAAAGAAATGTCAAAAATTTTTTTTCTGTGCAGTGTTAAAACCAATTTCCCCCTAATTTACTAGTCACCAAAGAGTAGTAAATAAAAGGGGAAAAAATTACTAGTAGACGCCCTGCATCTTGCAGACATCGATGAACATTTCCAGTGCACACCTGTTGTAGACTGAAAATTCTCCTCTGACAACATGCGGTATACGAGCAAGGCTGTGACTGTACAAAATGATTGATAAAACTAAATAACTTCTTATTCTGGTCAGAAGTAAATAAAATTAACTGTTGCCATTATTTTAAAATATGCTTACATAAAAAATGTTCAAAGTGTTCTGTTTTACATGACAAAAGTAAAATTGATCTTAATGGATCACTAAAACTTTAAAAATTACAGCTTCTACAACATGCCTACTTCTGTTCTAGTCATCCTTGCTTACACAAGTGTTTCTTAACATCAATAGGGAACGCATACGAATAAAATTGTTCTAGAACCATCCATCAGTCAGTTCTTGTAAGATGTTGATTTTTCTTATTCCTAGTGAAATCTGACTTCTCTCAGGGAAGTTTCTTAAATTGTACAAATAAAAGAAGACTTAAATGTTACTGTTATTTATAAAACAAATACATACCTTTTGTCTGCACGCGTCCCAGTGGATAGGTATTGAACACTATTACAATGAAATTACGAATTTTATGTGTTCCATTTATGACATCCCCATGTCAGTGTTTTGAAATGAATGTTGTGAATTGTCCTTTTGTCCCCTTCTCTCATTTTTTTTCATCCCAAGCATTAAGTCACATACACCATATCCTAGCTTTTTTTTCTCTTTTCAAAAGCAAACTTATTAAGACATAACAATTTTGCAGAACACTGGGTATAGTATCAATGGAACAACAATATTGACAGAAAATTGGAAATATCTACTACTTTATAGTCCAGAATAATCAGACAGTAACAGATTTTGTCAGCACATCACTGCTGACTTCAGTTAGTCCATGAAGATGGTACTTACTGTGGATAAGTGTATTGGCGTATGTTCTGAACAAATAGAGAACGTGGCTCTCCATTAGAGATGGCTCTTTTTCCTCTTATAAAAAAATCATTCAAAGTTAATAAATTTCAGTAGAGAAAATTATAATCTAGCTTGTGTTATTAACAAGTTTGCCACGACAGAAAGGTAATAAAAATAAGCTGATAATGGAAGTTTCAGATCTTCAAATGTAATTCTCAAATTCCTTGTCACTACTTTAACACAGTAGCAGTGAGAAGTTGTTCTATCAGGAAAAGCATTGGCACTAAGTAAGGATGCATAGAAAGCTGCTTCACTTATGTAGGAAACTCTTTGCTACATCAAAGAAGGCACATAACATTGTGGCACTATAGAATCAAAATGTTTTACATGCTCTCTACCCATTGTAGCAACTTTTCCTCTAAGGCTATTACAGCACCAAAGAACCGACACACATAATCCTAAAGAGAAAAAAAAGAAGATCAGAGAAATTTCTCCCAGAGTGTGGCAAGCATATGAATGAATTACCAAGAGCAGTAAAAAGAAATACTAAATTTTCCACGATTGTCCACGGGGTGGCGTGTGAGCCATGTAGTGTTATGAGCAGCAGCACTGTAAATTCACAGCTCTGTCTTGCGCGATGTACCGAACCTATCTGATTGGTCTGGGGCCAAATAAACACCTATAATTATCCAGAGTAATTCACAAGCAGGATTTCTCTTCTGGTAAGAACTGCTTTCATTAGTTAAGCTCCCTAAAAGTGTTCAACAATAAGTCAAGTTCCTTACCACACTACTGGCCACGATGGTTTGAGCATTAAATTTCCCCTAAGTGTTCTTTTTCTTTGTGATAATTTCCATTCTTGGCAGTATTGCATCCATCAGAGCTTTTACAGTTGAACAAATAGAGTTTTAAGGATGGAGAGGTCTGACAAATACAGATATAGCCAGTCAGAACACAGAAAGAAGACCTTCCTAAGTGCTCTATAGCTTGGATCATAACTGATCATAAATTGCTAATCAAAAATTGGTAAAAGATATCCCTGAATTTACCTACTTCAATCAATATGGAAAGGACTAATATCTTCTTACGGTCATTACACAGATATGTGGTCGTGTACACTGCTCTCTGGAGAACTGCAGCCATTAAAAACAACAAAAGAAATTCCTAAAATTAATTATTGCTTGCTAATACAGTGTAGCAAGAGGAAGGAAAGAGAAGAGCCAGAACTGTGCCCCTAGCCCCTAGTTTCCTACAGGCTTTGAGAAGTATTTCAAAGGCATTCAGAAAGTTCATTTCTACCGCAGAAATTTTCAAACTGCACCCCAGCATTGCTGAGAGATTTTAAGCATGTTTTGCAAATTTCCAATGGGAAAATTAGTGGTTTACTGGCTTTGGCTCTGAGATGAGGGCAAATAGTTTCACTTGCCACACTTGAGTTTCTTCATCAATAAAATCATTTGGGATTTTTATTACCCTCCCTTATGAAACTGAACTCAGCACTGAACAATTCCAATAAGCAGTATTATAATTAGGCCAGATAGAGCAATCCTTTCCATGAGTTAAATACTGCCGGTTAGCAGCATTTACTTTTCAGAAAGTTCTCTATTCTGAATAATTCCACAAGTCCTGTTTCTATGATACTGGAAGCCCAACAGTCCAAGCAGGGTGATGAGATTAATTCTACAGTTGGGAATAGAATAATATCATAACTATTTATCATTTATTATTTTAATGTATTCTAGGGATACCTAGTAAACACAATAAATGTTTCATAGTAGTTAACATTTTATAAATTACAGTATTATAATTATGACAATTAAGTTTTAAGTTGTTTTTAATTTTTTATTCTTGCATATACACTTCTGTCCATGCATGGAAGAACTTGGTCCTTGGGTACTGTTGACAAGGTTTTCTCCCATAATCTCTGTACCTAAACTATTTTTTCATAATTTCTGCTGCTTTTATGTTGTCAGGTTTGGGATTTTTGTCCCCTTCCAATTATTTCTGTAAACTTCCATCTCAGAAATCTGCAGTTTTATTTTATTCTTTAGTGTATATATGTAAGATTCTCTACCAAAGACATCTTCTCACTGGTGTTAATGTTCACCCAACCAAGAAATCTCATTGTTCTTCATCAATTCTCTACCAAAGAATTTCAAACCACTACTGGTAACAAAAAATTACAGATATCATGAGCTGAAATTTTTGCCATCAAATTAATGGAAATTTTCTGTTGTTTTGTTGGGTTTTTTTCCCAGGAAAACCAATGCTAGTGCTTTTGAATGAGTGGTTTCCCTGAAATTATATGCTCTGGAATAAATAACAGAAAATTACCACTAAAACTGCAGAAAAAGAGAAATCCAGGGTTTGCATTAGCATTGTTGCCACATTTCTTTATACAGCCAAAAAGATCATGGCCTCACTCTGATGTGTAAATCACTGAGTAACTCATGATTACTTGCCTCGTATAAAAGGGCATTTAAATAAAATTTAAAATCTTAGAGCCTACTTGAAAAGTATGTTTTCTTTCTCTATTTCCCTTAGCTCAAATAATATAATGAAACCTAATCTTTGGTTACAAGAATGAATGAGGGGGGAGAAAGATCCCAGTTTCCTACAGTGGCTGAACCTCTCACAACGTGCTACTCTCAGGCCTGATTCCTCCTTTTGTCTCTTTGAAGTTAAAGGTAATAAATATCCTTTAAAAAAAAGTAATGACCACTTCCCCATTTCTTGTTGAGTTTCAATTTCGTCTTCTACACTTCTGTTGCCTCCTGTTTTAGCATATGATGAAAACAACATTCAAAAAATACATGAACTTCCTGATTTATTTGGTGACATCAAGTACTGTAGTCCGGCACTTTTATACCATGGACAGCTCAGAGCTACAAGAGAAAATCATTCAGATCAACTCTTCCTAATATGAGCTGGTTAAAAAATATGCATTCAAAATAAGACAGCTAGTTTTCAAAAATTACTAGATGTGTCCCTCTCCAATCTGTAGGAGTGAAAATGACGCCTTGAAAAGAGGGACCCTACTCTTTCTGTTGTTTCTGTCATTTGCAAATTGGCTACATTAGCTGCACCTCAGGAATGATGATTATGGGATCTTTTGGAAACACCAAGTACTGCATATCAGTCTCGCTGTGAAGACTAATGCTTGTCACATTATTTCAAAAGAATAAAACAAATAGTACACAAATTCATTTTCTTCACAGGAGATACACAGGTGCTACTTTTAAAAGAAGAGAAAAACAGCAGCAGACCACAAGCAGAACCCTGATGGTCAACATAGGTTATTTCTACATTTTTTCACTCTCTTCCATTTGGTTCCTTACCATCTTCACTCTAATGTCACCCACCAGGAGCACTATCTTAGGTCACAATGTAAGATGTATCCAAAAGTATGTGTTCTATCACCATCTGTTAAAACCAGGTGGGGCAGTGTTCTTTGTCTCTTCCAGGACACATCCCTGATAACTCCCTCCAGAGGGATATTTTTCTGTTAATGGGCGATCAAGTCTCACTGTGTGACTCATAAAATTACATCATCCCACTGTGAGATGCTTCGCCCAGGTTGGAGGAACCAAGCATTCCTACCTGGATATAATCTGAGGTTTGGAACACCACACTCAGCCCTTACCTACTGGATTCTCAGAAGACAAGAGCTACATAGCCACCACTGGACCTTCAGAGGAAGACCAGACCCTTCTACAGGATCACTGCTTCGACAGAACTGTATCTATCACCTCAGTAGGACTGCAGCCACCACTTAATTGGACTGCTACCCCCACCCTCACCGACAGGGTGTCAGGTTGTATCCTGACTCTGTCAGTGTTTTTGTACGCTTGCATTTATTTTTAATCTTCCTATTAAATTGTAGTTCTGATTTTGAGTCTCTCACTGGTTTGCTTTCAAACTAGTACAGGCACAGATGTTCAGATGCTGTGGATTCCAAAGAAAATCCTTCGTCATGATAAATAAATTATAGCAATGTGATCAATTAATGTCTTTTGAGAAATTATATGCGTGAAAAATCACTCAGTAGGTGAGAGTTTAAGGCATCCATGATTTACCTTAACCACAGGGTAGTTATTCCATTCAAATACAATGGCTTGTAAACAGAATAACGCACTATAAGAGCACTATGCTTGGGACCACAGAATGTGCAATGTTCTTGAACTCACAAAAACTGATAAAAAGAAAATCTTTGCGTTTACAGTACGGATACTTAAAGGAAAGAGCTCTCTCTCTTACTTAAGCTGGAGTCTTACAAATGCACAGAAGACAGTCAAGAGTCCCAAAGCTACTGATTATCAAATGGACAAGGGGCTTGGGGTTTGGTGTTTTTAAAGCACAAATGTAAATATGCCCAGAGAAGCTGTGGATGCCCCATCCCTGGAAGTGTTCAAGGTCAAATTGGATGGGGCTCTGAGGAATCTGGTTAAGTGGAAGGTGTCCCTGCCCATGGCAGGAGGGTTGGAACTGGATGATATTCAAGGTCCCTTCCAACCCAGGCCGTTCTATGATTCTATTACTCTAAATCATGCTTTTTTTTTTTCTCAGCTACAGCAGTATCAAAATAATTGGGAAAGAGGATATTGAGCAAGAGTTGCAGATGATGAAATTCCAAGAGGTCCATACACACTTACTCATTTATCTTTCAAACACTACTCTGTCACACTCCAAGTTTGGCACATCATGCCTAGGATGGGCCAGATGGCTTTTCTAAAGAATTGCATTCGTAGTAAGACAAAAAATAGCTATTTGCTGAAATGATGTTAAAGCCAAAGCACCAAGTTTTGCATTGGATGAAATCACAAAATACCCTAATATTCAATATAAAATAAATTAATTGCTTTGATTCCAAATGGAATAAAAAGAAGCCAGAAAAGAAACAAAGGCACTTTTATGTCAAGCAGAGAACAATTTATCAAACAGAATGAAAATACACAGCTCTCGGGTTCTAAACATGATCATGATGGTCGTACTGGGACACACAGTCTCCCCTTCCTGTTTGTTTTTCATTCCATAAAATATTTAAGCTTGCCAACAACTTCTTGTACTACAGCCCCAATTACAAGTTGATTTCAGGCACTGGTGTACAGTGGAAATGCTCAGTATTTTGCTTGCTTGCTTTTTGAATTCATCTGGAAAAGGAGCAATCAAGACTTTTTTGGGGGGGATTAGCAATTAATTTTCACGTGCATGTGGCATACTCAGCACATAATATACATGAACTATTCCAGGTCTCCATAGGACACTGCTGGCGTGGTGCCTCTGAAGGCTAAACTATAACACATCCCAGCTGTGGGCAAACAAATGGCTTTGGCACTTACCAAAAGATTTCTCCTGATGGAAAATTTAGTATTGTCTTTTTTGTTAAGCGCAGCAAAATGTTATAATGGGGAGCACTGAACAAAATATTAATTAGAAAGTGCTGCATTGGTGCAACACATTCAAAGGAGATGCTATTCAACCACAACAATCTCTTTATCTGGTTATGAAAAAAAAAATAAGATTAGCTATTAAAATGAAACAGAGAAGGAAAATAATGTCACTAGTAAAAACAGAATCAAGCAGATGACACATTGGTCAAATCCTGAAAAGTGAGGGGAAATTGTTTGTAATTTCCTCCCATGTGCCCCAAATTCATCAAGAATTACTGATAAAAACCCTGCCGTACCTTCAGTGTTGGAGTAGTGGAGGTGAATTCTTAGCACAACTCTTACACTGCAAGTTTATCTCTCCTTCAGGTGGGAAAGGTCCACAACCAGGGCCCACAGAATAACCCTCTGCCAGTATTTGCACCACTGAAAGCTCGTTTATGTCTGCAGAAGAGGAGCAGAAAGCTTAGAAAGCTTATTTCTTTCCTTATCCATGAGTGGAACAAAGGCATTTGGAACAAGCCCAGGTCTTGTCTGGTTGAGATATATTTCTGCAGTGAACAGTTCCTGCAAAGCCTTACATACCTAATACAATTTTCCAAGGGCCAAATACCAAAACTATTTAGTTTGGGATGGAACAGCGAAACAATGACAATTGTATGCTTTAGCCAGGTACCATGTTCTTGCAACTGTACCTTGTGGGAACAATTTTAACATGAAAACAGAGGGCGCAATGAGTTCCTTTAATTACTCTAAATTCTATATGTATGTAAAAAACAATATATGCTTTTTCTTCCTTCAGTAGAATTCTATGCATATCTAAGCATTAAGATCAGTCTGAATGCTCACCTTTTGCAGAATCAGGACCGCAGCTTTCTAAATCTTAATAAGAAAATACAGCAAGCAATTGTTTATCATTTCATACATGTTGTTAGGGAATAATTGACATGGATTTAATGAAAAAAAATCCTAACAAGATTCATGTGTAGAATTTTCATATAGAGTGTTTAAATAAGTGTAATGAAAAAACTTTGCAATGAAAATGTAAATCATTCATCATACAGTTTGGACACATAAAAAGATGCGCTTTGATACTTACCAAAAGTTAGAGAAGAAAGTTAACAACTGCAAAGTGGCACATGTTTGAAGGGATAGAGTACGAAAGTAAATAGTCTCTTAAAACAAAGACTTGCAGAAACATTTCAGAGAGAGCTGGGGAGGAAAATGGCACATTTCTAGTATGACTCTTACAATAGCTAAATGGGCTCAATTAGTGACACTCAATAATTGCTGTTTTAACAGTGACATTACACTGTGTGCAAAATACATTAGAAAATTGCAGGGCAGACTAAAGGAAAGTAATTGCATCATAAATACAATACATACTTTTGGCGTGCTCTAATTCTAGATGGAATGGAACGGAATGGAATGGAATGGAATGGAATGGAATGGAATGGAATGGAATGGAATGGAATCTTTCAAAGATATCAAGGATGAATGCCAAAGCAGGAAAAGAGCTATCAAAGTGCAAGGAAAAAGTTGCTCAAGAAGACACAACAATTCAGTACTTCTTTCCAAGAAGACCTCACCATAAGTGGTTTAATAGGAAATTTCTCTTGGTGCATTGTAAGGAATGTTGAGGAAATCCTGCATGCTCTCTACATCTCTGCAAAGCTCCAGACATCAAACAGTGAATGTATAGGATGCAAACGCCCTTATTTACATAGTCTGAACATACTGATGAATTTTGGTGCTAACTTACAAAATGGCAGAAATAGTACCATCCTTACTCTTTCAGGACTTAAAATACTAAATCTTAAAGGAAAAAAAGACTTTTTAGGGCTTTAGATAAGGTTTTAACTTCTTCCCACTAATCAAGGTAAGTAGATAAATATCTCTCAGAAGGATTGAAGTCAAAAATAAGTTGTGCAAGTTTTGACCCATGGCTGAAGCATGTTTAGTATCCTGTATAAACATGGCCAATGGGTGTGTTTAATAGAGGATTCAAACAGCTTAGTTTCAGTGGGACAAGGGGGTGTGATGATGAGAGCAGCAATGGGGTATTTTTCCTATTTGGAAGAATTATTCCTTGCCTGGCTGTACTTTGGGTGTGGACCCAAATATTGTAGGTCTGAAAATGATCAACATTTCAGGCCCAAGGACCCACCCTGGGGACTTACCCTGGGAGTCTACAAAGCTTCGTCCTCTTTGATGTGAACCTCTGAAATAAATCTGGAAAATTAAAATAAAATTCCATTTCCACTTTGTAACCTCTCTGTGTCCTTTAAAGTGGTTTGGTTTTTTTTTTTTTTGAGCTGAAAACCCCGTGAAACATCAAGCAAGAAACAGGCTCATTGTTATTTGACTCATAGTGAGTGCAGGGCATAGAATGGAGCAGAACAGGACAGTTATGTTATTCCCAGAGGTCTTCATGACAAACTACAACCCAGGTCTGAGGGCTCCACCCTGGAGAGCAGATCTGCAGTGCAGGTCCCAGGCACATCCAGGAGACAGGTGCAGAGAGGGGCATACCTACAGCAGGGCTCAGGCAGGGACTGAAGGTCCCAGGAGCAGCTGGGACACGTCCCATGGGCCCTTGGCAGGAGATGGTGGGGGTGGGAGTCCCAGGGGAAGGAGACCCCCACCCCCAGGACCCTGAGAGAAGAAGACTTGCACTACTCTTATGCTCAGTTTAAGAGATTGGTGATTGTCCACTTGGGAGACAGAGTATTGGGCCAGATGGACCGTCCCTCTGAGAGAGTGCTGCTGTTCTGGCTCTTGTGGTTTAGTATGTTTTTCCATGGAAAACAGCTCACACATTTTTAAAAATGAGTATGAGAAAAAAAAATTCCATGGTTAATTAACAGGTTCTGCTTACCTCCAAAAAATTTTAAAACTTTTAGTTCAGGAGCATGTCCTGCTTGAGATGTGGGGTATTGTCAACCTGAGGAAACCTAGAGGAACTGGATAAGCACAGAAGACTTTCAAAAACTGCACTCTACACCTGCTGTTTGCAAATTTGCACAGATGGTCAAATGATCTCAAGATGATCCACAGCTCTCACCCCCATCAGAAGGTGACATACCTTTATCACATGAGATGGCAGAGCCAATGCCTAGGCTAGGGCATGTTTATGGCTACTCAATCCCTTCTGGTAGTGCAGGGCTGGGAGGAAATGTCATCAGAGTTAACCTCAGCACATACTGGTAGGGAAATGAAATGAGAAGAAAGGAAGGGATGTGAAGGGAAGGAATAGTTCACCTGGAAAGGGCCTACAACAATCATCTAGTCTAACTACCTGACTACTTCAAGGATGACCAAACGTTAGAGCATTTTGTTAAGGGCATTGTCCAAATGCCTCTCAAACACTGACAGGCACAGGGCACTGATTACCTGTGAACTTTCTGCAAAGCCTGACCGCTCTTACAAAGATCATACAATTCATATTTCCTCCTAACTTCCAATGTTCAGCCAAGCTGGTCTTCTGACACATTTTCTTGACTTAGGACACAACAGGATTGCCTGAACCTATGCTGTTAAAAGGTAGTTCTTCAAAACTGACCACCACACATGGGCACCTTAACCTGCAGATTCCCAGGGGACATTGCTAACTAGCTTTCTGACCAGCTTCGAGTTTGCCCTCTTGAAACCCAAGACATCAATTCTGCTGACCTTTTTGCTTATCACACCAAAAGCTCTAAATTCAACCATCTCAGGATGACTGTGACTCAGACAGTCACCTACCATTACATCTCCCATGAGTCCTTCTCTACTCATAAAAAAACTAGTCTAAGAAGGTATCTTTTCTTGTTGTCTCGCTGAGTACTTGGGACACGAAACTACATTCCACAAACTTGAGGAATTACAGGTCACTTATGCATGGCAGTAGATTTATTTTTATTTTCCATCCTGTGTTTAAATTATTCATAATGACATACATTATTAACTCCAAAACTTATCAGGTGACACCTTATGAGGTGGATCATCTACTCTCCTGAATTGTTTTTTCAGTCTGCACAAACAAAATAGTCCTCCCTGAATATATCCTATCTGCATGTTCAGCAGAAAATATTTAATGGAGATTTGAATTCAACTACTTCTTTCTGTTGATCTGCTTTCCACTGAATTTTGCATTTATCAGCTCTTTTCATAGCTCCTTTCAATGGGATTGAAGAAGAATTATATAGAAAGCATTTGAACTATCAAATGTCTCATTCTTCTTCAGTGGCCAAACTCAAGCTGACTCTTCAGTGTCCTTGGTATGCCTTTGCGCTTTCTTATTCAAAATCCCCATGCTGGGGTCAGGGTGTAGAGAGTAGATACCTAGAAATACTCATTTAAAATTTCCCTCTAAAAATTACTTTTACTTTCCTAACCTTCCCAGCCTTACAGCCCTGTCCAGCTGAGAAGCAAATTCTGCCTAGTGAATTGAAGTATACTAGCAACAGGTTTGTTTTCACATTTATCCTCCTAGGTGGTCTTACCAGTAAACTATAGGAGTCTAGTGCTCCTCAAGTGAAATGCTGAAAGCAAATGAAATGCTGAGGGCCTACAGCTTCAGGACCCTGGGGTCTAAGATTGAGTTCTGTTTTAGAGCAGGATTTTAGACTTGAATTTCATGTTTCCAAGCAGATTCCTCATTAACAGCTAGCTCCATGTTCTCTCTGAATGAATATTTATCTGTTTTCTGCAGAATGGAAGAGCAGAAATGGGAGAGAAAATAATATTTATTAATACTGTATAGCCCATGAGAAAACTAAAGTATTATTCTGGAAGATGAAAGACTTACATTAAAATTCTCTTTCTGAATCAGTGAGAGATGGGCATGAGCTTGGGAAAGAGTTTAGATTCAGCTTTTAAACTACAAAACCAACTACTGGCATGGCTTCAGCTCTAATCTTGAATATATTCCCTACTTAAAAATTGTTACCGTCTGTCTGCCCTTCAAGTAATGTCTGCTGGCAAAATATGTTTCCCTTTCAACAATCAGTCTCATGCCGCTCTTATTCTGAGCAGGCAGTTCTCTGGTCCTTTTGTGAGTGGAAGAGCTTCTCCCAAAACGAGGTAAATGCCCTAAATCCAGGCATAAGCAGAGTGGGACATGGGATAGAAGGAGAAGTTTTGTAACTGAAGATCTAAACAACCAGTCTGTGGGGACAGTTTACCATTCTTACTGTGCCTGAAAAGAGAGTTTCAAAGCGGGGATTATCTAAAAGATATCTGTTTGGAGACGAACAAAGCGAGCAGTTCCTTACCAGCATGCATCTCTTGGAGAAGACAGTTTCACAGAAGGGCCAAATCAACTCAGCAGCAACCAGTTTCAATCTGATTCTGCATTAGCCAGCTGCCCCTGCAGCATGGCCATGGATAAAGTAAACAAGCAAGAAAATTCCTCTGAGCAAGCAACAATCACCCAGAGGCTAAACCTCCATAATGAGGCCAAACTCACTGACTCATCTCAGGGAGATCAAGACCGGCTGCCAGTATAACCCATTTGTTATTGCTCTGGTAGACCTGTTGCGATTGACCTGCATGTGTATGAGCAGCCCAAAGACACCTGTTACTGTCAAGTTTACAGAGGACAGACAATGTAAACTACTCAGTAGCAGTCAGAGGCTTTAGAGGTCGGAGTAAAGTGCTGGTACTATGTCCAGTTCTGAGATATCAGCTTTGTTACTTTGAATTTGTTCAGCTTGCTTTACAATAGGCATTGTGCCGGTAGGTAGCTGTGGAATGAGCTCTGCATTCCCTTGTAGCCAGGGATACCAGCACTAACAGTCTGTTCTGTGTTGCCATGGCTAGTTCATTTGGACCATGTCAGTTTTCTGCCACAAGGTACTATATAGATGACCTTTACATAAGTAACGAAAGGAAGAGGTTAATGATTGCCTAAATGTGTACATTCCAGGAAAAAAATTATTTAAATATACATACTTAAATTATTATCAGTAACCATATAGTATATAATAATGTAATAGTAAAATAAGTAATAACACATATTTATATGTTTTATATAAAAAATAATTTCTTATATAATTTCCTTCTATGATTAGATCACCTGACTAGTGGATGAGGAGGAGACAGTGCATGCAGTTTTTATGGATTTTGATACTGTCCCTCCCAGCATCCTCTGGACAAGCTGTCCAACTGTGAGATGAGCATGTAGATTGTGCATTGGGTGAAGAACTGGCTGAGGGGCAGGGCTCAGTTGTAAAGAATTGTAAAGAATTGTAAAGAATGTGGCTACATCTGGCTTGTGACCAGCAGTGTTCCCTGGGGCTCAATGTGGTTCTTGGTGTCGCCATTTAAAAATGATGTTAAGGTACATGAACGTGTCCCGAGAAGGGCACCAAAGCTGGAGAAGGAGCCAGCATGCCTGTCCTCTGAGTGGCTCTGGGCTTGTCTGGTTTGGAGAGGAGGAGGCTGAGGGACAACCTCACAGTTCCCTATAGACTCCTGGGAGGTGAAGTGAAGAGGGAGGTGCTGAGCTCTTCTCCCTGGTACCCAGTGCCAGGACATGTGAGAGTGGGTCAGAGCTGCATCCATCAGAGGAAGTTTGGACTTGATGTGAGGAAACATTTCTTTACTCAGAGTGGGAAACCTTGCAAGATCTCCTGTAGAGGTGGACAATGCTTCATGCCTGTTAGTGTTTAAGAGGCATTTGGAGAGTGTCCTTAAAGCCATGCTGTAACTTTTGGTCAGCCTTGAAATCAGGCAGTTGAATGGACAACTGTTGTAGATCCCTCCCAATTCTCCTCTCCTCTCCTCTCCTCTCCTCTCCTCTCCTCTCCTTTTAAATATTTTAGCTTTTTCCAAATGTTTAATGGCAGAATAGAATTAGACATACTGAAACATGTCAACTATTTAGACATACTGAAATATGTCAACATACATACTTCAGTACGTTTATGTTTTTCAACATAAACATGCTGAAATAATTTCAACTAGTTGAATTCACCTTTGAATGTTGGACTCAGGTGTGTGGGATGCATGTTCACCTTCCAAGGATCAGCCATTGATCAGAGGTTTATATTGAGTTCAGCTGCCACTGGTCTAGTCAGGCATCCAAGTGCAATTGGAACTCAGCTGAAAACCAGATATTTGTGAATAACTCCATTACTCATCTCTTAGATAGAAATCTGCTATCAGTACAACTTAATCATCACCATCTTCCATAAATTTGCATAAAATTTTGTGAATCTGTAACTCCTTGCATTCGTCAAATTTATTTGAAAGAGGCTTCAGGGCTCAAAGAGAGTCACTGCAAAAATCTTTCTTCAGTAGGAAACCAAATGAAAAGGTGTGTGGATTTTGTGGGTTTTTTTTAGATTTGAGTAAGAGTTCATCTATTGAGATGTGCTTATCTTGGATATTGGTCTGACAGATTCTTCTTTCATTTTTGCTCCTGTTTCTGGCCTCTTTTGTTACTAAACTCTACCCTCTCTCATGATAAATGTTGTCATTTAGAAAACAGAAAGTCTATCTATTATTTTTCATCCATAATGCTTGGAGGTTTAGATCCCGCATGAAGAATTCATTTCAGTGTAATCACTGGGAGTGACTGCTTGTTTCCAGCTGCTAAACCACTAAGAACTCAGGCCAGTCAGCCCCACCTACAGAGGGCGATGGAGGGATGTGATCAGGAAAGGAAGAAAAAACTAACTCTACTGTCCAGGAAGTACAAGGGTAATATTCCTGGCATGGCTTCATGGCAATTATAATACTCCTGACATCATACAGCACTGGGCATGGCACTGCTGAACACTGTGTTATGGTTTCATCTAAATAGGACACATGGAGAAGCTGGATAGGGAATTTGCAGGGTGCACTCCTTGCTGTTAAAGTTCGTGTAAAAAGTCAAACAGGCTGTTTTGCACTGCCCTCATAATAGTTTCATTTTTACTATAAAAATAAAAGGGGAAGTGGGAAGGAATGTGTTTCTTCACTATTTCTGTCACTTTAATGTCCTTATCCCACAGAGAAATATTTTGCTCTCCCTGCTCATGCTATGCTCTACATTTATGCATAATGTGTCACAAGGTCTTTATTTGACTTTTTATACCTCCAACCACATATTTAATATTAAAAGGAGCTTTTCTTTGGCAATGCTAACAAAAAAGAAAATACAACGTGGAGGTCTTAAGTCAAATTATTTTAGAAATTAGAGACAAAAAAAAAGCAGCAAAGAGAATGGAAGAGAATTTTCAACTAAGCACAGACATGGTAAGTGTTTGAATACTATGGTCCTTATCCAAGATTTATTAGTTTGGTTCCATCAGCTTTAACAGAGCTAGATCACTTTACACTATCCAATTGTACAACATAAATAACAATAATAGTCCTTTTTTATTTTTCTTAAGTTCCTAAGGAGTCATGTCTTGAACCAAGATGTGGACAGTCACCTTTCAGAACTTACATTTTAGGAGAAGAGGGAAGAAATAATATGGAATGCAAATAAAGGTTATAATTCTTACTTATAGTTGGAAGTATATCTCATTGCTGACTATGACATGGTTGACGCTGAGCTGTGATACTGTACTTTGCTGGTACACTTTATTGAAACTATTGGTAGCACATAAGACATTGATAGAATTATTTTTAGAAGTAAAAAAAGAAATCAAAATTTTTTTAGCAAGGAAAGGCCTACAACAGACATAAGAATTTTTAGAACACACACTTCACTGCTTTATACAAGAAGAAACTGCCTTAGGCAGATCCATGTAATTTAACTCAACACATCCATTATCTATAAAAGAGTTTGATCTCAAGATTGGTGAACAAAAATTGCAACATTTACACTACTCAGCAACTAAAAGAGCAAATCTGTTATTATGCATTTTGCTAACTGCCAGACACTCCTTTGCTCAATAAAAATTATCAAAGTACCCACAAATCAAAACCCAAAGAAACTCTAAATAGTTGTAGAATTATTACTATTTGCCCAAGGATAATTTTAAAACTAGCACAATGAATTGTCAGATCTTCTGAATTCAGCTTACTACAGGCAAAAACTATCAAATGCTGCTATGTAAAGAAAACACAAACTATAATGTCTAAAACAAAGGCACCAATAATAGGAACTGATTTTTAAATGGCAGCACTGAACCAAATACATTAGAAACACTCAGCCTAGATATACATATGTATATAAATTTTAATTTTGCAAACAAAGGTGTAGTTTAAAAACTATTTTGAAAGACCCAGTCTTGGCCCTTAGGCATTTCAGCATATTTTTAAAATCATGTCAAAATTTTCATATCTAGATTCCCAAATATGGGAATGTAGGGTCACAGTTAGCTTATACTTTCAATGCTGATATTTCCTGCAGAGTTGGCAGATCAGTTCAGTACCTATAAATCAAGGGAATTTTTTTTTTAATAGGAGGAGATGCTGTCTTCTTTGCAGATACTAATATGTAGAAAATTCTGAGGTATCTTAATCCAGATAAAAATTAAGATAGCATGGGATCATAATTATCTTCATAAATGCTGTTCTACTGAACAGGAATTCTGTGATAGTTTTACAGCAACTACCTTGAACAATATTTGTCCTTTAGTTCACCTCACAGATTCTGCATAGCTCAAGGACTCTGGTTTGCAGAACCTAAATCTATAGACAACAGAAGTCAAAAGAAACCTTCTCCTTCACTTTAACAGATATGAATTCATGTGTTTTGGCTTTTTTTCTTTTTGCTATTTTATCTGCTATAATTTTTTGTGTGTTTGCTGTAACCATGTATAAAATTAATAAATTTAGTGAGCAATGTATAGTGACAACAGTATGCTGAAACATAGGCCATATGATAAATACATTATCGATAGAAACATTTTCATAAATTGGAATTATCAGCTTTTATTAAATTAAACACCACGCTTCTATTAATGTTCAGCAAATAGATGCAAAAGTAGATTATACTGTATATATGTTTCATCTCTAAGGGTAATAAACTTATGCAACTTCTTTGTCTGATAAAACTGCTAATAGTTAAAAAGAACATGAGTAAAGCTGAATTGTCAAAACACATCTACGTGCTCCAATAACCTCTAAACACTAGGGTTGCAGTGGTGTAGGCTTCCCTTGCACTTGTCAAATAATCTACATACATTGCCAAGGAGAATTGTGAACTATTGACTCTAACCCCAAGTAATCTGTTACAGAATCCAAATATATTCTATTAAAACACTTTGAAAATACAACAAAAGATGGAGTCTCGAAAATTACTTCAGATTTGAGGGAGTAATTGAATTACTAGAGAGAAAGTGATAATTCAGGTTTTGTTGAACTCTGATGTGAAAAGATGGCTGGAGGTAAAATTAGAGGAAACTGAGTAGTTATACTTACATCCTAACAGAAGTTATAATGGTTTGGGAATTATAGGGTGAAATGCAGTTGCTGCTTCCTGGATAGAATGCAGTTGGTGTGATCAAATTCCTTGATGATTCCCCACACCCACAATCTGCAAATTTTAGCACCTGCTAAGGGGGATGGAATGAAGTGTGGAACAGACTGTTTACATCCTTGCGGAGAGGGGAACTTGATGGGACTTTGCAGCTGATAAACTGCATAGCGCTTGTCAGTCAAGGAGGATAGGAGATGTCTTGCTGCCGAGCCAGCAACAGTGGTGAAATCACTCTCCTCAGATGAAATTGGTTTAGTTCATTATAACCTAATTGCAATATTAATGCACACCTCCATCCCAAAGTTACCTATCCCCAAGGCACAACCACCCCTCACTGAACGTGAACTCCATACTTTTATTGACTAGACCTTTAAGAGCAAAGCAAGTGAATTTTACACCAATCAGTGACAAAGATTCTTTATTTTACAGAATTTAATTTCTTTCAATTAAAAAGAATTTTACACCATCAGTATGACTATGACATCAAGCTCCACCTAAACACAAAGAAATAGTATAAAAGTAAGTTGAGAATGGGGGAAAGTCAGGGAAGACTCCATTGTAGCTACTGGGATCAGCTGACAGCCTGAACCTGTGGTGTCCTCCATAGGGACCACTATTGGGTGAGAACCATACTCTGTGCATGCTGAGTAGTTTTACTGGAGATTAGAGCTTGTCTCTGCATTGCTTTGAATAAGTTTTTGCAGGCAGATATTATCACTGACAATCCTTGAATCTTAACCTGCCACAATTTTCTATTAATAAAGAGCATTACTCTGTAAAGAGTCCTTCACAGGTGCTGGCAGTGTCTGGAAACAGGCAACATAACCATAAAGTGGAAGACCCACTGAGGAGTCTCCTTTATGCCATTGGTGTGTGTCCATGAATAAGTCAGTTGAAGTGCCCTCTGATCCAGCAGGACTGCTCAGTGAAGGGTCCCACTAATGGAACACTGACAGACTGGTTGGGCACAAGGGTCTTGGCTTTCCTGGAGTGCTGACAGACCAGTCAAATACTAAGAGTCGAGGACATCTCCCATTTGCATTTGTCATCTGATGAATGCACCCATTTTGATAGCTATATTTTAATGAAAGCTCACAGTTTTATACTCATATACTATTAGATTCAGTTTTTGCAGGCCCTCCTTCCTTCCGACTGCAATAACAAGGCAGGCCTACACATACCCAAAACCCCTACACAGCCTTTCCTTAGAAGGTAACAGATTAAATTCTCCAAAATCAGCTTCTATGAAACAACGGTATTGCTCACTCATGAAAGGGTATGTTGTTAGAAGCAAAAAGGTTAAAAACCAACAAAGCCAATTCATGCCCTGGTTCACTTATACGTTATCGTTTCCTTTTAAGTTTTAGCAAGCTGCCTTTATTAATGCTTATGTATGTTCACAGTGGCCAAAATCTCTAACCCTCTTTGTATCTGAAAATTGGTTTAAAGCTGGACAAAATCATCTCATGGTGTTTCAAAGCTAAAAACTTCTGCTGAGGTGTCTCCACGAACCACGTGTAACAATTCCACTTCATGTGGGAAGCCCAGTTCTGCCCCAAGCTGAGGGCAATGGAATAACATGTGATAATAAAATCTAGACTGGATAGTGTTTTCCTCTCTCTCCTTCCCCTCTTCAAGGCTCACAAATTGCATTTCAGGTGCTGTGGGTAAGACTGTCAGCAAGCTCACATTTAGAAGAAAAGATGTCTGCTCACAAACAAGGTGTTCTGCCATGTGTTCACTATAAAAATCAGTTGCAAAAATGATTTTGCAGATAAGAATCATTGAGAATGGCTCCACAGCGTGATTAAAACTTCTCTTGTGTAACATTTCTTCAAAAAGACCAGGGAAATCAGTATTTATCATAGCGAGGGAAATTTCTCTCCTCCTTTTCATTATTTTGTCTCTGAAATCTGTAACATATTCATAGCCCTGTGGTAATATTGCAGCTTATGGGCCTCATTATTACCTCAGCTGTGTTTTCCATGGACTGCAACCATGGAAAGGAAGGTGAAAAAGCCCTTGTATTATTAGCCTGGACATTTTGCTGTCAGAGGGCATGGGTATCAAAGACGCTATGGAGAAGGGCAGGTCAGGTTAGGGGGCTGGACACAGTTTCCTATGACAATGGTTGCAACAGTGTACAGGGGATAGAGCAAACTTATCAAAGTGCATTATATTGCTTCTTTCCATCTTCACATTTGTGACCTGGCCTTGAAGCAGAATGTTGCTTTTTTCAGAGAGACAGGGTGTACCAAATAGCAACTTCTGATAGAAAAAGCAGAAAAATAAATACAGCTAGGTAAATGATAGATGAATGCTCTGAGACAGAATTGACCAAAACTTTTTTGACAAAATGCATTTCATGTGAGTGGATGAGGAAATCCCACTTGTCAAAAAGAAAAACATTTCACAGATATATATGTTTATTTTGAAGAGAATTTTTTAGCCCAGAAGTAATGTCTAGTCCAAATGAGAAAGAGACTCTTACCAAGAATTCAGTGTTTGTGACATTTGTCATGGTATAGTAGATCAGTATTTCTCTTGAAACATTTCATGTGAAGAGGTTATACAGGGCAATAGTTTTGAGGGTAAAGGGGCCACTAACTGCTGCTCTTACGATAAAATGACTGCCTGTGGCAGAAGAGAATATGCAAGGTGGTCTGTGCCGAGCAAACACAGAACTGAGACACAATGTCTTGCATTTCCTGCGCCTACCTCAGAAATTCCCTTTTTATGAATGGAAATGTGCATGCTCTGTAAGGAGGAATGAGCTCTTGGACTCTTAGGGATGCTTAGCACAGGTTCATGGATCATGGATCATGAACTCACTATAGGTGGTCAGTTACAAAGTCACCCTTGCTCTCAGCAAGGGCAAGACACATCTCGCACTGCTAGTGAAAAGCATTACACTTGAAAGTGCTGGGCTGGGCAAGGGCTGCACACTGCATGGGTGAGAAGACAGAACATAAGCAAGATTGCTACAAAACTGAGGAAAAGGGTGAAATATTCCTATTATTCCAGTGAAGACAAGCAGCTGCAATACATTCCTCTAAAACAATTAAACCGAATGTATTATTCTCTACACATTACCAGCCAGAAACAGAGTAATATCAGGCTTCCCAAAGATATACATAAGTAAAAATTCCCCCTTTTTTTTTATTCCATTAAAGCAGAAATATCACAGCAATGAAAGTATCCGTGTAGGGTTATCTTAATTAGTATTTTCAGGTCTCAGAAAAGAGAGAACTACTAACTCAAATAAATATATTTTCAGTTAATTGCTACTGCTGTACAACAAAGGATAAATTTTTGTGCTTTTACAAGCTGAGGTGAATTTCTGAGGCTTATCTTTCAAATGAAGTACATTTTTTAATCAAAAGCATCTCATAACTGCTGTTTGCAGCTTTTATCTCACTGCTGCTGTACATCACTTTATCTACTGGAAAAGCTTGCGCATTTTGCACAGCAATATGAGAGAACTGAAATTCAAAACATAAAAATCTCACAGTGTTATTGTTCCGATAATGTTTTGTATATTAAGTAGCAACAATACCAGCAATGAAACTTCTATGCTACTATGATGGCAATAGTTGGGAACCTTTTAGTAGGTACGATCCCAAGAGATTTTACTGCAGCTTACATTCCCAGAACACAAAGTTCTGAGGTGAAAAAGTAAGTATTTCCAGATGTTGTCATTAGTGGAAAGCAAAGTTTTTTCAACATCAAGGAAATATCTTTTATAAAAATAATATTAATTTTTTTCATTCCCTTAGAAAACAAAATAAAATTTTATTTCCTTGTAACCCACCACCATCAAATCATTCTAGTGTTCCATTCACCAATTTTGATCAAAAGGATGAAATAAGACTGTCTCTTTAGCAGAGGTCATGTATCTTTTACTGCCTCTGTCTTAAAATAACACCAGTGAACGGAACTCGGTGTTTTTTAAAAAGGGCTTTTAGTCATTCTTATCAAAAAGGAGAGAATTTTAAGACCAATATTTTCTTTTGTTCATTTCTTCTGCTGTTATCATGTCACTGTTAGTATAACAATAGTTAATTGCTTATTTTCTATTTCTTAAATCACTTCAAGCTGTGAAGTCTGTCCTTGTCTAACATAATACAGGGAGCAGAGTGCAAAGACTGGTGCTAAGAACACCCTTAACAGGAGCAGCAAGACATAATGTGAGAATCAGATTCTCATTTTGATACTTATTTTGAAAAAAAATGTGCATTTCCACAGTGCTCCAGCACTCATTCACTGAGTAATGCTGTCATGAGTTCTTGAGCTTGCAGGGACATACAAGCCTTGGAAGGGAATAGTTCCTATGTTGCTGTCATCAAGGAAACTCTGCAATTTATGTTCTTTAAAATATAGTCTCAATTCATATTTTGAGCTACAGTACCTTAACCTTTGTATTGTGGATAATTTCTCCACAAATGATTTAGCCTACTGACCATTTCATATGACTAGCCATATATCCTTGTTTGGAAAGCACAGTTTTCATTAAATTTAATTACTTTGCCCTACGGCTTGCATGGGAAAGGTTCATGGTAAAGGTGCAGCTATTAAATAAGTGCAGCTACTAAACAAGGCCAGCTGCTATTAAAATCTACATAGTAAAGGTGAAGCTACTAAATTAAGGTGATTACAGTTTGAAGGTGTTTCTAGATGAAGACATATGGGTAAGCTTTTGCACCTGTAGTGCATTTTACCATACACGTTGTAAAACTTGTGTGAGTGGCTCAGCAAGGTGTTTCCATGTCTTAGCTGTTACAATGTCATCTTAAACTAATTTCTACCAATATGAAATATATATTATTTTAAAATTTTTAATCCATTAGGAATTCATTTGAACACTTGACTCTTCAAGAAATTCTGAAATTCATTATGAGTCTCAAAATCTCTACTATATTTCAAAGTAAAAAATCCCTTTAAAAATTACTAAGTATTTTTCTAAACTGTGTTGTGAATGGCACTCACAAGTAGAACACAAGTCCCTAATGAATTGCTGGTAGCTGGCTCATCTCCAATTTTCACAGGCTGTCACACTTTCTAGCAAACTCAATTCATCCACTTCCCATAGCATTTGGCTTATATATTCTCAAAACCACACTTCACTCCTTGTAGTCATGAGATAAAAGTCTGTTTGTGGCTTCTCATTTCATTGTACAAAAATAACTGTTCTTGCAGCCCACCAGAGCAGCATTTGTAGAAGATGCCAGAGTTTCTGTGCAAGGCATGAGGCCTTTGAAGGGAAAAGTCTCCAAATACATTGTTTGTATCAGTTGGGGGAGCCAAACTTGGCATAAACCATACCTCTGATGGACACATTTGGAAGAGGCTCTGAAACATACTATTCCATCATCTGTGATCAGGTATTCTTTTTGAGGGAAGTAGTTGAGTTGCTATAGAAGAGGGTTCAGAACTTAATTAGCATGTTAGCGAAGTGTGCAAGGGTCTGGGAATGGACTAAAGAGCAAGTCAAACTGCCCATCTAGGAACATCCTAAAACGATGCAATAGGACTGTCCTTTGCAGAGCAGAACACTCATTAAATTGCTCATACAGAATAACATGCTCATGATAAAGAACAGTTTGGGGGTCTATCACTTTTGTATCGTTAGCAGCTCCCAGAATTTCCATTATTTTCCTGAGATGCTGTGGTACAGATGGTTAACTTCCCTTCAGCACTTCCCTCAGACTGTAATGATATTTTACATCTGGATAATCTAATAGGAGTAATAATGTAATATTAATCCAATTTGAAATTCCCTGAATTATTCTTGTTGATTTCAGTGGACTTTGAATGATAATTCACAAATGACCAAGAGGTGACACCAGAGTTTTGGAGACTAGAGGATCTGTCAGACAACTACCTACATTTTTTTCAGAATCTCAGGGCACTTCAAGCCCTAATGTCTGACAGCTAGTTTTGCTGTGACCCAAACTGGATTTGGTGCTGTAATAACACAAGATGCTTTGAAGAGGTACATGGTCTTTGCAACCCATACTATTTCACATGTGTTTCATTATCATAAAAATATCATTAAAATAATAATGAAGCATATTTATTTTATCAATATTATTCTTTCTTTCCTTGATCATAGGCAAAGGGTTTTTCACTTGTAGATCTTTGTGGCAAGACCCAGAGTCAGACAGGGCTTTGAGGAAGTTTATCTAAAATTTTTCTTTATAATGAATATCCTAAAATATAAAAAGACTTTTATCAATCTGTTTTTATTAACCTATAGATTGGAATACTTTACTTTTTAAATCAAGACAGACATTTAAGACAGATTATGTACAAAAATCTTTGTCTTCTCAGAGTGTCCTTGCTTCAGGTTTTCTCGTAGCACTACAGAAGGTTTCTGAGATGCAGCAAGTTCTGCATTGACTATCTCTGCCACCTCCAAGGTCTGCCTGTCTCATCCCTTCTCTCAATAGTGTCTTCATAGTTGCAGGCTGCCAGCGCATTTCTTTACCTCTTTATCTGCCTGTGACCTGTCTAGTCTCACTCCTGAAATGGAAGGCTCATGTGGTCCTCTAGAGCAGCAACAACCTGCCACCTCCTTTCACAAGGATCTACCTCATCACTCATCCCTTATAAATAAAGAAGTAAACAGGTAGATATCAAATATCACACTCTGAATTACTTTTTTGGGTTTTGAGAAAACTAAACCTTACGATACATCTTCCAAAGAATTTACCTGGCAAATACCTTAAAAATAGATGATGGTAGTTTTCCTAAGGACATATGTATGTTGTTAAAAGATTAACTGATTTTTAGAAATCAGTTAAAGCTGTTAGTTCCTCTGGATTTCCTGAATTAGGCTGTCTTAATCTATATGTAACTAAAGATGGCTTTTTGCTACCTCGAGTCACATGTTTACATTCAAATATTGCCTAAAAGGTGGCAATACTGTCATCTTTAGGTTGCTTAGCAGTTTGAAAAGGAAAGGGAGGAAGGCTGAAGATAGCACTACTGAGATGACTATTGAAGGCTTTCAGTTTCCCTCAGTCTTCAGAAATTTCTGCAAATTTCATGATCTTTAGAAATCCTGGCTGACACTGCTAGGACCCACGGCACCTCTGACAGATATCAGGGAAAACATGCTCCGAAGAACATGAAGAACCCCTGCTGCTTAAGTAGTCTGCAAGGAATACAGCTAAAACTCCTGGAGAAACAAAGACATTATTCAACTCCAACGTGATTTTCTTAACAGCTATACAGAGTTGTTCCATATTAAATACCTACCAAATTCTCCTAACATTTGTGTACCATACACATCTTTCCACCTGTTGACATTATATAAGTATTGGGAGGCACAATAACAGTTCCAATATGCATACATATTCTGAGTAAAATACCTTGCAAATTTCTTAAGTAATTTTTTTAATGTAACAAGGTTAGCTCATAATACTCCTTAAAATATTCAAAAAACTATAGTGTTGTAAAAAATGCTTTATTTCCAATGGTCTTACAAAGCTGTCAGACTATTATGAGTAAGTAAAACAATATTAAATAGGGATTTAAAAATCTTACCTTTTCCAGACTGGTAACTCCTGTTTTAACTGTACTTAATTAGTTTAGCACCTCAGAAATACAGCATTTAAATAATTTGATTGAAATATATGCCTTTTTTGAGACCTTCTACATTACTTCAGATTTTAATAAAAAGTAAAACCTCAAACACAGTTATTGGTTAGCACTTCTGCTATGTCCAAGCATACTTTTACTAAAGTAACCCACAAAATCAGAGAAAAAACTCCCCAAAGTATTAAAGTGTGAAGTGACTGTTGGCATGGCAAAGTTAAGAGATGAGTACATTTAAGACAAAAGATCCAGGTCGTGTGGAAAGCAACAAACTTTATTATAATAGAAGGAACAATATGTTTAACAAACGAAATTTATGATGGTGTTGATGAGCTTTAGGGATCAAAACTGACATCGGCCCCTTAGTATAATGCAAGCTAAGATCTGATATCCAGTATATTTATTTCAAATGTTTTTCTTTACTCAGCTGGTTTTTAGGACTTACCAGAGCATATTGTGTTGTGCCAACTACGCATGTTTTGTAACAAGATGACCTTCTAGCAACTCATAATGAATTTAAGTGCAGTTGTAATAAGAATATCAAAGGGAGTTTAAAAGTCATGTTTATAATCTTTTGGTAAGGCCACAGACTTCATTATCATAATGTTATAACACAGATTCAAATCCATTTCAGTTATACTTCTAATGCAATCTCAGGCTCACAACCAACTGCTTCAATTATTTTTTCAGTAATGTCTCATCTAAAATTTCTATTTTTATTCCTGTTAGCCCCTTTCCTTTCACTCAAAGCAAGGAGAAAGCAGCCATGGAGTTTCCTGAAGAGCTACCACATTTCCTCTGGAATTACAGCACATCTGCTTGAGTCAGGACCAGAAATGACCTTAAGTTGCCATACAAACTCTATGATAAATTTGTTAGGTGTTCTCCTTTTGGCCAGAAGGGAATTTTTTTCTTTTTTCTTTTAATGTTTGACTACTAAACCTGTGGCAAATAATCCACTTCTTTAATATGGATCCTTCTCTTAAAATTTATGAATTTGTAGCCAAATTATAAATCTGTGGGCTAAAAGACATCTCCTTAACATGGGCTTTTCTCCTGGTACAGAAGAGCTTTGCATTTCAAACATGGCAGAAGCAACAAGCTCTTTTTTGGGGTACCTTTCTCCAGGTATGAAGGAGTGAAAAGAAAGACTGCTGTCTCATTATGTGGAACTGTACTGACAGTTAAAGGAAGCTGCTTTTGAAAGCATTGTGAAATAATTATTCTTTCATAGTATGACATCTTCAAAAATACACTTTGGGTTTGTTCTTAACAGAGCTAAGAATTCAGATCAGTCCAGGAGATCCTGAGCAACACTCAGTCTGGAGTCCTGCATGTGGGATAATTCAACTCTGAATTTTCATTATTTCTTTCCAAGAAATATGCTTACATAGTAATTTGCTGTTGTTTTCTGGAACCTACTGGAAAATGTCAGTTTGACAGAAAGAGCCATAAAGCAGGTCCCCTGGGTAAATGATGCAGCAGTACCAAAATGTGCACCACCAATCAGTGTTGAGATACGTACAGAGCATCATAAACACACCTTACAGTAGGGTATTGGGGTAGTGGCACTGCATACATGGAGTTTACAGGCAAACAAGCACAAACTTCTCCCTTGCCTAGGGCTTTGTTTCAGTTCACTGAACAAAGCACTAAAAAGTAATTACAGTCTTTTTCTTGGAAATTGTTTCGGACCCTCCTTGGAGGTTTCTGCTTCAAAGGCATTCCAAATTATAACAAAAGAAAGTGGGCTCTTTGCCCAAAGTTTGAGAAAAATTACATTTAATAGCACAAATGCGGTTTTTGTTGGTTTCTTCTCATATCAGGAAAGGGCAGCCAGGTTTGTTTGAAGTGTTATGTTCAGGAATTGCCTTCTTCCTCCAGATTCTAAGTAAAAGACAGCTGGAATCTGTCCTGAGCTAGCCTTATACATTACCATTAAGGCAGCTTCATCTCACACTATTCATAACTTCTTAAGCTGAAAAAGTAGAGAAACAGTCCAAAATTTCACAGGCCACAGATCTATTCTTTCTTCTGTTAACACCTGATGTTTGCCTCTCAGCTATGCTGCAAGGAACAGAGTCTAAAACAAAGACAAAGCCAGTCCAGCACTTTTTTTTTTCCACAGAATCTTAGAAGCCCATCAATACTTCTTCCATCAATATAATTCTTTGTGGAAAGTATTGTCTGTGAAGTTCTACTTTAGGAAGTAGGGAGATGTGTCTTGCTAGTGACTTATGATTCACAGAATTAAAAGAAAGTCAAACCAAAAAAGTCTAGAAAACAACCCAGCTGAAATATTACTGGCATCATATCTATTATCCCTTCTACTCAAGACAATTAAATCAAATCACTAAAAATTAAGGTGATGAAAATACTGATGCCATGGGAAAACAGAGTTAAAGGTCTCAACTCAAAAAGAACATGTAATTTCTAGCTTCTCTAATTCTGAGTCTTGTAGTCATTAACAGATCTTTTATGAAAAATATAATACTAGATGGTACAGAATCATAAAAAATTAAAAATTGTGTTATGAATAAAAATAGAAGAATACATGCATTTACCAGAAAAAGAATAATAAACATTAACAGTAAGACAAAGATGGAAAAAGGGTCATCAAACTGAGAAGTTACTTGGCTTAAGTTAATAATTATATATTGTGATTCAGTGCACCTGGTCTGTAGAAAACTTTGTAGCTCTGTCACAGGTTTTGCTGTCATGACAACATGAACCAGACTTTCGCCTGTATAGAAGTTTCTGCCCCTTCTGAGCTCCTGTACATATTTCAATTACACTGCAAGTATTTGCAGAGATGCTGCAAGACTTTTGCAAAAATCTAACTTACTTTTTGAGAGATTGAAAGCTGTTTGCCCTCACAAACGTTCATGACCTGAAAAAATAACTTCTACTGGATGCATTAAGAGACCTAAGAGAATCTCTGTCTTACATAAATCAGTTCTTGTACAAATGAATAGTAGAGAGCTATCCATCTTGTCTAGTGACTATTTCATTCCTTTTCTGTAAAGGATTTGGTTTTGGTTTAGATTTTGATGATTTTAGATCTTGTCTCTCTATATTACATATAATCTTCTCTTTCCATAACAAATACTTATTTCTTCTTTAAAGGAAGCTGGTTAGCACTGGCGATCAGGGTTAAGTTACATCACGTTGTGTTGAAAATATTTGAACAACATAATCACTCCAAATTGAAGTAACTTCTCCCATTTATCTTAGCTTGGAGCATTTCTGTTAGAAGAATGCCACAATGTGGTTCTTTTCTTCTCTGACCCTGTGGCACTGCCATAGTGCTAGTCTAAAGTACCATTGATGGATTTCCTTATGTGTTGCTGTGCAGCCTTATCTGTGATGTTGTGCATAGACAGAGCTCAAAAACAGTCATAAAATTACGTCAATGACTGCTTTCTCTACTCAAGAGGAGGTGCTATGAGCCCATTTTGAAGAGACAAGAGGTGGAGAAGTGGCAGAGGCAGAACTTCTGGCATAAGTATTTCTAAGTGCCTAAGTAGAGACTGGTAGTTCTGGTCCCAGACTGGCATCTCAGGAAGCAGAACAGGAGCAGTCCACAGTCACAGCAAAAAGTCACACTCCCACCTAGTGCAAATGCAAGTTTGGTAAAAATAAAAAAAGGCTGGACTAATATAAATTGACTAAAGATTTAACAAAGGTCAGCTCTGAGTTATATTGAGCCTTAATAGGAATGGAAGATAGCCAACAGAACAAAGGACTGGATTAAAATTTTTCCACTCCATTTTGTCACTGGGTTTAACCAGAGTTGACTCACAACTGGTTTTTATAGTTCTGTAACAACTGAAATTGATTAGACATATGCAAATAAGATTTGGTAAGACAAACACATTTTTTGGTTGTTCTGAAACCACTTAACAGAGTAAACAATAGGGTCAATATATTCCATCTCAGGTTTAAACATAATTTCTACTTGACAAGGATAAAAAGGAATCTACATTTTTTTGAAGCCATGCGTTGAAAGCATTAGATTAGAAGTTAAAGAGCACAGCACAATGATTTAAAGGTTGACTGGGATTCCAAATTGTATTCCATGTTTTACTACGTATTTGAAAAACTAATTATAACTAAAACCTAACTGATGCCAGAGGAGGACGAAGAATGTTTATAAAATGCTATAATTGAATTATCACCAAGAAACCAAGTTGTGAGATGAGAAAAATCATTATGCAATATCAGTGTGCTATCAAATGTGTGAAATCTAGACCCTTTTGGAGTTCAGAACATTTCATTTCAGCTACCTAGTAATTCACCTTTCAGCATTAGACACCATTACTGAATGATGAAGACTGTAATAGATGTTGAAATGTACCGCAGTATTCTATCCAGGTTGCCGCACAAAGGCATCTTCCAGACATTTGGGCTATGTATGCTAACACTCTGCCATATCTTCCCAAAGCTTATTTAATAGTCTGGTGTTTAAACTATCACAGTGATTTATTCCAGTGTTAAAACTTATATTTCTTTGACAAAACATTACTGGTTTTAGCACTTTCTTTGGCTCCCTGTAACTGAGAATATTAGTGACACAAGCATAATGTCATATCTATCATCTTTTAACAAAAATGCCTCAAATTTTTTTAGTTATCACCGTGGCACTTGACATATTTTCCATCAGTATCTTCCCTTCTTCAAATTCCTTCACTAATGACTATCTTCTCCTCTATTTTAAATTTTTTATGTTTCACTGCACTTGCACATTTCTGTTACCATTCCTTCCTACAATGCATTTTTATTGGCTAGATACATTATTCCTTTACATGATTCCACCTCTTCAAGCCTGGACTCTAGATCTTCCCACTGCTCCTTCATTTGAAAGAATATTCCAGACTTTCCTCACTTTGCTTACATACTTTTCATACAATTTGGTAAGATATCTGCATTTTTAATTTGGTTTATTTTTTTAATTTTCCCAAGCCTCTCCATGTAAGTTCAAAGTGTGTCACATTACCTAGCAATACAAAATTCAGTACAAAATTGAAAAGACTACTATGCATTTTATGTGGCAGAGATAGTGGAGTTAAGAACAAGATTAACCTTTGGCAGGTTCTGGATGTTTTTCAGCCTCTTGTCTCATTAGTCTCAATAAAACCAGCTATGAAAGGCTGAGTAATCCTGTATTCAAACTGAAAAGGATTTCCGTTTGCAAATTATCAGAAAGATTAATCCTGAAGACAAAATGCATGGTATCAGAAAAGAAAAGAAACTACCTCAAGGAAAGTGAAGCTGATTGTTTTATGCTTTAGTCCCCTTGAATCTGGAGACACAATCTCTTAATAAAATATTCTAATTTTTCTAAAGCATGCACATGGTGAAACAGAGCAAAATTCTACCTCTTAAATTCCTTTAAAACCTCAGCAATTTTCCCCATATTGTTGACAAACACACCCACGCACAGTAAAACTAAAACTGATTGCAAAAGGACAATGTGGCTTCCCAATATTCACCAAAATACATAACTGTGGACGATCGATGTGTTTTGGGAGGGCAACCCAGAAACAAAAAAGCCATTCATTTAAGAACTCAGATAACTATAAAAAGGAAACCTTGGTCAGCTGATAGTTGTTAGAGCCGCTGTTGGTCATTGCACAGAGCTCAGAACCTGATGTTTTCTCCTCAGAAGTATCAACTCTGGTCTGTCAGGCTTTGCAAAAGCTGTTTCAGCTCTCAGCTCATATTCCTACTTCAGTGTTTGCTATTTTGACAGTGAAAAATCTCAACATCATTTGGGTGTGTTTTCTCAACCTATTCTGAAGATCTGATATAGTAATAAAACTACTAAAATCAGTGTTTCCCTATATGGCAAATTAGACAAAAAAGGAAGTAGATGTTTTTAATTTGAAATTCCACCTGAAACTTCACAAGAATTGCTTTGAACGTTGCCTATGCAAATTTCTCCTATGGAAAATGGAAACAATATTTTTCAATTTTTCTTATTCTATTTGGTCAATTTATTAGCATTTTATGTATTTCTATTCTGTGATTTTTTAAAATAATTATTTAATAGCTTAGGCTGTTTCAGTTCTCCTATGTTTGCTATAGATTTTTCTTTTAAATTGCCATTTTCCTTCAATATGAGATAACTGAAATTCATTTTAGGATGGTGCTGGGATCACTTTTTCCCCATTACTTCATATATTGTAAATAAGAAGAAAATGCTTTTTTACTGCAGTCAATGTGTAAAGTCTCTCTGTTTGCATTTTGGATGTTAGCTCATTATCAAACACCAGAATAAAAAAAAAGGGGTCTTTTGAGGAAACCAGAGGTACAGTAATATTACACCAACAAAAAAGAGGCATGAAATTTCATCAGACTTACAGTGCTATATATTTGGCTCAATTAAAACTTTCACCAAGTTAACCCGATAAATAAACCATAACTGGATTACAGGATGCAACAATTGAGAACTCTGAAAATGGAAGATACTGTATGAAAACTGCTTGTTAAAATCCCAGCTCATTTATTTGTAGGTGGAACAATTATGTTTTAGAAAAGGATGAACAAAATTCTGTATTTTACTCCTGTCTTTATCTGTTATCAGTAGATAGCTATGAGTAAGACCAAAAATAGCTTAAGCATCAGTCCCATTCCTTTTTTGTTATGTTTGGTCAATAAAACAAATATTTCTGCACAGAACCTGGTGGAATATGATCAACAGAAGGGACTCAACACACTGGTTGGAATTTAAAGTCAGAAAATTTGAACCTACTCATAAGGACAGTAAATCCATTTCAAAGAGGTAGGAAGCATCCCAGGCAGACTCTGACACTTTCAGTATAGTATCACCCAACCATTCCAAATCATTTTAGAAGAAAAAATAAACTATTAATGCTTCCCTAAACTCCACACTAGGAGAAGTGGATGTGCAAGAAAGTACCCAAAGGAGAAATTAGTAAAATTGGAAGTGCTTGCACTTGTTTTATTAAGAGAGAAAACACTTTAAGCATTCTTATGTCAGTTCCCTTCCCTTTTCTGGGTTAGCCTGCAGATTTTGTTCGCACTTACCAAAAGCTTGCTGTGTTCTCTTCATATTTTAGAGCAGAAGATCTGTGAATAGGGGAAGATGCAGCTACAACCACACTTTCAACATCAGTATTCCAACTGGGTTCCCTGTCGATGGGACACTGATGCAGTTTGTCTCATCAGACACTGAATTTTCCCTTCATGGCAGATGGTCATTTAGGAGCAACTATTAATTCCAAATACTCTCCAGCCTGGTCAGCATACTCACTTCCTTTGTACACACACTGTAGGTGCTGTGTTGCTCCTCTCTCTCATAAGAGAAACATGACCCATAAGAAATTCCTGGCTTTAGCAAGCAGAGCTCTCCTCCATCCTGTCGCTGTTACATCTGAGACGCATAAAGAAAACAACATAGAGTCCAGGCTTATGAACAAGTGGAAGTACTTTAATAATTTTCTAACTACTTTTATAGGATAGATCGCAAAAGTCTGTTGAATGGCAATAGGTAATTGGTTCCTCGGCCATCCACCCCTTGAGAGGATTGGCCAAGTCCTAAGATACCTATTCCAACATATTTTCAAAGTCAAAGCCATAACGATCTTGCAAAACAGCTTGCGGGTGCAAGAAGTTTACGAAACTGTGACCTTGTTTAAAATAGTTGACATAGGAAAGACAGTCTTCTCACAGAATATTGAGAAAAGGCTGAAGAATTTCTCTGCTTCTAGCTTTTTAGCACCTACACCATCCTGCCTTTCACACTGCGTCATTCAGTTGGGCATCTGCACCTCGGTGAGCTGCCATGTTGTGGCTCCAGAAAGACAACAACTCTGGGATACAGCAGTTAATTCTGCTTTGATGTTCACTGATTATTGACACTTGTTCTCCTGTAAACACAGAGATTCTAGGAAGAGCTTAGTTTTGTACGGCGGCAAAGAAACTGAAGTAGGTCAGAGTCTCACAGATAATTTCCATAAAATCTGATTATAGCTATAAGTGAATAAAACTTACATATGTCACAAAAAAGCACCAAAAAGCAACCTAACAAGTCATCCAGCAACAGCAACCACAATGTAGTGGGGGAAGAATGAGTTACATAGCATGGGTTTACAATGTGGCCATGCATACGTGTGCATACATATGTTAGTAACAAAAATATAATTTGACCTTTTATTTTGAAGAACAAAGCATTCAGGTGCATATAGCTGTATCTATGTGGTGCGCACATGTATGTTGACTACAAATACATACATATTACATGTATAAAGTCATAGAAAAATACAGGTGGAAAGGGCCCATCTGAGGTCCTGGCCTCTTCAAAAACTGTTTAAAGCAGAGTTAATCTCAAAGTTGGAGTAGGTTGCTCAAGGCCTTGTCTAGTAGAGATACACACAATAAAGCTAATTTGCAAAGCTCATAGCCAACCACTCACTGAAGTATGTTATTTTCTTTCAGCAGTTGATTTTTTCCTTCATATTAGAGGGAAATAAAATGTATCTGATTCCATTCAATAGGATACTGATGACTTCTATAGAGGGTAAATGAGCAGATTCTGCATCAGAAACCTGAAGCAGTAGAGTTTACCATCTAGATCATTAACATGAGAAACAGAAACATATATTTATTCTAGTGTGGTTTCTGTTTCTGGTTGCTCTTGGTTCCACAGGTACTGAATAAACCTCATAGCTGGATGAGGAAAGACTGCAGGGAAAGTGACAGAAAAGATGTCAATATTCAAGGGTGGAAAAGGTATGAAGAAAGAAAACCTATTTCTTCAGATCTTAAAAAATTTCTTTGAATTTTGACACATATCTGTCTGATGAGAAGAGGCATGACTTTGTTTTGTTTTCATACCACGGGTATCGACACTCTCTTTTCTCTGATCCTCTAGTCGGAAATCTTGCTAGTTTTAAGGAAAAAAAGAAATAAGCCCTCTATGAGTGAACAGCCTATTTAGTATTTAGCTACAAAAGTGTGAGTCCATATTAAGGAGCTTACAATTCTGAGACCTCACTCATTTAAAAATCAGGGTACCCTTGGAAATGACATTGAAGGAGTTAATACAACAAGCAAAGAGTAATGTCAATGACCATGAAAAATTATACCAGAAATGCAGATGGAAAAACAGTGTCTGCAGTCCTGTTGAAACTGCCCTGAGTGATGTTTTTTTTTTCCTTTGGGGTTTTTTTGGTTGGTTGGTTGTTGTTGTGTTTTCTTTATTTGGGAAAAAAATTAAGGAAAAGAAACTTTGGCTGCAAACGGTCTCACTCCTGCACTGGTTTAGTACAAGCATTTAAACAAAAGATCCCACAAGTTTTTAGGTGGACAATATTAATTCTCAGAAACATTCCTCTTCCTTCATAGGTCAGTTTTCTCTTGAAAATCATCCACTTAGAGAAATTAGAACAATTTTACAGTATATAGATTGTTCTGTAACATTTTTGGAATAAGTTATTTCCCTTCCCATGACATTTTCTCTTCTTCATACCCCAGGCATCTATTTGGAAATTTTGGAAGGAATGGATATTTCTTGTGTACTTCAGATCATTTTCTGCAGGCTTTGTTCACTCCGCTCTAGACAACAGAAAGAGCCTTGGTAGAACCATGGTAGATGGAGATACATCTAGCTGTAGACAAAAACTCTAGAATCCAAAGATGCTAGAATGCTTTCCCCAGGAATTATACAGCTAATTTTTTTCCTATGCATATTCTAAAATCCAGAAGATTAAGGCTAAAATCTTCTAAAAGCTTGAGAGCCCCTTACCAAAAGGATGTTTTAATGACTTTATAACTTATTCCTAAGCAAGGAATCACTTTTTGTCACTATAGAACTCTCACAATTACTTGATACTTTTGGCACCTGAAGTGTAAAATCTGCTGCTGACCATCCAGACAGAGCACTTTTGGAAGTTCAAGACCTATCTGGGCATATCTGGACCTATCTGGGTTTACTGCTGACAAGTTCCTGATTATAGCCAAAAGACAAAACAGTTATACCAACAGTTTTCACTGTGATAGTTTGCCACAAATTTGGAGTCTCAATAAAAGCCAGAACAGCTCCCAAAAAAACCTATAGTAAAAAAGAAAAAAAAAAAATTCAGCTAACTTCAGCTCTTCCAAGTTTTACATGAATGATTGTAAAAACTTTCTTCTAAGTCAACTTACCCATTTCAAATGCCAAAAGGAGTATAAATTATACAGAGGATATTAATAATATTTACATTCAGCCCTTCTAAAATGAAGTCAAAGAAAGAAAACATCTTGTTCTAATAACATAGATACAATCATCAGCAGTCTGTACAAATATTGAAAACATCATGCGTTAGTCCTCTCTGCTGATTGAAAATCAAACAAATAACCAGTTATATTATCCATCAGACCATATTATTAAATAATAATGTATGAACTGAAACAAGACGGACTCTATTCTTCATTATAAAGTGGTAGTTTCTTTATTGAATATCACACAGTGGTGAGAAAGAAGCAGTTACACATGTTAAAAAGATGGAGCCAGAAATCTGTCTGAAATGAGAAAAAATTGCCTTGACTCACGGCAGTTATTGTCACAGTGAGCAAGATTGTCCATTTTAATTGCACTTTTGGCTGGATTTTTAAATATTATGGTATTTCAGAAGTGATTGATGTCAGTTGCAGCACAAGAAAAGGCACTGTGGTACTTTAACTTGTGAATCTGATGGTTCGATGGCCGTGTGTCCCTTGAATTCTCATAGAGAAGAATTCAATTTCCTGCTTGTGACTGGGAAATGTATTTGCTTTCAGAAAAGTTCTATTGCAACAGTGAAATGATTGACATGAATTCATGATGAAGCAGTGCACTACATACACTATTCCTATAAACACTATGAAGTGCTATGCTTGCCTTTAAAATGTATTAGCAATAACAAATATTTGTTTTACTGACAAGAAATGAACTTAACACTTTTCTAATTAAAAACTGAATGAGGGTTTGTGGTTTTAAACAAATCATCATCTACTGGGTATCTAGTTTTCTAGAAGAAAAACAAAGTATCTAACTTAATACAGAAAAATTAAAAGTAATTCACGCAGAAGTACCGCAAATTCCATTTTCCATTATTATAAAAGTATGAAACACCTTGATACTTTATTACTGGGTCTAGGTACTCTTCAGAATAAAGAATTTTCTGGTGTCTCTTTATATATAAAAAGTATGACTATTAGACCTGATGTTGTTGTGTGCCTGACAAAGGCACTTCCAAAACTTCTTTGACTCTCCAGCAGTTTTGTACAAATGTTCTGGCTTTAAAATGGCAGTCTCTGTAAAGCTGACTATTCACAGAAATATCTTCGTGCCAGTCTTTGCAGTGAAAGAAAAGGCTCAGGTAGGTGTGAACATACCCATGGGATGAAGACCTGGCTGTGTAAGTAGCAGCACAGACAAGGTTTTGGCCTCTGTGATTGTGGGACACTCTATAAGGAATGAGTACTTTGACAAAATGGGGCAAGAGTGTTTTTGCAAACAGTCTTGTTACCTTTAGAGAAGAACTGTAAATTAGGTATACTGGGGAAGTGTTGTCATAATCCAAAGAGAAGGCAAGGTATAGGAGAGTAAAAAACACTTTAGGATGCCAAAGGAAAATAGAACTCTCATCTTTTCATGCTTTCTCTTCTCTACCCTTGAGAAAACAAGACCACAGGGGAAGGAAAAGCCCACACTTTGGGAAACATATGGGAGCTGCAGAGGTATGACCTCATTAAGTTTACAGAGATGTAGTTTGGTAGGTCTCACCAGAGCACTCCAATGAACTGATGCAAGTTCTTTCACGAGAGACAGGCTGGAAGGATGAGAAAGAAGGGTTTTGCTGTACACAAGGGAATGGCTGGAGTGCACAGAGCTTTCACCACTGAGGAAGTGGTGACAAGTCTGCTGAGAATTTATGTTTAAGTTTAGAGAAGAGACTGTCATGGACAGCACAGGCTTGTGCTGCAGAAGAAAAAATGTGAGGCTAAATGAAGCCTGTAGACAGCTGAAAGAAGACTTGCAGTCACCAAGTGGCTCTCCCAAGGATCTACATCTGAATGTCTGCTATAAAGGCAAAGAGAGCTGGGCACAAACAACCCAGATGATTTCTAGTGTGTGTTTAAGATAATTTATTGTTGCAGGTGATTGATCAGCCATTCTGTGAAATACTTTCTTGGAACTATTGTTCACACTCAGTAAATACATCATCAAAAATATGAAAGTCAAGGACAGCCTTGTCCGGTAAAAACATGAGACTATGCAGTTTAAAATCAAGAGAAGTAAGGCAAACAGCAGAATCCCAAATTTGGACAGGAGGAGAGCAGATTTCTGCCTGTTCAGGGACTTATTTGGTAACATCTCATGGGATGTTTCCTTAGAGGGCGAAGGACACCAAAAGAACCAGTTATCTTCAAGGACAACCTCTTCAGAGCACAAGAATGATTTGATTTAATGTTCTGTAAATAACAGAAGTGTTACAGAGACCCAGCTTGATTCAACAGGGAACACCAATGAGTCCAAATATAAAAAGAAGTACACAGAGTAAGAAGTTGGGACAAGTTACCCAGGAGAAACATGGAGTGCTTGCAGAGATCGTAGTGGAAACGTCCAAAGCTCACATGTTGCTCAAACTAGCAAAGGATATAAAGAGGATTTCTGTAGGTACACTGGAAACAGAAGAAAAGCTGTGGAAAGTGTGGGTCTGGGGCTCAATGGGGCAAGTGACAAAGTGACATGAAAAACTCTGAGGTGCACTCCCACAGGATCTGTAAGAATGTTTGAGGAACTGTGAGGGCTAAGGGCAGACCATAAAAGTGTAACCAGTGGCTAAAAACCACTTCAACTATGACACATTCTAATTTTTTCTCTAGTTTTTAGAGTCGCATTTCTCTCATATGCTTTTATATTTAGGATGATTTTATTATCCAAGTGTCACCTGTGACAAAAGATACCTAGTTTTGACACAGTCATTCTGAGACCCTGGCCAAAGGGTCCAAAGATTCCTGTACATTCCCTTTCTGAACAGAAATTATCTTCCAAACTTTGTCTGATATACCTATCTATATTGCTGAACCTATCTATGTTTGGAAAGGAATTAAGTATTTATTTTTGCAGCAACAGTGAATCTAAAACCTAAGTGTCTTTGGCATTTCTAGGCATCATTTTAAAACTATTAAATAATGATCAGACATAAAGGTTTGTAAACTATAAAATGTTTGGTCCTGAAAATTACTTTAAATTATATTAATTTAAATTATTGGTTTTCTTTTTGTGCTTCATATTTGATATATCCTCTGAACTCACTTTGCTACTTATGCTTCATTTAATTTTTAATTGCTTCCAATTTTCCTAGCTGGGAAGGTAAGAGGTCAGTTCATTTTCCTTTTGTTGAGAAAGCAGGAAATGTTTTCACATTTGAAGACTGGATTGCACCTTTCCTTCCTTATCTCCACCTCTCCGGAAGGCGACTGACTATATCCCTCTGTAACTCACACATCATTGTGCAACTATTGATTTGAAGGATTCCCTAAAAGCAATTTCTCCTAATTGAAGCACACCAAGCTATAACTTCATCAGCTGTATTAAGTTTAAACACCTTTTATACCGTGTAAGTAGCAAATTCTCCTCAGGAACCTTTTGGTACTATACCAAACCCTTCATTATTATACTAGGTTTGGCTTGCTGTCTCGAACATCTTGAACTTCCTTAGGGATATAACTTCACTCAAAAGTTCCTCTGATGTACTCTACCAAGATACATAACACAGTGCAACTTTCCAAGCGTGGATGCCACCATGTGCAGCTATAAGAATCTGTAAGGAAGTAACCCAGATAAAAGATGGAAAATAAACCACATCACACTAAGGCACCTTTAAACTAGTTTGCCTGTACCCACACTAGAGTTTCTTTGGGTGCAATTAATATAGTCTCAAAAACAGAATAGATACTGCCTGAAAAGAGTAAAGTTATTGTCTGGTTGCTGAAGTTTTGGAGGTCCTTGGTGTTTTCATACTTTTCCATTGCCTCTATATACTTTCCCCACTTTGTGTTGTTTAACCTGAGGGCTGTTAAATCTCACTGGATGTTAATTAATCCTTTATATTCAACTTGGTCAAACAATATCATGAGACACAGAGGGCGTATGAGGCATACTGCTGTGGACAGCTTGAACAATTCCATTTACCATGTACCAGCCTTCTTTTACCACACATCAGCTTACTCATGGTAGTGAGCAATTGATGAAATTAGAGATATTCACCTATGCTTTGAAGCAAAAAATTCCAGATTAGCTTAAATCATTACAAAGGGAGTGATACACTCAGCTGAAGAGGGTAACAGAGTTTTTAGCTCTCTGTACTCACTCTGCAAGAGCACGTAAGATTATGCCCCTAACTGGGTTGTTTTTCATCAATCTACTCACCTGCCCTACTCTGTAACAATGAACTTTCACTTCATTTTACTGTGCTTGGACTTTGGCAGATTTCACAGCATGAGTTATTAGACCAATTCTGCATATCATTCTCTCTTGCATCATAACCCATACATATCGTGTGTGACGAGTATTTGGATCTTGTATTTGGTTTTAGCTCTACTGGCTATATAAGGTTATATAAGAGATTTCTCGCCCTGTGAATGCACTTACTTCTAAACCACAAACACAACATATCTTATTTAAAAACTGTTACCAGGCACTTCAGATAACTGTATTGTTGCCCACTGTCTGCTGTAAGTCTCCTCAAAATCTATGCAAAAAATACAGATCATGTTTTTATCTTCTTCTAGGCAACTAAAAAACTAAAAACATTTTATTCAGAGCAAGTTTGTATTTTTGGAGCCTAGATGAATGCTCTAACCAAGAAGAAGACAGGGGAGCTTCTTTTTCAGCAGCAGTGTTTTTCTTGCCCAGGAATAGTTTCAAACTTCCAAAGAATTTTCAAAATTCATCTGCAAATTCACCCATCTTGGACTTCCCCTTTTATTCAAATCATTCTCTCAGAGAATTGCCACTACCTGATATTGCTTGCCAGCTTGTCTCTTGCACCTCTCTTTCCTAGGAATGGCTGAAACTGAATATTTTTCTCATTGAAGAAAATGTTCTTGAATAAACAGTTCTCTCGTTCTTTGTCCATTTTTGCTTTATTGCTTTACTTCTTGTTCTCCTGTTAAAGTCACCATTTTGTTAACACATTTTTAAACATTCTAATAAATACCATGACTTTTTTTAAAATTATAAGAGTAATATTTCCTTTTGTTGTGGAAAATAAATACTTAAATATGTTTATTTTTTAATAAGACTCTTGTTTCATTTAACTTTTTACTGATACTTTTATCTTTGAAAAGATGGCACCTGAAAAATCTTTTGATCATTCAACCCTATCAGTAAAAACATTTTGAGTGTGCATCACCTACATATATTTATATAGATTTATTTATAAACCATACACAGGCATTACTGTGCTTATGTATTATGTACATTAAAACCTTAAAGAATCTTAAAAAAAAAAAAAGCATGAGATAAAGACAAAATAAATACCACATGGATTTTTAGAAACATAATAAAATATGTTTTCAAAATATTTTCTTCCCACATCCCAGCAGATTGTCTTGCACAATCCCTGAGATGCACTCACCCCACTTTAGACATCACTGGTTTAAGTAGCTTGATTATCAGCACTGAAGCAGGTTTATGCAGAGCCTTGAAAGTTGCCTTTCTTGTTAAAATTTCTTTTCCTACCTTTGCACACAATATCCAAAAGGGATCACTAGAATGCTAAAGGCTGCCTGTGGGAAGAAAAATATAGTGGAGCAAGTGCCTGTACATCTAATTGTGGTTTTTAGATTGGATATCAGAGCGCATAGAAAGAATCGGTTCTGGTACTATCAAGCCTATCTTCTCACAAAGGTGAAGGATGGTAGGTTGTAGCACACTCCTGATACACAATCATGTAAGTCAGTCTTTGAGAGGCATCAGAGACGGAAGCAGCAGTTCTGTCTGAAAGAGAAAAACAGAAGTTTTGAATTTAATATTTATGGGATTACTTTTTTTCTATCTAGACAAGCAAGGGTGTCTAACAAATACTTAAGGCAAGAACACAGGGGAGTGAATCCAGGATATTTTGGAAGGTAAAAGGGCTGGAGGCTTCTATTTTCCAGTCAAAGGAGGAAGTTGTGCTCCCAGGAACTGAGGAGGGGATAGGATGGGTACTCTAGTAGCTGTAAAGCATTCCAGGCAGGCCTCGGAGATACACAGAATTTATGTCCTGATGATTACCCATTTAAAATCTAATTCTTGTTAAGACAGACACAGGTGAAATTTGCTTAACCTCTACTATGAGAGATCAAAGTACTCTTTGAACAACTAGAGATTTAGTCAAGGCCAAGTTCTGAGTTACTACACTGAATAAATTCTGTGCCAGATACAAGGATACAAATTATGTCTGAGATGAGAACAGAGTTGAATCAGCCATTGCCATCATTCCCTTAGATGATGAGTTGCTATCCAATTTAATACTAGAATGCAGTACTCACAAAATTACCTCACAATGAATGCAGAGAAGAGGAGGGAATGAAGAGGAGAGCCCTTTTATAATCTCCAATTCTGCTTTTGCTGTGAGGGCAAGCAAGTGAAGCTTTTTCAGGGACCCCAGCTGAGACTGAAAGCATGGAGAAATGCAAAAAATAAGACTACCAATATGCTATACAGTTCATTATACAATAAAAACTGTGTAGTGCAATATAAAATAAAAGCTAAGGGATGGGGAAATAGCTCATTTTCTCCCTTGAAGTATGTATCTTCAAGGAGCTCTTAATAAGGCAGGATCTAAATATTAAAATAACTGGTTCAAGATGCTTGATTTGTATAGGCTGTGGAGTTTTTTAATATATTGATTTAATTATTCACCATTGAAACATATTTAGAAGATAAGTGAAAGCTTCTAAAGACTTATTTATTGACAACATATGGCAGTTCTTAAAAGTGATGTTCAAATTATGTATAATGAGCCACATAAAAAAAGAGGATGGGCCATAAAAAGGACTCCCAAACAAAAACGATGCTATTGTTGAAGAATATAAGTTTTAATATGGGATTTTAGAGTCTCTTCCAGAGATGAGGTGCCCTACAGCTGACTGAAAATATTTGCAGGTAGTGTTCGTATTACATGATGTAGCTGCAAAAAGCACATTTTTATGATGGATTAGAAAACTATGGTAGGAATAGACAGAGAAGATGAGTCAGGGAGGCATGAGAACCTGAAAGAGGATAGCAAATCAGAAAGATATGCTGCTCACATTTTCACTACATTAAACGCATCTCTAAATTTAAAAGTATCTGCTCAGACATCAACCTGCAGTTACCTATTTTGATACATGATACTGACTAAAATTTTCATGAAATAAACTCTTTATGTCAACTCTGTATGTCAATAGTGTATGCCAAATGATTCTTAAAGCATCACTGTGGTATTACTGTCATGTGAATTTGGTTTCATTTATGAACATCCTTTCCGATGTGTTTCTCAGACAATTTCGATAACTCAAAATATTTATAGAAAGAATTGAACTCATAGTATGTATTACACACAGACACACACACACGCACAAAAGATTTCAAGCTCTAGCACTGAAAAGTAGAAAAACTAAAATTATGGCTTCAGCCTGAGGTCCCTGTGCTGATGGTGATACCTCACTGGATGACATTCTGTTCCTCCTGAACCATTTGAGAAGTCCAGGGGAAATATTTTTCCCTCAGTTAATTTTTTTCACAGAATCTGTACCTCTTTAAGTAGCTCATTCTTCACCTGTCTACCTTTGACACAAGCAATTTCCTCCTTGCTGCCTGGGTACCACCTGGAAAAACACTGACAGTACAGGCCACAGACTCCCTAATCTGTGTGCATAATTTTTATGATATAGAAGCTGCTGTGGCAGAATCATTAAAGAATTCCTGTCCCTAAACCTCTGGCTGTCTGGAGGGAGCATAAAACCTCCTGATTTTTGCTAACAAATATCATGGCAGTTATGGCGTCACACTGTGAATGGCATATTGAACTCATCTGTGTCCAAAAACCGGAGATTAATTAACAGTATAGATCCTCATGAGCTCACTAAAGAGGAGCGTGAACGAAGAGCAATTTTCCCTGAAGGGACTCGAATGTGTTAAACCAGTATTGCTACACCTGTATCACAAAACTCTGTACTAATTTTTAATGGCAAGCGATAAGGCAATTCCTAACAATAAAGCTCAATTACAGGCCAAGGCCTACTCAGCCCATGCCGTCTTGGACTGAAGATGGTCGCTCTGGGGGCAGTACAGGAGGTGCACAGCCTATTTTCCAAGCAAAAACTGGGACAGACTGGAGAAGGTGGGCTCTAATCTGTTGAGCTCTCTTCATTGAGTGAGTAGCTACATCTAGGCGAATTTTCACTGAAAAAGAACTCCCACATCCCTGACCCAAGTGTTATTCTTTCCCATTCCCTGCACCAATCAAATTCCTCCAAAGCAGAGTATGTTGCCACTCTCCAACAAAAGGTGCAGTACAGATGTTTAACATGGTACCATAGTCCTTCTCCTCCCTTTCCCCAATCTCATAAACAACTAAAACAGTTTGGTTAAAAACACCTAAAAATTTTTTTGGCATGTGGGCATTTTCAATTTGAATGGTTTAAATGAAGCAGAATTACAATAATGTAGAGACAGGATTTTGAAAGAGCAAACATCAAGCAAGTTTCATTAAAACCAATGTTATCTAGGTCTACCACTTGTGATATGGAATACAAAACCCAACCCAACCCAAAACAAACTAACAAAAAAACTCCAGCCAGCCAACCAACCAACCAACCAAACACAGCAACAGCAACAGAAACAATCAGTAAGCCTAGTTCTGGATCATAAATTATCTGGCAAAACTTGCTCAGTTAAAGTCTGGATCTGGATCTGCTTAGAGTATAGACCTAGTGAAGTTCACAAAATCAAGTCATGCTAAAAAGATGCTATGAAAGGCAGAGTTGCTGATGCCCCAGCTGTCCCATTTGCCTGATATTTCTCACATTTCTGAAAACACTTAGAGCTCTTGTCTGAAGAGCTTTGAAAAAATTTGAAAAAATAAATGGTTTGTACACCAATGATCCTGTGGAAGTGCCTTTGGTGGTCCTGTAGACGTCTCCCCAGATATGGACAACTTTAGATCTTTGAAGAAATAAAAGAGTTTGTCCATGTTCAAAATTTATTTTTGTTGCATTTTAGTGGATGAAGTCTAAAATAATTCCATCATTACTGAAGATGCTTGACTGTACCAATGTTCTCAGGCCCGATCAGGACAATATGCAAGAGCCTCCTTTACAGAGAAATTACGTATTTCCAACCCAGTGTACAAAAAAAGGCTGTCTGTGCTCTGTACCAGGTATTTTGTCTCGAGCTGATTTTGAAAGCAGAGTTGAGTACAAGCATTCAGCTTTTTGTTCAAATTCAGAGAATATAATGGGTGGCTCAGCAGAGGGAAGCAGACTGGAACAAAGATTACACAGAGACTAAGATTCATGTGGAAGGGAGGCAAAGACCAAAAAGTAGAGATGAGATCCCAGGATTTAGCTGGTAGAAGACAAACTAGAGAAAGTACAACAAGGAGCTGAGGTCGGTAATCAGACCAAAACGGCATAGACTCTGTCACAGGACAGGTATGAGGGGAAGAGATAAATACCTTGAGAAACTATGACAATATGAAGGAAGTTGACAGAGAAAATTGTGCAGGAAGAGTGATGGAAGGGATAAGGAAAGAAGAGCAAATTGGAAACATGAAGATGAAAGAAACAACTTGGATTAGGTGGATGGGATGAGAATTCAGGGAGGTAACTTTAACAGGAAGGTCTAAAGAGAGTCTAGTGCACAGTCTAGAGAGTCCATGTGGAAAGAAAACAAAGGGTAGTGAGATAGATAAGGAACTGGCTGAAAAGACAGGAGAAGAGAGACTATGGCACATATAGAAGTCTATTTCATAAAAAACCTGAACAAGGTGGAAAGATATAACACATAGGAAACCTTATTTAACTCTGGCATTTCCTGACTTATAAATAAGCAACTCTTTAGCTTTAAAAGCCATTGTTTAAAATAATTCCCATGTGTGCTTGTGAGTGTACAAATATTAAATAAAAAATAACAAGGAAGAAAAGATTAACCAGTTTGTGTGTTTCAGACCTTACCACCTAAGATAAGAAAAAGACTACAGCTTAAGCTATATAAGCACATTACACATTTCTTTTGCTCTTATGTCACTGGGTTTTATGTGCCATTTTTACTTATAATTGTTTATTCCAATAGGCATGCTATGCAACTTTTCTGCTGCCTTAACTATATAGTTAATCAAATAACTGAATGGTTTTCTTTTGCTACAAGCTGAAAATCAAATATGTCTTCGCTTGCCATCGTCCATCATAGACTTAAAAAACTCTTAAATGAGAAATGGATTCCATTCATGAACATACATACCATGATGGGTTGCCAACATAAATCATCCCTCTTTATATGTCTCACATGTTTGGCACATACAGATTTTTTTCCACCTTATTTTTCAGTTGTCAGTAGATTTGTAAGATGTCTTACTTGTAATCTTTTGGATGTCCTCCAATGATTTGGGATCCCCTGGGTATCTGGTACAGATTGATTTATTACAATAAACATTATGCAGTTTATGCCTCTGAATAGCCCTTGCTGTAGCAGTGTGTTTGCTCCAGCAAATGATTAATAACATAATGGGTTCACTGTACACTCATTGCCTACATACTCGCAGCTATTGGAATGATATAGCATTATGAGTTCTTATGGCTAACCAGGGGCAAAAAGCATCCTTCTTTCCATTTCTATAGCTACCTCAACAGATAACACTGAGAGCTGAAAGCAAACTGAAAAAATTGAAAAAAATCTGAAAATTAACCAAAAGGCAGAGAACAGAGCACTGAGTAGACAAACGTTTTCAGTTTCAAATTGCTAATAATTTTCACCCACTTTTAACACCTTATTTCCCAATCCTCCATTCATTCACCCAAAATGTTTTTACCTGAAGCTTTTCAAATGACTCCTCCATTCAACAGACACTTGTTCTAATATTTTGAAACCAAGAGAAACTTTTTCTTACCAGGGTATTTTAATTTATAGGTAATTTCTTTAAAAATATGTGCAAATTCTAATGAAATGTCTCTTCCTACATTATACAGATAATAGAGACAAATTTATTATCTGTAATACAAAAGTGTTATACAAACAAAAAGGCAATGTAAGTCACAATAAATTTACATTACTTTTCCAAAAAAAGTTGCATTTTCAATTTTATTGATTTTGACTGCAATGATTACTTTTTCATTGCAGAAAATATTTCAGAACATATTTTTCTACACTGAGGTGTAAAGGCACTTCAAATGTACCCAGAGGAACTAGCTCAGCTCTTTCCGAAACACAGCTATTAATATTCCAGTTTGTTGTTAGGTCCTACACGCCTGAGAGGTGGGGGAAAAACATTTGTTCCTTTTATCCACAACAGAATATCCAGTCTTATGGACTGAGAATGTGCCCCGTGAACAATGTATCTGAAAGAACCACAGTCAGTCACCGCCCTGAAAATTCTACAGTCCAGAGACATGAACAGGACAAGAAAGTGGGCAAAGGTACAAGTAAAGGAAGTAGGGGGCCTAGCACAGCTGCACGTGGTTTTATCTCATAGTTTCTCAAAGGACGGCTGACTCTAGCCCACAAAACATGGCTATGCATGTTACAGAAGAGCAAGGTAGCACAGACAGTTTAGCAGCATCCCCTTGCATAATGCAAGGACACAGTCCTGAAAGCATCTGAATCTGCTAGGAGAGGTACTCAAAAAGTAAAGGCCTAGATAAATGTCATGCACTGATTTTATATGGAAATATAAGATCTGTTTCCTTAAGAAAATAGATTCACTGATTTATTTGGGATTACTTGCTTAGGACGGAACAGCAATACATAGAGCTCTCTCAGAACGATTTCGATGACGGCGTTTTAATCAGTCATCTGAAAGGCTTTGATTAGTCAGTGTCTATATGCTTTTACCAAAATGAAACACGATTAGTCTAAACCAATGGTAACAATTTAGAGTATGTGCTTTAAGGTAAGACAGAGCTATGCAATATGGAGAAAGAAGGAAGGGAAAATACTTTATGCTTCTGTTATATATTAGGTCCACTATAACAAGACTCACGAAGAACTGAACAGTACCACACTTCCCTCTCCATTCTCCTCCCATTCAACACACATTTTTAAAAGGCTGTGAATTTTAGAAGGTTCAGGTCTTTGAAAAGAAAGAATACTAAAGTTTGAATCATAAACTCGGGTACCTTCCATCACTGCACACATTTGCTAAATCGGTCCACTTAGGTTTTAGACTGGAACTGAGCAAAACATAATGTTATACTACATATTAAAAATTAGTGCTGGGAATGCTGCCAAAAGCCATACACATGCTCCACTGGTACTTCTTTGAAGATACTCTCTTTTTCTTCAGAACCTCAGTGTCATGAATTTTGATTAATTTCTTCTGTTACAACAGCAGTGAAAACCTTAAAAATAATATGACCAAAGTTACAAAGAATTTGAAAGAATAGATGAGGCATGGGAGCTGGCCCAATAACCTGGCTAGATATTAGAGCAACGCCTTGGACAGCCAGACCCTAGCAAATCAGAACTGCCAAAATTCAGTCATTATTGAGCTTTAAAGCTGCAGTAAAGTGTTACTAAATGCAGTGTTCCTGGCACAGCCATCATGGCATTTTACACAGCACCCTCATCCATGGTTAGGGGAGACAGAAGCATTCACTATGGGATGGATCCAGAGAGACGAATCTTCTCTCCTCAGACCATCCACTCTTCAAGACCACAGAGAGATCTCTTACAGGAGATGCAGTCTGTCCGTCCACCCATCTGCAACACCCTTCACTGCCTCCTGTCATACAATTACATGTGTTTGACTGTGTGAGACACCCCTGCAACCCAGCAAATACACCATCAAAGTTTGACTATTTCCACAGACCTAATGAAGTAGTTTTGCTCTTTACTTATGATTACTGATATGGAGCTTTCTGCTTCTCAAAATGCTTCTTCACAGTAGTTGTGGTAGGGATAAAATCACAGATAACATAAAATAACATGGCTAATCAAATTCACTATTCTGCACCAAGAGCACAAAATTCTCTACTCGATATTTTTTACAAAAAGGCATCATAAGTAAATTCAGCAGCTAAATCATAACACACAAAGCATATCGAAATGGGTACAAATTTCCTGACAAGATACTGGTTTCAAAGGAGCCTGAGAGCTCATTTTCTCTCTTCATGCCATAAAATAACCATAAATTTAGCTTCCTAGGAATATTCTGATTCCCAGACAAATTTCCCCAAAGCAAGGACTATATTATGGTGTCTCTAATGTATTGCATCAGCAAGTTTTAATGCTTTCTACAACAAAGGATAAACAAAACGTATCTATCAAGTCACTACTTACACAGAGCACGCAGTAGATAAATTTTCCATCTGCTAATTCTAAAGCAGTGAAAACTAGGTTTCTGAAGTCTAAATGAATGGCATTGCAGTGCTGAGGAGAGGGCAGTCTGAATAACTGTCCAAGTTTGACGCTAAGTAACTTCAGCACTTTTCAGAGTTTTTCTTTCTTTTTAATTTGAAAATAAATGTGTAAAATATTCCATAAACAGTAGAGGAGTAGGGACATGTGCTATGTAATTTCAAGAGAAAAAGCAGAGGATGCAAAAGCAAGAAAAACTTATCACAGCCCCCACTGTTGTTTTCATCCTTGTGTCAATTTAAGCATAAATGTTTAAGTTTTCAAGGTTAAATAAGCACCTTAGCTATGTTATTCTCCTTAGTTTTGAGTTCCACTATGTGTCTAGATGTCACAATCACCTTTGAAAATCCTCACATACAATAATTTCAATTCTGAAGCAATTTTACTCTGAGTCCATAATATGAAAATGCAATCAGAGTATGATCCTTCCACCAGATTTTTGTTTACACATCATTATATGCTGACTAAGAATAACCTGACAATTTGTGACAGAATTACCTGATATTTTATATACTTATATTTTTCAGAGTTTTCATGATTTGTAAGTTTCCAGCATGAGGCTACAGGCAAAATGATAAACTGGGATAAAAAAAAAAAGATAGATTCATAGCTTTCAGTGTCCCAGTTGCTTTTTTTTTTAAGAAGAAAAGAGCACAAAGTCTTTAAGTGCCTTTTTGATTTATTTGTTCCTCACAGTTATATGCAGTTGCAAAAAATTTTTGACCTTTTTATTATTCTTATTATTCCAAACAGAATACCTGAACATGCTCTTATTGAGCCGTAAAGGAGTCTGCCAGTTCTTTCACTCAAATCATGTTGAGGCATAGACCTAGCAGCAAGTTTTGATATTGAAAATATACATTGACACTTCAGACTCATCATCATTTCATACTGAACAGTGCTACTAGTAATCCTTACTTGTTTGTCTGAAGGAGCTTGTCAAAGCCAGGCTTTAACAACATTGCTTTCATATTGGGTCTGTCTGGGATGAAGTTAATTTTCTTCACAGCAGCCTGTATGGTGCTGCGTTCTGGTTTTATTATTCTGTAAATAGAAATTATTATTTTTTCCTATTTAGAAAAAAAAGTTTAAGTGAGAGAAAAGGTGGCGGGGTGGGGGGAGTGAGTGGTGTGGTGGAGTAAAGGAGTGTGTCGTCTCCTTCCTGCCTCTTGCATTACCCCAGTATTTCTTGCTTTCCTCACACTTGTGTCCAATCGCCAACTTTTAGTGGATTCCTAGCTGCAACAAACTCTACAAAGTCCTCTTTGAGTCTTTAGGAACAGTATTATCTTCCTATTTCTTGTGAAATCTGACTTGGTATTCAGTGTATTTTAATTCTTATATCTCATAATCTCTACTCTTAGCTGTCTGCATGAAGTGTCCTCTCACAGGGTACATCTGAAATGCTTAAGAAGAAAATGGGATTGACTCATTTATTGTCTTCCTGATTAAATGTTATTTAACTGCTGTGTTTTCAACTACCCCAACTAGGTCTCTCCATAACAGGTACTGTCCAGGCACAACTTGGGGAATGTATATTCCTGAAAGTATTACCAAAAAGTAATGTGGACGATCATGTACATCAGTTTTGGCAATTGACTATCCTATTACAGTACCTCAAAAGGCTTTACAGACCTCATGAAACACATACCTGCAACTTCATGGTAAAAAAATACCACTGTCATGAGCTGCAGCACGACCTTAAAACCATTCAGGACAGTTTGAACTGGAAACATCCCTCCCTGCCTCGTACCCTACCCCAGCTCCCCACACACACACTCTCAAAATTCGGACTTGGGGACAGCTGCACAAATTCAGTGTGGTGTGAACTAATCTACTCTAGCAGTCTGCTCTGTGTGTACCAGTCAGTCTGAGCATGCAGTCTGGAAGATAGCAAGAGCTCTAGGATTATCTTTTCTTCTGTAGCAAAGACAACCTTTTCAGACTGTGTGCCTAATCCACCTTTGTTTCAGAACGTGGAAGTCTTAACTTATTTAGGAAAACACAGTAAAAATTCCACAATCAGCCACAAACAAACAAGTAAAAGAGATTCCATCTGTCACATCCATATGTACAACAAAAATATATCTCATGACGAAAGAAAGCAATAGATTTTAAAACCCATTATCATTTGTGGAGAAAGAGAATGGTTTTAAAAAACTATTTAAGGGAAGAATTCTTTTGCACCAAAATGTCCCCCCAAAACCTCTTGACTTCTTTCATAGGTTTCATTTATGCTAGTGTTCTTATTTGAAATTTATCATAATTTTACGAAGTGGTATAAGTTTTATTTGAGCAGTCTTAGGTCTTTATATGGAATGAAATCTTAAAAGAAAAGATACTGATAACCATGCATTATTTCCTACTCTACTTTCCCTTCTTTCTCCTTGTTTGATATGGGGTAAGTGAATACACACAGTCTAGGAAAAATGACACATTTATTTTCTTAAAATGTCTCTTCCTCTGGGATTTTAATAACTAGGTCACTGTTTCTGGATCATGCAGCCTAAAGATGGCACTGAACATTCCACCCCTGCAGAAACTGCAGGCAAGGCACAAATGTAAGTAGGTGACTACTTCAGTCCAGGGACTTGGATAAAGAGCCATGGTGCTGTGCAAGTTTAAGGTGAGAAGACCAGTACCTTGCATGATTCATCTCACTGTTTGGTTATGTTTGTTGTATTGACACAGTGAAATATTATCACCTTGTAGTGACTTCAAGTTTGCTGTTATGGAAGAAAACAGGTTTTATAGGGGAATGCGGGCTTGAAACCCATATTTGTGATTAATAGGCATCATATTTTGGGGGAGCTAAACAAATTGAGAGGAGTATAGCCAAACCCTGAAAGAGACGCAACTTTATAAAAATTGTGTTATACTCCTGCCCTCTGTTTCAGTGTTTATGTTCCATAAAAAATCTACTCTTCTGCTATGTAAGATTTATTATTATGTATCACCTATTCAGAACTCATTGAATCAGGGTGCTTTTATTACAGACAAAGGGATGATTTCTTTATTCTGCACATAAACAAGCACTGTGATCAGCAAAGCACTGCATCTGTACCATCTCTTACTCTAGCAGGATTTCTGCGGAATCTTTATTTTAAAAATGCAACCAAAACTTCTAGAGTCAAATAGGCATCTCACTAACCAAATGCAGAGCTTTACATGCCTAAAGACTGAGTTTTAGCACTGCTAAAGAACCCCAATGGAAAAATATAGAGAGTTGTCGCTGTTACGTCCAAGACGCATAAAGAAAACGACACAGAGTCCAGGCTTGTGAACAAGTGGAAGCCGAAGCGCTTTAATAATTTTCTAACTACTTTTATAGGATAGATCGCAAAAGTGTTTTGCATAGCAATAGGTAATTGGTTCCTCGGCCATTCACCCCTTGAGAGGACTGGCCAAGTTCTAAGATACCTACTCCAAAATATTTTCAAAGTCAAAGTCATAACCTTCTTGCAAAACAGCTTGCAGGTGCAAGAAGTTTATGAAACTGTGACCTTGTTTAAAACAGTTTACATAGGAAAGACAGTCTTCTCACAGAATATTGAGAAAAGGCTGAAGAATTTCTCCATTTCTAGCTTTTTAGCACCTACAGAGAGTTGCACAGAGATGTGTAGGTAATGTGGTAGAGCTCACTATTTACCCAGTACAAAGCTGTTCTTTGTGGGAAACACAGCATGCAGCAGCCCTTGCCGACTGAGTCTAGAAAAATGACTAACCACCTGGATCCATAGTCTAATCCACATTATATTGCTGGTGGTGAATCAAGAGAGCAGCAGCAGGACTGAGACTCTGAAGTGGCACTAATAACACTGCAGTGGGTTGATCAGCAGTTTGCCTTTTGGGTGGCACACACTTGCCTTGAGCTCTTGTGAAAGATTCATAGACGTAATATGACCTGAAGCAGAAGATCATAAAATAATGCTTGACAGCCAGCATTTAATTTGTCTTTTTTTCTAAGCCTTTTGGAAGAAGAATTACACTAGGAAATTGTAGTCATTAGGAGGGAAGCCATACCTAAGAGACATTTGGACTTTTCTGCTCTATAATTGCTATTGTGGACAGTAAAGGTGGTCCATACTTCATCAATTTTGTATTGTTACCAAGAGGAAATCACTGTGAACAAGTAAAAAGGAGAAAGAAGATAACAATGGGAGGAAAATCAAGGGTTTTGTGCTTCAAAAGTTGAAGGGAGAAGAGCTGGAGAGGACACTTCCATCTGCTACCTTATGAGTCTGGCAAGGAGCTGTCATTCCAGGAATAAAGTGTAGATCTCATCCATGTTAGAGAAAATCCAATACTGACAGCATTTACCCTAATCTTGGTGCTGACTGATGTAACTAAGAAATTGGCACCGAGAATACCTTTTAAAGAAGTAAAACTCATTAAAGTTCTTCCTTCTCAGTATATTTGTAACTTACAAATACTAACTCCACGCTACAAAAACCCATTTGAAAAACAGAAAATATGCCAGATTGCTGTGTTCTTAGAATATATGTTGTGTGACTTCATTCTTACAGGAAATTGATGCACGTGTTACTTAGAAATTAATCTAAGAGCAGCGCTGGCAAAGGCCTTGTCTCTCAGTGGATGAGATCCTGCTGACCAGCATCATTTAACATGAGGCTCAACCAAATACAAGCAGTCAGCCCACACTGCTTCAAGGAAAACTTTCCAATATCTTCCCATTGTTTTCTTTCCCCAACCAATCATAAACTCAATGACAAGAAAAGTTCCTACATGTGCCGCACTTCAAATACTCATAAGGCCAGGCAGGGGGGGTTGGAACTAGATAATCTTTAAGTTGCAAATCATTCTGTGATGATTCTGTGATAACCCATCTAGGAAAGAGTGTATTGATCATACTTATTATGTATTTTTTTCTGACACTGTGAGAGTAACCATTCAGGTTCCTTATGAAAATTCTACAGAGAATTCATCTTTATAGCAACAACCAGTAATAGGTATTGGTGTTCCACCAATCTGGTGCTAAAAACATTTTTTATGTAAAGGGTTTTATCCTTAGAATACTTGTCACTCATGTCATGTCACAGACCAGAAAGATTTTTGTATTCTTTTGCTTTCTTAAGTCATGTTTTTATATACAATCAGGATGTCAAAGGTACACCACCAAGCTTTTGTCAAATGTTCTAAAGAGTGCATCACAAAATAACAGCCTTAACCCAGGGTTATTTATTCACTCTGTAAATTACATGCTCCTGCTGAAAAAAAAAAAAGAAGTCTCCATAGCACAAAGAGAACATTTACTGAATTCCTTTCAGCAATTTCAAAATTGTATAGGTCCTGCCATTCAAAATTATCACACCTAAATAAACTTCATTATTTTATGCTTACAAACTAAGACTGCTGCTTTAGATAGACACATAGCAACATTTTCCAAAGGGACTAATGCCGAAATAAAGTAAAACTATGCCAGAATCCTCTTAATTTGTCAAGGAAAACAAAATAAAACAATAAAATTAGCACCAACTCTCTTTTCTAGAATGCTTCCCCTTGTAGGTAAGGAAAGATATATTTATTTCATATTTATTCACCTTTTTTTTCAGTCTATGCATAAGGTAGAGGAATTTAGTTATTTCTCCCTGCAGAGAATGGAAAATATACCAGTAGTGATTACTTTTTCTTAGATTTTGTTAAGAACTTCCCCTGAATATCTCCAAAAATCTTCCTCTAATATTTTCTCACTTGCTCTTTCATTAAAAGCAATCTTTTGACAAGGTTAGCATCCTATCAAGCTTTTAAGCCAATGTCTGCTACCTAGTATAACACGAAGTTTTGTAATTTCACTTTTTTTATTTACTTAAAGTTCAATATGATTAAGTTTACTATTCTGCCTTAAAATCTCAGGTAAAAATACTTAGCATCAGATTTTAAGAAGTCTGTAGATATCTATACAAAGCTTTTAAAATTCCATTTTTTGCCTGTGGCTTGGAGTCTTAATACCTCCTTAAACTTTAACCCCTGGGTCTAAATGCCCCTTTGTGGCACAGGAGTAGTATTAGGTTTTTTCTTCCTCCTTCACAAAACAGGTTGCTGTAAACATAAATTAAGACTGTGAACTGACCACTGCTCAAATACTGGAGGTCTGTAAAATGCACACAGTCAAATAAGATCAAAATGTAAAACAAATACCACACCCTGTCAGCACTAATCACTTGTTAAATAAGGTGTCCCAGAAAGATTAGCATTTATTCTTTAGTTCAGTGTCAAAAAAAATTCAGATAAAAAACCACCCAGAAGTTTCTATGTTTTTCAAAGTCAAAAGATTAAACATAAGACTCCAAGCCCAAAAAATTCATTTGTACTTAAAAATGGACATCTGAGATTGCTCCTGCTGTGCCCCAGAGACTTTCGCCTCTGGCAGAAATAGTGAAGGCGTTGGGGAAAAAAAGAAAATATCTTTACACACAGCAAAGATTTGCAGCAGGGTATTCCATTCAGCACCACATATGGCACATGCCTTTTCACTGTTTTATTTACAGCTCTGATTTCTTTTGCTGTCTCTTTCCCTTTTGAGTTCAAAGTACTTTCATTTTCTTGTGAGCTCTGTTCTTAGCCAAGAAGATTTTTCTAACAGATCACTGGGGGTAGTGGAAGGGAATCACCCAATGTTGACAGCACATTCAGTGTTGCTCAAGGTTCTGTTACTAAAGTAGGTACATCTGGTGGCCTTCCTGTCTTTTTCTTCTAGTTAATTAAACCAGCTTGACGTGCTCTTGAATGTGGGAAACCTCAAGACAAAATGGTGAGGTAATGGTGCGATATTAAAGTTGCGAACTTTCTGCCAGAGTGAGTTTTCTGTAATTATTCAAACGTTGGGAGAATTTATTTACTTCATCCTTGAGTCTGTTTGCTTCCTTCTCATTTTTCTTCAAGGAAACCACTTCAGTTTCTCAGTTGCTGCTGTGCTCTGTCACTGTATTTATACAATGTATAAATACAAAGAAGAATTTTTTCTGTATGGGGGTGGGGGGGAGACCCTGTACAGAAAAAGCAATACGGCAGGTCCTTTATATCCAATCAAGCACAAGTTACCTGCCCAGAATCCTAAGACTTCATTGTCTGAATGGACATCCCACAGACAAACAAAAAAACCTGCCTCCAAAATCCAGAAATATTTTCAGACTTGCTTAGATTTTTAGAGATTAAACTCCTCCATGTATAAAATTGAGTCAAATTTAATGATGAAAATAGTAACAAAGACAAAAAGTTAATACGTGTGATTTGCTTTATGCTTTTTAAAATTAAATTCAATTTGATCTTGATATAGATCAAATTAATATTTTTGGTCACTAAAATTTGCATTTATAGTATACAAGCTGCACATGACAAAATCATTCCTTTCTCCTATAGAGCAACATCAGCACTGCTGGGCCATTCTTTACCTTCTTCAAAGCCTTTTATTGAAAAATTTTCACAAATATTACAAAAATCAGTGTTCTGAATTTGATCAAATACCAGACTCACGACTTAACCTCTGCCTACATACAGATTTTAGAAGTGGTAACTTAAAAAATATGAAGTTTTTATTACAAAACAGGATAAAATCTCATGTAGAAGAGGGAAAAATCAAGGCTGAACAAGTGACTGCATTTGCAGAAGTTTTTGACTTTTGACTGTCTACTATCAATGCCCACCTACTGTCATTTGAATTTTAATGAAGCACTACTGCTGCACTTGTATATATATCTTGATAAAAGGAAAAGGACTATACTAAAAAATAGCAAGGACAAGTGGTGTTTTCTATGATGAAAAGTATGCTATGTAGTTTGTGTCTCATGAGAAGAAACTCATTTCAATACATAATTTTAATTTTTTTTTTTTGGACTAACCTGTTTTTACTGCACAGAACAACATTAAAGCCCATCGAGATTCATGAAAACATATGGAAAGGTCTTCTGGCTTTAAACAGTGTGGTTAATCCAGAACTTCATTCTCATATGAGGAAAAGTAAAGAAATTGACTGATGTGTTAGTCTTCTATTGCACAGTTTTGCTTTGCTTTTTTAAATTAATATGCTGAATGTGGTGCTTCAGAGGGTAGAGTAATCAGGGGACTGGAACTGTAGTGTGAAATACATTATGATTTACAAGGCACTGTAAGGGAAGAAAGAATGATTCGTGCTTTCAAAGGCTGCATCCACAGAACTACAGCTACAAAGTACTCACTCCCGTGAAAAATTCTCCATTCTCCGTTATATCAGTGACAATTATTGGCGTTACAGCAGCACCTACAGGACCCAGTCAAGACTGGAGACCCATCGGGCCGAATGCTTTTTGGGTATGTAATACCTAGTGAACCAGAATAAATAGGCTGGACAGACAGAATGAGAAAAAAAGACAGAAGATTGAGTTCAGTTCCCCAGGGATAAGCCAGCAAAACACCTAAAGCTAGACTCCATCTGTCTTGACTACCATCCACTGGTTCATTAGATCACGTAGGATTAGATTATGTAGCCTCTATTTGACGCTTTTTATGATATTAGGTCACCTATATGAAATAGTCACATAAATGGCTTAACCCACATTTAAACATCTTTTTTTTTGGCAGATACATTTATATCCTTTTGTACATAGAGAACGTCAGAACAACACCTAATTGTGTGTAGGAATATAATTTCTAAAAGATAGATGTAATTCTTTTTCAGATGTATTTTCCAGCTTGAAAAGAATCCTTGTATTTTACAGAGGGGTACTGAACAACTTATTGAATTTAAACTATCACCAAATTTATCAAAAGCAATTTTAAAATTTAGCAGTTTATTTTATATCACTGGAATATCTCAGGTACTTGAAATAACACGTAGTTGTCACTGCAAAAAAAAACCAAAACAGTATTAATCCCAATAAAACACATACTCCCACATACTCCTACCTGTTTTTTCTTGAGGTGCTGCTGCCAGCCTGTATGCACAGCCAGCATATGTGCAAGTTTTTCAATCTTCAAAGGCATGTTTTGTTTTTATATAGGAAATTATCACGTCTCGCACATTCCCAAATTACATGTCGCTTTAAAAGCTGACAGACTATAATACAGAATTTCACTTCTGTTTTTAAGTTTTTCCCTGACCAAATTACTTAGATTGCCCTGGAAGCTAAATCAATTTCTTACCATTTCTATGATACTGTCCATCAGCATTTGCCCTATGGAAAAGGTATGTCAAGAAGTGAGTTCTGAAATTGACTCTGGAAAAGCACAAAGTTAAATCCCGTGTTTACATGGTACACTTCTGTGAAAGGCAATAAGACTGTGCATGTCTTGCCTTCCAATAGTCTCTGAGCAACCTGGGTCAGCATTCAGGCTGCTGAAAACAAAAGAGAAGGTGTGTAAAAGAAACCTTACAAAGATCGTTATCCTCTGATTATGTGATAGTTTCAAACAAAAAAAAACGCCACATCAGGACCATCTTTGGAGACATTAAGCAAACTTCTGTGATTTACATAGCAGAGTAGCAGAGATAAGACTGTTGGTCAGGCATAGAAATATGACACTGACTATCCAAATGATTATGGTGGGATTTATTGTTAATACAGTATCTAAATATTGCCAATGCAGTATATAACATAAGCAGGTCTAAAGGGTTATAGTACAAGCAGGTTTAGTTAAAGACATACAAGTTTATAGTCTTTGGCCTCACAGAATGCACAGTTTCAAAGCAGTAGAGCACCTGTGGAGCTACTTTAGGAGTTTATCTCCATAGGTGACTGGATCTTAGTGGTTTTACTCATCTGTACAAAAGTAATTGTTGCCCATCTTTGTGCTGGACTTACCCTGCAGGTGTCCCTGCCACAGTGGAGGGATCCACCTGGAGGCTGCCTGCAGCCTTGGGAGACCAGTTGGCCCAGTTGGCCCAGTCTCCAGCAGCATTTTATGCCTTTTTGCAGGCCAAGGTGTGTCAAAGTCAATTGTAATCATCACATCTCCCCCACCTCTGGAATGTATTAATTATGCAATCATCCCAGAGCGCTTCTCCTGCAATTCCCACCTGGCTATCTTATCTTAGGACAGCTCCTACCTGGAGTACTTATCTTAGGGCAAATCATATTGCCTATCAGAGACAATGCCAAGGGAGGGGATGGGAGAGGAGGCACGTGAAGACCTGACTGTCTTTCATCACCGTCACAACTTTAAAGTATTAAAACTTTTGGGTTTAACATCATGTTATGCACTGTTATCATAAACTTCCACTCCACAGCACAGCAAACTTTGGATGTCAAAGAGAAAAATGTCCTATTTAACGAGGAGCTGTTGCACTCAGCTTATTTGAGTGATTGTACCTTCTTGCTTATATGCCAAGGCAGCTTTAAAACCAGAGCAACTGCCACATACGACTTTCAAATCAAGGACATTTGCATTTTGGGAACAATCAATTAGTTCATATTCACCTCATAATTTTGTGTCTTCTATATGAAAATAGATGGCATCACTGACAAAAAGTAATTTAAAAAGGAATATAATCATTAGACATTAAAGAGGGCTTTTTTTTTGGTTTTGCTTTCAAAGACTGACATGGTTTATGTCTTATTCTAAGTAGGAATTACAAGGGAAAAATTGCAATGTAAAGCATACCATCTTTCAAAATGGAATCTCAACAAATGGTGAAAGAAAACTTTACTTACTTTCCAGGATTGCAAGGCAATTTTGCACAGCAATTTTTCTTTTGCACTGTGATGCTCCCTTTTTTTTACTGTGGACTTAAACAATAAAGATTTGCCCGATTCTACAATAGTTAATTCAGTATGCTATTTCCAAATGCAAATTGTAATTTTATATTATCCTTTTTTTACTGTCACATTCAAATACTTTTTTTAATGATAGCACCTGTACTGGGATAAAATCAAAACAATACAGTTTCTATTGCAATTCTATTGAACACTTTTATAACAATGTCAATTCTAGGTGAAATGGAGAAAAATATCCAATGAAAGGCTGAAGTTCTGGGTAAGAGGGCATTTGTATATCCATTATTTAAAGAGTCTTATTTTATTCTTTTTCATAGTGTGCACAGAGGGCAAGAGAAACCTGCACCTTGACAGTGGCTACCACACAAGTGAAACACTTCACAGGTGCCCAGATGTACACATTACTTCTTTGGCAAGATCTTTACCGCCATCCTTGGCAGTTCAAATAAATCTCTCTTCACACGCAATGTGTTGTTCAACAGATACGACATGAGCTCAGTAGAACAAGAACGCATAAATAAATACTTTTTGCATAAATACTTTTGATGTACTACGAAATGTTATCTCAGTACTCACCCACCTCCGCATACACATATAAGTACAATGCCTTAACAGGCTCCAAGAATAATCCTGTAATTTTATTGCTCCATTTAATGACTAAATGTATGAAGTTATAAGGAAATATTCCATTAGTAGATGGAATGGATGGGGTTAGTAGAGATTTAGAAATATTCCTTTCTAAATGCACAGGAGATACTTGTTCCATGACTGACTCTGTCAATAGAGAGAGATGTTTTGCAAGCAAAAGGATTGCACTTGAATCCCAGTCTCTAAAATATTGATATTATTCCAGTATTCTTTAAAATATAAGATTAGGATTGAGATCTGTGGAGAGACTGCTGTTGTATATGCAAAGGCACTAAACCTAGTGCCTTTTCATGTGAGAGACAGTATTTCCAGCTAAATAGCTAAATAGTCTTTTCTTGTGAGAGACAATATTTCCAGCTAAAAAAATACCAGAATAATAAAATGTAGAGTGAATTCCATCTATGTGTTGGGCAGGTGTAAGTTTTGGTCTACACTTTAGCCAAGTACAGTTCAGAAACAGGGAGTAAAGAGACAGGCATTCTACTAATAAGTATCTTCATCTACGTTTCTTCATTTTCAAATGTGTACAATATAATTTCTTTTGACCCCAAGTCAGATGAATGGGATTCTCCATTCTGGCAGCTGTCCAGACAGTTAACATACCACCTGCAACTGGTAGAATGAGCAATGTCCTGTGAGATTAAATGCAATGCTGCACTTTTCCACTTGTGACTGATTCCCTCAATTTTTCCTTTCTGACAGTCTTGATTTTTCAGACCTTTCACAAAGTTCCATGCTCTTCCTTGCTCTCTGGGACACATTCCAGTCTCCAGAGAGCCCAAAAAAGCAGAAGCAGAAGCAATCTTCATGTCCTGTGGTGAATCTGCAAGCTGAATGCTTGCAGAAAGATAACCAACATACAGAACAAGATACCAGAGCTAAAATGAAGACATCTATCTTGTCTATACTATTGACTGGCAGACAACTATTTCAGTCTATAAATATTACCAACAGGATGAGCCCAATTTGATTCTTCCCTGATCTGCAGACAGATTGCACACCAGGTAACTTTCCCTTACTTGGAATAGAACCTTTGTAAGTGACTGACAGCATGCTGAATTAATAATAATGAAACATTACTAATCCAGGTAGCTACTCAATATTAATTATTACAAACTTTGTATAGACAAATCTATTATACATAAACAGTTTTCCAAGTCTGAGAGTAAGATTGGACCTGGCCACACCTAAGCTTCATAAAGAATTTAGAAAGCAATGGGGTGCATTCTGAACCTCAGGACTCAGCGGTAAAGGTCTTCCTCATTCTTTTGAATCTGTGGTCATAAAATAAAAAGTTCTTTTGTAAGGGTTTTCTAAAGACCTGCCTTTATATCCACAAGAGGAGAAAACCAAAAAAAAAATCTTTCCTGGATGTCCTTATGATGCTGCAAGGGGCTACACGAAATTAGTTCTGTGTATATATAGACGTATTTCCAATTAGAAGAATCACTGATCAGAAAACAGTTTTTAAATCTTAATAATGAGGAAAAGGATGAACCAGTGATTTAAATTTAGAAAATATATACAATTTTGAAGTGCAGTTCTGTTTTTCCTCTTCACCTTGAGCTGATTAAGAAGAACTCCTGAGAATGCAAGTACTGGAACTGAGACAGATAATGAGTAATGTGTTATAATTTAAGGACGTGTAGAAGGCGTAGATCTACTGTCTGTCAATATCTTTACTCCAGTCAAAATTGTTCCTACTTTTAAAAATTGCACTGCTTGAGAAAACATAGAGTTTAGAAAGAGATAAAATTAATCTTGAGGTCATTTTGTGGGTGTTCCTGCCTCCTCTGTTGGGCAGTCTGAGTACAAACTCATGTTACTAAATCAATGCCCAAAGTTTATGAAGCCTTTCAAACTGTGCTTAACTGCCTTGCAGCAGGAAGACTTTGTTTCTGGTGTCACCCACTGCAGAAGTACTATATTGCCTTCTGAAAGCCACAAGTTGCATAGAAGGCTCTCTCTTAAAAAAAAAATATTCTTTGTACTTGAGAACAGATCCTCTCCACAGCCAGTGAATTGCTGGAGTTAACTGGCTGTGAAATGGGAAGTTGCAAGAGGGATAAGGGAGTTGGAATTGTTTAATCAGCATTTTGCTAATTCAGACATGGAGATCCTGTCACTTCTATTTCAACTGTATGATATCCATGGATGATGGCACTGTTGCCCTGGGCCTCATATCACAATACTCTTAGAGCTGTTAGCACTGTCCTCCAAATTCCAAAATTGGTATAAAATTTAAAATAGGACAAGGTCATCTTGGTTTAACAAGAAGAGACAGAGAATGTACATTTTAACTGTATGGAGCTGCGGAGTCCAAGTAAGGACTACTCAGCACTTGACCAATGAGAATTATATTCTCACTACTTTTCCTGTGTATCTGCAGCAGAGAGACCCCAGCAAACTAAAATTTTTGTCAGGCAAACAAATTCCTTCACGCTGTGAAGACACTGACAGACTATGGTCCCAAGAGACTTCACAAAACACCAACTCCAAATCAGTTTGAAGCAGATCTGCACAGTAAAGTTATCACCAGATCTATCAATTACATCACACTTCACAAGTATGATCAGCTATGAAAAGAAGCACCAACAGTCCTGTTTTTTGGGGTCTGAAAAAGCAAATGTGATTTCAGCTAATGAGACCTGGGTGAAGGCACTATCCAATCACTACCCCAGCCTAAGTGCAATTGTACAGAAAAGAGCTGTACATTTAAATATGAAGGTACTTTAAAAAATAAAGAGAAACAGGCCTGTCTGTGAACTATTTCCTACTTTATATTCAATTTTCAAAGATTTCAAAGATTAAGAACCAATATTGAGAGCTGCCTACTGTCCTTTTGCGCATGCAGCAACAGTAGGATTTGCTTATGCAATTAGTGATAGAAGGAGTTGGAGAAAGGAGGAACCCCCAGTTGCATGGAAGTTGTAATTCAGAGAAGGAGAGCATGACAGTCTGTTCCCGTTAAATCTGAGTAAAGATTCTTTATTTAAGAGGAATTAACATGATTCAAAATGTTCCAATTAAGCAGTCGTATCTCTTAAACTAAATGGATATAAACATTACCAAGTGTTATTTATAGCTGCTTGTCTTTCTAACTCAATTCCTTCTATGGAAGCATTTCTCCTGACCTTTAGCCATTGTCTGAACACCTCTCATTGGCAGAGCAATTTTTTGGTTGCTACTGTATAAGATAGAAAAAGCACTAGCCTGAAGCACTTTCTGACCTTTAACTGCCATATTAATATCTATAATTGGAATTGAAAGACCATTTAGGCTGAATATCAGCCCAACAAAGAAACTTGAACAATTATGATTATCTCATTAAAGCCATGGACCATACAAGCCCCTTGAGAAACGGGGCAAGAGAAAGGATTCCAAGGATTAGCCCCATTAAGCTGTTTTTCCCAACCTTACTTTGGCAGTTCTAACAAAGACAACAATCCCAGTTTCTGTTGTTTGAATTAAATGTTTGATTCAAGTGATTTCTAAGTTCATGCTTCAGAATGCCAGTAGTCACTGTCTGCAACAAATTAAATTATTCAGAATCATGAACCATGGAACCCTATTTTCAAAGCTGTAACACAAAGTGTTACAGCAGCAATTGCCATGTTGTACTACACTTTGTTCCAAGAAGTTTCATCTGAGGTATGCAGTGAAACTACCTCCTACTCTCTAAGCACATGGAAGAACCTAGGGAATCTTTTTTTCCAAAACGTTTTGAGCTGCCAAAGGTTTGTCTGAGTCCTGTCCCTCCTCTAATACAGCCCATGAATACAGCCTGTACTTTACCTATATGTCCTGTCCCTCCTCTAACACAGCCTATGAATACAGCAACTTTACCTATAAGATATAGCAACACTGGTGGCACAGGTTTTTACCCGATAAGCAGGAGTTTTGTCTGTGTCAGGTGAAAGTCTTTATCTCTTCTTTATCTCAGAAGAGATAAAGACAGTTGCTATTGGTCAGTGATTACACACTATACTTGCCCCACTGTGTTCCCTGCACTCAGCCATTTTCTTTATATGTGCACGTGGATGAGAGAATAATACTTCTTTTTTTTTTTTTAATATAGTTTGTTCGGCACTGTCCATAGCTTTTAGCTTTTATTTTGGTTCTCTAGGTGCACTGTATTTCAGGTCCGTCAGCTAGATGGGATGGAGTTTTGACAAAGAATCCCATGATGAAACAACTCCAAGAAACACTCTGAGAAAGGTTAAGACACCTGAGGTTGGGTTTCCTGCTTGGCTCTCCGAGAATTCACATGCTAATTGAGCAAGTGGACATGCAAGAGCTCTTACGGCAACAGATTTGTGCCTCCATCTTTTCCATATGCTTTTGGAAAGTGGCCAGGACACAGCACGATTTGTGACTTGTGAGGTCATAATAGCCTACGCAGCTTCAGGCACTTGCTATTATGAAGATTTAGCACTTCTAAAGAGGTTTTCAATACTGCTGTCTTCAAGCCTACCTGCAGCAGCACGCTTTCCCTTCTTCTGCTCCTACACTGCCATCAGAACTGGAGGAGTAGGAGTCCTATTAGGGTATGGGGGGGTTTAAATTTTTTGTCTGTGAACTACCATCCACTTCTTCCAGCATGTTGTCATTCTGCAGATTTGACAGAAATATCAGGAAGAGATTAACATGCAGGAACAGAGCTGACCCCATTTACAACTACAACTGCCTCAGATCACATCATATGATGTTCCCTCCAGCACTGCTGACATTTTTTAAGCTCCCTGGGATGTAAGAAGGGTATGATTGTGTTCAAATAAAACAGGTCACCAGAGACCACACAATCATCTAAGGAATCCACTACTCCCTGTTCTTGCTAGTCATCAAACAGATATGGATATGCACTTGTTCTGCCCAAAGGTTATTTCCTTGGTCTTCAATCTTGGGTCAAGGCAGCTCTGTTGTCTAAAGATTAGATAAAAAATAAAAGGGTAGGCAGGGGAGGGAAGCCAAGAAAATAGGCAGGAACTCAGAATGAGTAAGGGCAGGAAGGGCAGGAACCAAAGCAGGCACAGGACTCAGGTCAGGAGTCAGAGTAGAAAGGTGGAATAAACATTAATACTAGAGCAGAAGCAGGAACTAAGTCAGGTGTAAGGACTTACATGGGCAGCCAGATCAGGAGCAGGGAAAACTTGCTCAAGATAAAAGCTTGAGAGTCAGATATAAATAGGGGGAAAAATCCCAAATCAAACCAAAATAAAACCACCATCATAAGCCACAGATAAATTTTTAATTGAAGTGTGCTGCAGCCCATTAAATACCCTCAGGAATTTCCACCAATTTGCCTATCAATAACTGTCCAGTGGGAAGGCCTTAGTAACCATCCTTGCTGAGAGTTTAATTGCGGTTCATAACCCATTGGATTTAACTTCACAAAAATCTGGTGCTTTTACACTACTGAAGAAAAAAAAAGAGGGGAGGGGAGGCGAGGCGAGGGGAGAGGAGGCGAGGTGAGGCGAGGCAACGCGAGGCAAGGAAAGGCAAGGAAAGGCAGGGAAAGGCAGGGAAAGGAAAGGAAGAAAAAGCATGTTTCTGCAAGTACAACATAGAAAAACAAATTGATCTCAGGTTGGAGGAGATACTGTGTCTAGCAATCACATGTAGGTCTTTTTTAGTAAATTTTGGCTTGTTCTGCTGGTTTCATCATAGATTCATCTTTAGAAGCACTATAATTTTCAGGAGCAAAAACGGAATTACATACGTTGTACAATAACATAATTTCCAGCTTTTAATGGCAGAGTGATTAATTCAGCCAGAGGAGGTGCTACAAGATGCCACTCTTATTTCAATGTGTGGATCAACAAGTAACAAGCAAAGTCCAAGGTTACTGCTGGTTCAAGCTTGAATAGGCACTGAAGTTCAAAATAATGCTGAAACTGCTGTAAGCCTGACAGTGTGTGGCCCTATTTTAGCAGTGCAGAACCAGCTCACTTACATGGGTTTGAACTCCATTTTGAGAGCTGGTTGAAGTGAGAGAGTGAGTGGAACATGTCATACATGCCAAGAGTAATGAGGTCTTTCCAGAATATATTGGTTTTTTCCATGCCTGAAGTTAGTTGCATAGTCACACCCACACTGAAATTTTGGTCAGAGGAAATCCTTTTGCAGTCATCTAGGCTAAGCACTTCTAATGAGGTCTTTTTGTCAATGAGACCAGTAGGATAGAAGTGAGAGCTCTCACTCCGAGCAGTGACTTGAAAAGAGAACTTGTATGGTGTTCAGCAAGGACTGATTCAGCCCCTAAATCTATGATGAACTTAAGCCAACAGCTAGAAGTTTGCACTAGAATAGGTTTCAGCATTTTTTGATGTTTGCATTGGCACAAGTAAATTTTTGGATTTTCACTTCCACAAGTATTTATGAAATGGGAATTTTATTTCTACCACCCCACAAACTAGGAATTACACTTCCAAAGCAGAGGCATCACTTTAAAAGAAAGTATACCCATGCAAAACCAAAGTTTTCATGCTAGAAAGACATGTCCCCTGACACAAGTTTGAGACTTGCTATTGCTGTCCCTATTTTAAAATCGCCTGGATGACCAATATACATAATTACTATGGATTTGGTTTTGACAGTAATCAGAACAATTTATACCCAATATCGCATTTTTTTCCTGTATTTCCAGTTTTATTAATTTGGACTGAGAAATGAATCAACAGTAAGTTGGAATGTGAAAATATATGCTGATTATGCCATTTGCTTTCCTTTTTTTTATTGTTTCCCTCTCCTTCCTAAACTCAATTGATTTACATCAGTGATTAATTTGGGCCACCTTTTATTTCAGAAATCACTTTGAGGAATAAAGAAAATATTAAATGTGTTTAATTCCTTTATTTTTCCAAACACCTGGGTGGGACTCTTTTTTCAAGGTGTAAAAATTTATCCCTAAAGCAAAATACCCTTAATGTTGACAGCATTTAATTTGGGGTTTTTCCCCTTTCTTATTTACATCTCCTGAATGTATGGTAAAAAAAAGTCCCAAACTCAAAAACACACTAAATTTTGTTCTCGTGATATTTAATATTGGTGCGGTGGTATCACTTTAAACACCATTAAGTAATAGATCAGAGAGAATAAAAACATTTTCCAGCCCCCTCAAGCTTTTAACCTTTAGGGCTTCCTTGAGGGGAAAATGATTCAAATGCCAAGCTCACAATTATGCATTCTCTACACAAAAAAAAAGATGCCCAGACATTTATCCACAGAAACTATGCAATACATTAAAGTTACATTAAGGTCCTTAGCTTTCCTGTTCACTAATTTCCCTTCTCATAACTCCCCCAGACACACTCAGCGCCTTTCCCAGGCTCAGCAATCACACTATCTTCCCCAAAGGCACATTCATCAGCAGACTAAGCTTCCGAGCCATCAGTAATGTGGCTGCCCCATAGATTCAACGTGGTAAGTAAGGAGAAGACTGATAAGTAATAAACAAGTACAGAACAACACAGGAGTAGTGGTCAGCTTTCCACCCAGGGAGAGGTTAAGAAGTACTCTGCCTTATGATGGATAGAGGATTTATTTTTTCCATTTTTAACGGAGAAGGTGATAGGAAGCTGTAGTCAAAAAAAAGATCAGCTGCATGGAAAGCTTTGAGGGGGAAAGGAGAAGGGTGGGAGTGTCAACAAGAGCCAGTTGAAACAAGTGTTGCCGTTTCTCTATTAAATGCAGAGGAACGGCTTTTCTTTGAGACCCCTCTGGAGGGCTGAGGCTCCCCTTTGGATTTGGCTACTACAGCAAGAGATTTTTATCCTCTTTTACCCTAACTCATACACCAGCTATATGATGGTGTATAGCCTTTGGCATGTGAAAATGCATGTGGAAAAAGCAAATAGAATAAAAAAACCATGGACCTAGACAGAATTATTTTCCATTGCATTAAAAAAATTATGTTGAAGCTCTGCACTGGAAATCTTCCATTAGAAGATACAAAAGTAGTTAGGATACAGTTGGGTTTGCTGTTAAGTACCATTTTCAACTAACAAAGTAAATGAAAAATTTCCTCTCGTACTGCTTATGCCAATGAGAACTCTGTCCTTAACTACTTTTCTCTACAGCAGTTACTGGTTTGCAATTAATAATCTTAAAGACAATATATATCTTTATTATCCTGAGTAACTATCAAGGACTTTATTGTCACGCACAAACAATACGAAAACATTCAAACTACTGGGTCTTCTTGTCTTCAAAAGCAGCAGGTGAAAAATGCCTAACCTAACTCACATTTGTTCATATTTTTCTTCCTTAATTAATTGCCAAGACTAAACCCTCACACTCTCTGATACTAAAAAGTAATCAGATTTTAAAATACTAGGCACATGATAAAAAAGAGTAATATTTTAGGATTAGTTTATTACCAAGAGTGAAAAACTTGACTTATTAATCTTTACCCCAGAAAAGTCATTCACCCACGCACAAATGAATGTGTTGATTAATTGTGAAATAAGTATAATTTCCCTGCATGAAGGTTATACCGTAAAAGAGGTTTCATCTGCATCTGAATTACTAGTGCATCACTTAGTACCTCTCTAGTGTCTGGACCATATGGCTTCAATTGACAGCTGATGAAACCAGTAATTGTCCTCTTGCATTAGTCATTGGTTATATTGTTGCTTAGGTTCTTGATGGCAGAAGGAGAAACTACCTCCCTGTAATGGCCTTGATAATGCATACTAAAACTGAGCCAAAGCAAAAACCTCCTCTTTGCTATTATTATAGCTGGCCTGGAGGTAGGAAAGCATGAATCAACGCGGCTACTAAAAACTGAACTGCAGTCCAAAGTTATTATTCACTTCTTATGAAAAATGGGATCCTATTTATTAATGGAAATGTCTGGGACATCTTATGTCAGATGGACTTACACAAGGAATTCTCACTCTTTTAACAGAAGAGATCTGTGCTGATCAACAAATAGCATATAATGAACATTGAATTATTAACTGTCATCATGAACAACAAACCTCAGACACAGTGAAAACTAGGAAACTATAATATCTGGATAATAGTCTCTGGCTTGAGAAATTCCTTCCACCCAACACACACATTTTAAAAACAGAAAACTGAGGTACCAAGATCATGGTAGTATTACCCCAAACAGTATAGAATGTCCACAAATTACCTCTTCAAAAAGGAAAGCATTAACTCTATGAACCGCAGAACCACAGTCTGGGGCCCCCTATCAAAATAACCCTTCTTGTCAGTGTAAGAACCCATGTACGTACATATTTAATGGATGTACTGTGAAAGTTCCAAAATAGGTGAGCAGAGTCTGTCTAAGAAACTAATTCTATTCCTACTTTAGCCATCAATATTGTAATCAAGTTCCAGTTCCAATTTACTAATCTAGTACCAATTTATTTTAACAAAGTCAAAACAATGAAACATTGTATATTTACACATTTGTAAACATGAAGTATTTTTAAATAACTGCTTATCTTTTCTTTGTCAAAACAAAACACTAAATTCAAGTCGGTTCAACTCAAAGCTGTTTTTTTAAATATATGAGCCTTACAGAAGCCTGAATTCACCATTTTTCCCTTTTCTCACAGAAATAAAAATATAAATTTTCTAAAATAGTAGCTCTGTGTGGAGGGTGGTGAGCCTACGGTGCAGGGGGCAAGGACAGCCCACTGGTGGGACAGTCCCTGGTACCTAGAGAACCCTCCCTAGGTTGGGGTGACCAGAAAGGCTTCCCCCAGAATGCTTTGCCCTGCTGTGCTGATATACCCCAGTTCTGCTCCCTTGGCTGGCCTGTGGCCCCTCCACCCCCTTGCTACCTTGTATGTTTCATGTCCTAGAAAGTTCTCCACTCCAGGTTCCCCCCATTGGCCTTTGCCCCTTGCTGCTCCCCCAGAGCTTCCCCACTGGCTCCCATTCCCTAGTCCCACCTTTGTACCGCCCCTGTGACCTCAGATCATTGGTCTCTGATGGTCCCTCCACTGCCGCACTTAAACCTGAGCTCTCTGTTGTTCCCTGTCTTTGCCTCTTGATCCCTTCACGGTGTGGCTACAATAAACCTCTGTCCTTGGAACTCAATGCAAAGACCCTTCCTGCCTCTTTGCCGTCGACCCATATTACCGAATCTATCCGTGCGTTTGAGCGTGCACGCGTGTGTGAGTGTGTGCGGCTGATCCTGCTGAGCGGCTTCGCTAACGAGGCACTTTTGGAAGATCGCAGCACCTCGTGCTCTGTCACAGAAGCTGCAGAGAGCTTGGGATAGTGATAGCTCTGCTCAAAGGTGGTCAGGAAAGCACTCTAGCAAGAAAATAACAACGTTGTACAGCCAGATTGTATTTGGCCCTGAAGTCCTTTATTGCTTTAAAACAATATACCAACAACTTATGTCTGTTAGTAAAGAAAAGCTCTTAAGAGCCCTTAAGATAGATATTCACCAAGTGATCCACTTGTAAGTTGCAGGCTTTTTGATGTCGATTACTGCATTAACAAGACTGAACACTCAGGGAACTAAGAAAATAGTTTAGTCTCCATAGATGTTTCAAATGTGCATCTCTGGCCAAGATTTTTCACAAGTTTTTCTTACTGGCAGTAATCTGCTGCCGCTGATTTTATGACACTGACCTCTTCACTCAGAGTGGTGTGAGACCACCCGCTGCTTTCACATACTTCACAATTCAAAATGGCTGAACACCCTTTGGAAGTACATTTCAGCAAAAAACACCTTTCAAGATGGGTCTGAGCATTTCTTTCCATGCCATGAGTACTTAAATGTTCAGGAGCAAGACACAAAAATACTGAGTAGATCAACTGTCAGAGTAACATGGCCCTTGTTTTCTGCCAGTCATGTATTGTGTCATATGTTCTCCCTTTTGATAACCAGATTTTAACAAATTATTGCTCAACCTTTCCACAAGCAAAATCTCCTGCACTGTCTTCCTTGCATATTTTGACAAGATCATCATCTTGATTTCTGTTATTCTTCCTCTGCTTCTGCCTTCTTTTCTTTTGCATAGTTTTCTGAATGTCTCAGATAGGAGAAGCACATCAGGTTCTGCAGGCAAGGAGCTCTCCTCTCCTCTGTCCGATGACATTTTTTAGCAGTCTATCACTGGACATTTTCCCAGAGGCCTAAAGACCCTGCAACAAGTGAAAAATAACCTGCTCTGCCCATTATAACGTGCATAATGCACTTATCTACACCAGCCTGGTATGACATGAAATCTACTGAGCCCTTCAGGTTTGCTTTTTAAATGGAGCTCGTTCTTCCTTTCTACCTCAACAGTATTACCAGAAATCAGTTTGTTTTGCATACTCTTTTAAGAAAGTAAAATTTCAACTTATTCTCACTAACTTTAAGCTTTGTCATGCATTACAAGCTATGTTCTCTCTTTCAAACACACTGTCTGCTTTGTTGACAAAAATGTAGCAGTCTAAAAATGGTAAATAATACCTAAAGTTAGAGCTGCTTACAGATCTCAGATAAGCTACTCCTTGGGTATTCTCACACCCATAATTACTGCCTAGTGTTCTCTTCAGTAAGCTCTGACTGCTTTTCGGTTCTCTTGACTAACAGACAGGAGTTGGAAGTTTAGATTATTGTCCTCAACAACATCAGCTAGGTTCTCAAATAAATTCTGAGGTATCTATTCTTTGTGCATCTAGGTTGGGACATCTACTGTGTAGATGTGCAAACAAGGACCCTTGATCAAAAATCATCAGAACTTTGGAAGCTTTCAAAGAAGGCCTCAGACTTGAAGTTAAGGTAAATGCATTCCTGTGTAATCCAATTCTTTGTACCCATTTCCAGATCACTAATCTCTACAGTGTTTTTCTAACTAGTCCTGTCTATGATGTAGCTCATTCCTAGGCAGCACTGGCATTTCTTGCTGCATTTGTATATCAGAAAATATACCTGTTAACAGAAGCATATGCTACAGAAAGATGGAAAATGGCCTCTGCTGGAATAGTCTGGCTGCACATTTCTTTCTGAGAAAGAAAAAGCCACAAAACATAGAACGGATCAAATTTGGTTGTATGTTCAGTGCTGAGTCTGGGTGATCAGAGGAAGGAAGTTTATGCATAATATGTCAGTATTCTCCTCTCCCACTGATTAATTAAATTAAACTAGTTTATAACCTCACATTGTGTAGATATCTGTATAAACAATTTGCTTATTTTTATTGGCTGGGCTCTAAGGAACATTTTATAGAAGGAATTCTTTATTTTATAACTGGCAAAATTAAGAAACTTCTGAAATTATGAATTAGGGCACTTTGTGTCTTTTATATTTTTCTAGAGATATTTCGAAAATAATTGAAAGGCCAGAACAATGATTTTTTTTTTTTATTTAAACATTTAAGAAAATGTTTCCAGTTTTATGTACAGCAAAATGGTCCTTATTCTATGTCCAACTTACTAAGGAAGCCGAAAGGCAGGAGAAGACACTATTCCTACACTAACCACTATTCCCCTCCCACTAACATTTCTGAACAGGAGAGATGAGAAGGAATGTTTTTCCTTTACTGAGAGTGACAGAAGTTTCTGTATTTTTTCTTAACTTTCGTATGTACTATCTCATTAGTGACTGACACATTGCAAAGTGGATGAGTGAAGACAAGCACTTAGACCCAATAAACAAACACTCTCCAAGTACCAGTCCTGAAAAATTCTTATTGTGCCAGGACTGGATCCAAACCATCCTTTGGCTGAGGAAGGAACCACTAGACTGGAGCCAGCCATAGAGAAGGCTGCTGGGAGACACTGCCCCGTTCACACAGCCTGTGCAGCTCTGAGTCAGAAGGACAAAACCCTCTTAGTACTCTCTCACTCTTTAAAAGCCAAAGCCCAATTCAGCCTTACTTTAAGATGATGCTGAAACAAAAGCAGAAGCTACAGATCACTTATTTGCGAAGCTGGCTAGATTCCTAAATACCAAAAAGCATGTTGTGCCTCCAGGCTATGAGTTTTTCTGGTTTAACAGGAGGATGCACAATCTCTTCTCTTTTCCAGGAAGAATATGTTCAGTGTTGCAATCTTCTCAGATTATTTTTGTGTTTTATATTGAATAGCAATGAAATAGCTACAGAAGGAGATCAGGATGTTCTCCTTCCCAAAAAAGGGCCACTGAATTTGAATCACTTAGTTTTACAACTGGATAAAGTTGGAGATCCGGGATTTTTTTTCCTCACAGGGAAAGATTAGTTTGCAAAGAGAGAAGAAAAAATCTGTTCAAATTCTACAGCAGCTGACAGTAAAGACAAGATAAAGGAAAGTTACCAGTCATCAATGTCCATAATTATTCTTACAATATTTTTCATAATGCAAAAGTTAAAATGTGCATTTTAAAGTGGCTCTTTCTGTTTTTAAAACTAATTTAAACAAATAAAAACTACTTGGAGGGTTAAATAATTGGAAAATTTCAATAATTTCAGATTATATTAAATACTTAATTGATCCAAGTAAGTATATTAATTTCATTGTGAAATTCTGATTTGTTTTGACCTTGACTGATTTTCTAAATTTTTTATTTCACTGACAAAATGTTTAAAAAAAGTTAAAGTTAAAAAAGAAAATCTACACACATTGCTCTCTTAGCTCTAGAGGAAATTTTATATATTTTTGTTTACTGAAGCAGTAGGAGATAAAACTTACTGTACTCAGACTCCAAACTCACAGCCTCAATTTATTTTCATCACTCTTAATTCAATCCTGAAACGAATTAATACCTTGGTGATTAATGGAAACAACAAATTATAAATCTGACAACAATTTTTTAAGACTGAGGCCTTTATGTAAATTATTAGTAAGTCTTAAGAGGACATGTGATATTAAAATATATATTTATCATTTTGAGTCAAAAGGAATTTTAAAAATAGAAGTCATTATAGTTCCTTAATTCTGCCTAATGATACTCTATTTTCTAAGGAAAAGATCAGTATTAAAGCAGGGTGAGAGCTCTTCTAAGGTCTCTGAGGCCAGCTCTATGTTACCTTCAAGATATTAAATGGATAAGGGGTTTTCTTTGACAGATGGGTATAACTCATATTCAAATATCTGCTTGTACTTGACTCCCAATCATAACTAAATTTAAAAACACGTTTTACTGACTACAAAGTACATGACTGAAGGATTATTTTCTTTCACTTTTTGTATAATTATCTCCTTTTTCCCTCTCTTCTAGTTATCCTCGCTCCTTAAAATCACCCATACACTGCTATAGCACTGCTCCACATGTCCCTCCCAGGAAATGAAATTTCAAGGTAATCTCTTCCATCATAAATAATCCTAAATCTCCTAGTAGCAATTCATTTTCTTTAAAGTTTTACATAGTGGCTAATTTATTATTTTTTTTTGCAAACAAGGACATCTGCTTCTGTGCCGAGAAAGTAGATTCTCATCCCAGAAAAAAGGTCCACTTTGTTATTTTGTTAGTTTTTCCTTTGGAAGATGGCAGAGATCCAATGATAGTAATGTTCTTTTGTTTTTAATATGCTAAATGCCACAGAGAGCACTGCAAGAAAAGTGATTTCTCAGCAATTCCTTGAGATTTCGCCTTTCTTCTTAGACTCACCTAAGTACCTCCTCTTCACTTTTCCAGGCTGCCTTTTGTTATACCAAAATATTCTCAAGGTAACCTGAATACCTGAACATTTCTGATGCTCCCATTATAGTGTTCTTATCACCAGAAACTATGCTCATCTAACCCACTTTCAGAGTAGCAAACTCAGTGACACCATGCAGACTCTGATAAATCTGATCATCAATTTGGCTTTCTTCTGGAGCTGGCATCTTGTGTCACATCACCCTTCATCTATGTACATCTGTGCTGAGTAATGACTCCAACACATGGGAACAGACTGCTACCTTCTGTCATATGGCAGAAGGCAAAATAATGATGATACTACATAAGGTTAATTTCAGCTGTGCTCAATACAGAATTACTGCTTTATGTGTCTAGAGTAGTGCATTTAGAACCATGTATGTGAACGTGCGAGCGCCATTTACATTCATTTTTCACTAACTGTGAAACTTGAAGGTGCTATACAGAAATGCTGAGGAAAATGATAATTTCCATCCATCTGAGAATCAGCCCCATATTCAACTAAGGAGAGATGAACTGTGTATCTTGATTTAAGTCTTGCTGCAATACCCACAGGAGAAAAATTTAAGAATTTTCACTGAATGTCCCAGATCCATAGCCTAATACAAACTGATCTGCCACTTGGAAGAGCCATCAGGTTCACTCTTCAAGGCTTCAAGTTCCCCTAATTTCTCCCTTCTTGTTGTTACATGCTGAAATGAATTCAAAAGTAAATTAACAAAGTGCAGCAGTGACGTTTTGAAGTGATGCCAAATATGAAGTAGCATAAATTTAACAGTTTTCATTAACACAAGAATATTCACTAAACATTTTTCTATATTAGGAGAAATATTCTGTGCTATAAAAGTAAATCCATCCTGGCAGTGACCCACAAATAACCTGTTTCTATAGTCCCTTTGCTATTCAGCTAGGCCTCCTGGTGGTGCAGAGCTGTCGTTCATTAATTTTACTGATTGCATAATGAGAAGAAGTCATGCAGCTTTGAATATTAAAAGCTGTAGGTCGATTAATCACCATTTTGAAAATAAAGAGAGATAAAAATATAAGGCAATGTGAAAACCAACAGGAAATTTGTATCTATTATAGAGGAAAGGGAAATTCACCTACTGATTCACAGAGTATCATGTACTTGGCTCAGTAAGTGGGCTGAGAAAGGACAATAGTTTTTGTTGGTCTTGAAAGACCATTTATAAACTGAGATATTTATCAATGTTGGAGCCAATGTCTACAGTTACAACGAAGCACATCTTGAAAGATTGTCTGGTTACAAAAGATGCTTAAATCCTCGGAAGCACTCTCCTAATAGAGTACAATATTCAGACCCTCCACTAGACCTAGCCAATCATGCCCCTGATTTGCTAATACTATTATGTTTCCTGGACCATGTACCAGGGAAAAGCACAGTAATGTCCTCCTTGTTCCAAAGCAGACAGCTGTACATTATCGCATGGCACAGGTAATGCTATTTATCTCAAACACCCACCACTACTCAGCTATTCAAATTTCTCATCACCTTCTCAACACCCCATCAGTAAATACCACTCAAAGTAGTAAATACCACTTTCCCTTAGCATCTGAAAACTTCCACTTTTTGTTTTTATGACACCTGGAAGACACATGTATTAGCTGGGTCTTCAAAGTCTTTCCACCAATGTTTTTCCAACCTGCACCTCATCCTTCCCCAGGAATATAAGGTCCTTACAGCAGCACAGGCTGGAGAATAGCTGTGCTGAAGAGGCCCTGGGAGCCTCAGGCAGGCAGCTCAGCACTCCTGAGTGTGAGTCAGCAGCATCCCCCAGCAGCAGAAATGCCCAGCAAAAATGCCATCAACAGCACACTGGGCTTCACTGGCACAATACTGAGTAAAGTGATTATTCCCGTGCTCATTAGATGACACATAGATTAGACCACACACAGGTGATCAAGTGCAGGGGCTTCCCAACACAGGGAAGGCGCTGGCAAACTGGAACAAGATCAGAAAATGGACCCCAGGGTAATTGAAACTCCAGCACTTGCACTATGAGGAGAGGCTGAGGGATAAGGGCTGGTTCAGCCTGAGGAAGCGGTAGCTCCAGCTGGGAAGCCATTGAGATAGAGTGATCCAGGGCAGGGCATGAAAGGTATTAAAATTAGAGAGGCTCAGAATGGATAGCAAGAGATTATTTTCACCATGCGAACATCCAAGCTTGGTAATAACTTGCTCAGTTGGTTTTTTTGGGGGCCCTATCCTTTGAGGTTTTCCAGAATTATGCCCTGAATACACAAGAAAAATCAGCTAATGTGATGCCACAATCACAGACAAGCTTGCATAAACAAAGCATCTCACTTAAATAACCACTTAGTGAACAGGTAGAGGTGCAGCAGTGACTTTGGCAGATTAAATACTCCAGCTAGTTGTAATAAAAATTAGTTTCAAACTCAATATACACTATTGTTCAGAACTGCAGTTAGAGTAATAACCAATTCCCAAACTTGCATACTCTAGCTAGTAAACAACCTCTTTATGTCATCTAGTTTTATTTAAGCAAGGGAATTACCTTGCTTGAATGCATTTGTCTCCCTTAAATATCTTTTGCAGAGTTGTATTCAAGCATAACATACGTAAAAGAAGAACTAGGTGGGCAAAAGCATGCTGCTTTACAACTCTGCCTTTGTGGTTGTCCCCCTAATAGCTGTAATCCAAGCATTGGTATTGCAATCTGCCAGCAACTCTGACCTGGCCTTTTCCTAATGAGTTAGGAAAAAGGATACTAACATTATAAAACACACTTTAATGGTATTTATGTGAGGCATATGCAACTGAACAAATTACTTTAGTTCTGAATGTTTACAGCCTTCTTATATCTTACTTGCAAGTGCATTTTAATCTCTGCAACATATGGCTGTGTATATGTTCATGTGACTTGGAATCCATTTTAGTTAAATTCCTGTAAGTTTGAAAACAATTATAAGAAAGATACTGTAGATACACAGAGGGAAGACAATAACACATGTTTTAGTACTTGGAAAAATAGGCACATGAAGAATAATTGATAAGAGTTACAGATATAGTTCTTTGTAAATAACTTTGAATATTCAAGACTAAAACCTCAACCGAAATAAAAATGCTCTCCCAAGGACATCAGCATTATCACAGAAAGAGCCAAAAAAGGAATTTTTCTAGAAAAGAAACATATTCATAATCCTAACTATAATATAGCAATTTATAAAAGTGCGTATCATTCCTCCATTATAATTTAAGCATTCTTAAAAAGACGAACTTCAACCACAGTTTGTGCTAGAAAAAGCATAAGCAAAAAGACAAGACATTTTATGAAAATTGCGAAAAGATGATCTGCACAACTGTTGATAGAAATATTGTCTCATGGAGAATTTTTTTTTTTTTAATGCAATAACCTTCAGCCTGTCAAGTCTTAGATTTCCTATCTTCCACCATTTTATTTCCTTTCTCTCCACTGTTTCTGGTTGGGAATTTGGCTGTCAGCATCCTGTCCCACCTGTCTTTCATGCATTTTTCAACATACGGTGACCCATTTCTAAATAGTTGTAGACAGATCAAAATCTGCACATTTCATGTCATATGTTCATGAAAATTTTATCATCTCTATTTATACAGGTATCCCAGCTTTAGTCAAGTTCCAAGGTTATTTTTCTTGATTTTGGCATATTCATACCTAACAGTATTTGAGTAGGGAAAATCTGTGCAAGTTGATGACTTCCATTTTGTTGTACTTTTACCCCACATGAATCATGAAAGAAACACAAGAAGAGTAGAAGTCTAATAGGGAGAAATTCCCATAAAAAATTTACAGAAATTTTGAGGAGGCGATGTCCTATTACTACTAGCATTAAATGCTTCAGAAATATTTCTCTGCTGAAACAATTCAGGAGGGTGCCACAGCACCTTCAGGAAGCTCTGTGATTTGTACACACCTCTGTGTTGCAGGCATGTAAAATCAAATGTCTTCAGCATAGAGGAAGATAAATAATCAACTTCATCTGCTGCAATTAGAGCTCTTTATTCATGCTCTGTAATTATATAGCCAACACCACACTGTGCAGAAGGCAATCCCATGCCACTGTAAACAGAAACGATAAAGAATTTTGTCTGACATTTTTGTGTTTACTCATTTCGCTTGCTTCTTTCTCCTTCCTTACTCTTATGGGAAATTTTGTCTAATTTAAATAGGATTTAAATATCATTGGCTGTGAGTTTAAAGCAACATATGTGTATACTTTCATAGAGCTAATTAATTTTTTCTCTGCTTAAAAACCCTGCCAAAGTTGTTATTTTTCAAACAATAAATTAATTCAGACAATGATTGTTTATAGTGAGATCTTCTGCTAAAAAAGGCTACAGATTGAGACTAAAAAATATATCAATAACAAAGCTTCAGTTGTTTCTGTACTACTTATATATTATCAAACAGAAGTAAGGCTAAAAAAAATAAAGTAGTTTGAATATAAATAAGGGAAAATACTTTGAGATTCAGAGAAGGTTGCATCAACTTTACTGGGTTTTGGGATCTCTCTCCCTTGAACAATATAATGGCATGAGGTAATCGCCTGGTCAGCTTTAAAATTTCTGAAAATTTTGCTATTTTGGGGAAAAGAGTAAAGAAAAACATATCCATTTCTTTATACATGTTTAATATGTAAATTTGGACATGGATGAACAGATATTATGTTTTTCTAGTTCAATTAAAGATTAGAGTTTCCATAACTAGAAAAGGTGCTTAGGCTTGGTATATGAAAGAAAACCATACTTAGGCTAAACAAGTTAGCACAGTTAAATTATTTGAGTTGAGTCAATGTAAACCATCCTAAAGTCGCTTTCCTACAACCTGTTTCTTTTGAGCTAGAAAGCCAGAGAGGACCACTGTGATATATCATCAACTCACATTTGTTTGCAAGTTTCTTTTAGGAAAAAAAAATCCAGGTTTTTTTTCTATCAAGAGACAATTTCAAATACTGACTCGGAAGAACTGCTACTATTCTACTGGCTAGAAATATCTAGAATATTGCTAATTGCTAAATCCAAGCAATACATTATTTAGTTTGGTTACTGAAAACTTGCAAAAGCCTTAAGTGAATTCATTGGGAGCGTTAGTCCATCCATTCCAACTAGTTTTTTATAAATATTCCAGGATGCCAGGTAATGGGGAGAGTATGCTATAACAGTGACTGTATCACTTCTTTTATTTCACTTCTGCAATTTTCTGTTGATTTATTGAATTATGTGAATGTATAGACACATGTCTATTTGATTGTCCAATTTTTTAGCAGAAAGTAATTTGATTTAGTAATAACTACAGTAGCAGTGGAACTAGGAATAACATCTCAAGGGATTACGTCATTTTCTCCTCTACTGAAGATGTTAAATGTTAACTGTTTACACGAAATGCCTGAAAATGTACTTCCATGTCTCACAGACAACTGTTAACCCTAAAAAGAAGCAAAGGGAATACCAAACACACTTCAAACAGGAAAGAAGGCGATTAAATAAAGTTTTAAAAATTTGAGCTACCCCTTTGCAAAATATGATCTTTCATTCAAAATACAAATTGCAATGCTGACAGGCGACACTAATTACTGGGGAAATTTTGATCACCTTTTTTCCTGATTTTTAAGTATTTAGGGTGTCCTACAGTGATTCCTTCATGTTTAGCTTATTCAGGCAGATTAACAGAAATAATGTAAAATGATAGGTAAATTAATTTCTCTGTATCAGATATCTTGTATGTATGCTAAGGGTGAAAATTTTCATTTCTAGGAGGAAATCTCTTTTTCTGCTGGGCTTTCTGTGACTGATAACAATGTCTGTGCATTTCTCCAAATACCGCTTTGTTGTTTTTACTTCCTTCCACTTAGCGGTTTTTCTTTCCATTTGCCCATCAGTCAAAGAACAGTATTGAGAAAAAGAAACCACCACGCTATTCTAATTAAAACCCTCCAACAACATGAACTTATTCTTTGTTACTCACATGAAGAGCAAGTGAAAAATGAAAAGTAGAAAGATCATTACAAGGTTAAGGTACTGGGATTGAGATGTGACATACAGACCCAGTTCTGCCGCATGTCTCCGGAGCATCTGTTAACCGGTCAAGTCACTTGAGTTCTCCATGCTGATTTCACAATGAGGAATAATATTCTTTTTCATCACCATTGGTCTGATCTCCTCGAAGGTTCTCTCCTCTCTCTAAGATGCTTAGCATCATGGAGCCCAGTCTTTTGACATTAATAGTAGTCATCAGAACACTGAAAGTCTCAGAGAACTCTTAAGAATCTATACTTAAAAACTTTAAAAAATCCCTTATTATAAGTGTAATAATTAAATAGAAGTTCCTAGACCCTAAGACACCAAAGTTTATCCTATTCTCTCTAATATGTTTAGAAAAGTTTGTTGCCTGTCTGTCCAGTATTGATCATCAAAGTAAAACAATGTATTTCTTTGTCCTGTAAAGTGAATTTCCAATTAAAATTCAACAGTGCAATCCCATTCAAAATAGATCTAATATAATTTGAAGTACATTAATTTGACTTGGTTACCTTTTTTGTTAATTAAACTGATGAGCCAATTTATTTGCTCATTCTAGACCTGACATTACATGACATTTCATGTGACATCCGCTATTTTTATGTTAATTGAGTAACTTTTGATTTGTATATACCAGGTTGATTTGTGTAGTACATAAGTGTCAAGGAAAAAAAGTAATATCTGCAAATAATAACTAATCTAAGTGATTTACAAGTAGAGTTACTAGCATTTTGAGCACAGGTGGCTGTTTATTTTTAGATTTCCCAAGGACTGTAGATGAACTGTCACTCCAAACTGCTATTTTTAATAGCATTTTGGAAATTAGAAATACAAAATGCAATGCTGGCTGTTTCTATATTAATGGCACTTCTAAAAGTAGAGTTTCTTTCCACCAGTAGTTCTGGCAGAACTAGGCCAGTAGAACCAGTCCTTGAGATTAAATGATAAGTTTTTGTCTTTAAGAGTATTTGATTTTTATGAAAGAAATACAAGCTTTAAGGGTTTACTTCTATGACGCAACTATTTTAATCCACTCTTGCTTGGAGCATGTGGAAATTCCTGTAGTTCATTGTATTTCAAACACTGCTAAGCACTGCAAAAATAAAAATACCATGATAGATGTAGCAGATATTTCCTTCAGCATAAAATTTGGTATATCCTTTATGCTTGGGTAAGATTTTAATGACATAAGTATGGGCAAAATAAGACTAATCAGTAGGTCTTTATTCTGTATGAGCAACAGAGGAGCAATTCCTCATTCTGGTTTAAATTTGCAAAAAAAAAAAAACCCAAACAAACACCAGAAATAAACTCTTCCCTTTCCCAGCTTTCATGAGTGTGCTTTGTATTTGTTTCTCAGCTGGGAATTCTGGTATGATCTCTGTTATATGGTCTCTATTTCAACAGTAAGTGAAAAGGCTTTTCTTATCTGAGCCACCCTGGGAATTGCCTCCTGTTAACATCTTTCAGGATTTTTTGGTCATGGGAAAAATCTTCCTGTATCCAGATTTTCTTCCGTGTACAATCAGCTAAAACCTTGTAGTCATTAATAGGAACACACTGAAATCTCAGCCCAAATTCCCGCTCCTCATAAAGGGTGTCATAAAATTTATTTACTAACAAACTCCAGCAAAAAACACCCAAAAAAATCAAAACTGAAATAGTATTTTAACATAACAGTTTCTAAAAATGTAAATTAAATTTAAAAACCTTACATGGCATGAGAAAAATATAAGTATATTTCCAGTAAATAATAGAGCCCTGATATCCCTGGGAAGCTGAAGTAAGTAAACTAGTACATATTTAATATATTCTTTACTCTATATCAATGCCATAGTTCACTGGAGCTTTCAACTTTGATGTATACAGATTTTGAAGAGTGTCTTAAAAGTGATTTAAGCACATTGTCTTTTCACTCTATTCCTTGAATGACTACACTGAGGAAAGAGTTAGGATATTTGGCCTTTATTCAAATTAGGAATTAAACTTTTAAAATTTAAAGACTTCTCTTTAACCTATTTCAAACTAGTTTCCTGCAACCATTTTAGTATTCCTAAATACTGAAAATGGTGTACTTCAGTACCACTGAAATTCATTAAATTTTTGCAAAGAGACCACAAGGAATAAGGATTTCTGCCCAGCCAAAGCATGTTGTTTTAACAGGCATCTGGAAACAAAATCCACACACATGTTTACTGTGCCCTTATTTCATTCCTGACATTCTTCACCATGCACTCCCAATATGGCTGTCAACTTGTCACAATGGAAGATCGCATCGTAAAATTTGGACTACAGAGGAAAACAGTGATTGCAAACAGGTCAGACTTAGATTCCATAAAAACCTGCAGCACCTTTTCTTCAATGACATCAAAGGAAAATCTAAACCTTAATTAGGCCAAGGAACAGACAGCAGCTACAGTAATACTTGGACATAAAAACCCAAGACAAGGAGTAAGTGAATTGAGAAAAAACGTAAGATTGGCCTAGGGTATCTAGTGCATTGATTTTAGTCTGTGAAAGGAAACAGGTTGCTAAGGACTTTGAATATAAGGGACAAAAATTGAAAAAGACAGCAGTTACCCATAGTTGATACATGAAATTTCTGAATCTGCTAAACAACAATTCAGTACTCCAAATTTTAATAAGTGTTTGGCATAAAAAAGATAGCAGTGCTGAAGCAAATTGCAGAAGGATATACTTACATGAGCAATTTCTCCCTTATTTTGGGGAATGCTACAATCAGCAAAGGCATGCAAGGAATTCCAACACTGGAGGAGAGCTGAGTTGTCTTGGATTGTATGTATGGAGTTGCAAGTATGGGGAACAAAACAAGGCACAAAGATGGCATAGAAAAGAAGCTGCTGGCCAAACCAATTTTTTTCTTTATTCTGTCACAGTGTGGGGTATCACTAGCTAGTTAAAGAACTAATTTCACTGCAGCCACTTCTTTTACTTATCAGTAGCTCACCACTGTCAATTTTAAGCCTGTCCAGGTAACAATTTTCCTTCCTATGAAAAAAGATATTAGAAAAGGCTGACATAAATATCAGTACAACATCAACCAATTAATGAAAAATTTAAGAGCAATTCTTTCCCAGAGAAAAAGTAGAGTTCTTGGGTCATGCAATTACAGCACTTACATTTTGTTCTGGTGAAGCTGTTTGATGCATTTTCAAGCACGTTTTAAACAATATGACTTTGGAAGTTATTTGGGTTTGTTTTTTTTTATCTGACACTCAGGAGCTGGTTTTGACAAACAGAAAAAATAAAAAATACAGTCATGGAATTGAAGGGATTGGCATGGAGCTTGAGGCTGGTTTGCCTTTTCAGTCACTGAAAGGCTATGTGATGTGACCTTCACCATGTGCATCTTCCCTCCCTTCCTATTCTGCCTGATCTGTCCTCTTTCTCTCTCCAGCTATTATCTAGTCCAGTATGTCTGTTCCACCATGCTAATAACTCAACTTTTCCATTACTCATATTTGGCCATGGGTGGAGAGGACTCTATTAATTCTGAGACATTTCTTCCTATTGCACTTGTGGAATGAAACATGAAATACAAATGCAAACAGAAAATGGCTTTTTCTTGTCTTCATTTTCCATTAATTTCTACATTTGGCTCATAGCTCCTTTCCTCCTGCCCCTTTTCTCCTTCACACAAGGTTAGTTGATCAGATTTCTCGTCCTAAATTCACCACAATCATCTGCTTCTAATGTTCTTGTTCTTCCACTAAATGTTTTGAATTAAAATCCTGAGACCAGACTAATTTGCTCCATGAAATTTGCTATATGTCAGTCTTTCTACTTTTCAAGCTGTAATACACTGCTTTCCAATTTTGAACTGGTCTCCAACATGTCAGTATCTTTTTCTGCCACTTTGGTTTTCTATACAGAAGTGTGTTCTTCTAGCAAGAAAAGTACAGAAAAACCATGAGGAGTTATTTGATTCGCCATTTCTCTCCTTTTCCCGTTCTTCTTCTCTAACTCCTTTCATTTAGTTACAGAAACACTCCACTATCACTCCATGTTTCTCTCCTCAGCTTTCTAAGTTGACTCAATCATAGTTTATTTTCTCTTACGCTTTTCTTTCTCTCTCTTCATACAGAACATATGGGCCTTACTTAAAATCCTTCTTAGAACTCCTGCCTTCTAAGAATGCTTAACATATTATGGACGACATGCTTACTGATCAGCCCAAACTTATCATCATTTATTTATTTATTTATTTACTTTACTTATTCATAGATTTTACGTTATTTTTAAATCTTGTCTAGAAGCTACAAGAATAAATCAGAAAGCAATATGTAAGTACTGAGAGCTTCACGATACATTTCTGTGCTTAAGTTTAAGCACCCATGGCACACCACTGTGCCTACCCACCTTGGCAAGTCCCTTGGCACTGCGTACATGACACATATCAGCTCCATCTGTGTTCCCCATTTGAAAACATTACTTTAGATCCGATATCATATTTTAAGTAGCCTTAAAACTAAGCATAAAAATAAGCAAAACCGTACATTTTAAGTCCAAAAGAACCATTGAAAACCAATAGGATTTATAGAGCTTAAACCACAAAATAGTTTGGAAAATTCTTATCTGAACAGAAACATGATGAACAGCTGCAATTTCCAAGATTAAAATTTCACTTAGCGCATTCTGTGAACACCCAGCTGATGCAATACTCTGCCTCTTAAAATACATTAAGAGCATGTCTCTATCAATAACATCATCCAACACTAATCATACAGTGATCAGATATTTTCTCAACACACAGGTGTAGCTTGGAGAGCAGAGTTTTAATTTACCATACTCCTTGTTATTGCACTTCCAATCTTTTCCTGAATAGATTGCCAAACACAAATGAGAGTATCTCATTATTTGGCACCAGGTACAACAGAGCACTAGACGTTGGACTGAGGAAACCAAATTTACTGCCTTTGTTCATCAAAACATAATTTAAGGTAGCATTCCCACCAAAACCTCCAAAGCAGAAGATTAGTAAAACTGTTCTAGTTGATTGAGAATTTAATTTTCAAAAAATTCTTGAGTGACCTCTACTGCCCTCAGATTTTCACAGAACAATCTTTTCCATGACTTAATTGTATATGTCAACAATTTTTTTCCATTTTCCCTAGTCACAATCACAAGATTGTCTTGTTTCTGGTTGCAGCTTGCTGTACCTGGGGGTAGAAGAAACAGTTCCACCGTGCTCGAAAAGATTGAAGTGGGCAGCAAATATGTAACTACTTTCTGGATTGGCTTCAGTATCGCATCTATAAAATCTATCACCCATCTGGCATTGAGTGCTGTGCCAAACCACTAAGCCCAACACTCTCCTTGTAAACTTGTCATTATCCTTCTAGCTGTTCAATCTTAAAACAAGAGGTGGAAATCTTTGTACAGAAAGATTGGTGTACAGCAGAGCATCTAAGTGACTCAAGCTGATGAAAATTGGAAGATTAACCTTTTATTGATGTATGTGTAAAATAAGACTCTTCCCTGAACACTTTAATTATTTACATGTACAAAACAAGTAAATCTATTACAATTCTGTGACCTATTCAAGACTTCTCTTAAAGGCAAGATACTCAGCACTCAGACAAGGACTTGAACAAAAGGATGCAGCTTTGAATATGGTTCTGTTTTGACTGTGTAGTTGGACCAGATAGTGCCTAAAGGCCCTTTGCAATGTTTTAGTTCTTTCCTTCTTATGATTCTTACTCTATAGTACACAGTTTACACTTTGCACAGGCAAAAAAATGAACCCAAAAAGACAAGGAAAAGAAATTTTTCTCAAGAGGGATAAGATTATTCAAGGTGTAGCAAAAGAGATTATCTTACAATATAACTGTCTCCTCCATGACTCAAATTCCACCTTTTCACTTCTGCCACCATAGTCAAATAAACGCCTAAGGACAAGATGCAAGGAATTATTATTATAGCTACCTGTTAAACACAAAGTATCTGCTTCATTTTTGAGAAGAACATGAATTCAACTAATGAAGTTAATCTGACATTATTGATTTACAGGAAGTGGATTCAGAATTCATATCTATAAAGCAAGTTGTTGATAAGACATCTCTGTAGGGATCCTTGGCTTTAAGTTTTTCTCTTGTACACGTAACAAAATCCGTCTTCATACTACACTCTGAGGCTTTTGAGGATAAATTCAGTAGGATGCACCAGCATATAAAATATTATTTTAACACATTTTGATGCAACTTTCTAATTGATTTGTAATTGCTTTGTAATTTTTTCATAGAATCAGAACTCTCTCTTATATTCACCAAAAAATAGTAGCTATAAGTAGCTGTTATTGTCCTATACAAGAGCAGCATGTCTTGAACTTTTATATAAGACCAGAACCTTGAACCTCTGTAGAAGACCTGATGTTGTTATTGGACTTACTTGAAATCTTAACTGAAAATAACATTCAGTTCCTGCTATTTCTCAGTTCTTAAGATCCTAAAATAATGAACAACTTCATGGATCTCATTCAAATTGAGAGACCAATAGCAGCATGCCTTTTGCAAACATAATCAGCGTATCTGCACCCGATTCCTTCTTTTACTTTTTGGTGTAGGACAAACTACCAGATTTTCTCCTCCAGCTCCATGTTTTGTTGAAAGACAAGAAAGGCAATATAGGATTTCATGAGAATGAATATACTGTAATATTTCTAGAGCTCCAAATCCCTGAACAGATTTTTACTTAAGTACTAGTGCTGAATTTTGACATTTCTTCATGTTTTAAGCATTCAAAGAATTCTGATGAAATGACAACAGTAGTGAACATAATTTAAATTCATTGGCAAGTTATTATATTTAAGGTTACAAAAATAGCCACAGGGGTCTTTGCTTTCTGGGGACAAGCAGTTCAATAATATATTGAATTTTAGCACTCAAGGCCATATTCAGGCACACTCATAAGAGGCTCTATTTGTACAAAGTTATTAATCATCTATTTCTATATGCTTTGCAAAAGTGATAATACATGACTACTAAGTAGCGCAAGTGACAAATAGCATGTTGTTCTCTATTCACTGCTTATATTTTTAAGCACCTTCATTGTTCATAAGAGTTGGCCGACTGACAGCCTTGCAGGATATTTGTTTTCTGTTATAAAGTATAAGCAGGACTGTGGCAATATGCTTTTTTTTTTCCCCAACAGTGACCTTCTGAGGTGCTTGCTTTAGTGATCATAGCCACCTGTCATTCACATAAGCTTAAAGGAAATTAATCTGTGTCATGCTGGATATAATCTTAGTTTGGCAAAGATGGTCTAGAAACAAATTTCATACTTTTGCCTATTCAGTGACTGAGCTTTCTTGTCAACTGTAAAGACTTCATAAAGCCATCAATGAAAGCAATGATTTGCAGTGTCTGTCCTTGTTTTGTTCTGGAGACCTGATCTTTGACATCAGTTTTGCTGTTCACCTATTCACTTCTACCTCGAAGAGAAGGCTCCCAGTACAGATTATCCAAACCAAACAGAAAAGATTTTAGAGTTTAGATGAGTAATAGTGCATGATTTACTTTTATGAAGATAAATTTCCTGAGTCTAATAGTAACCTCCCTGTCTTCAATGTGTTGTTCCTACCTAAGTGCTGCAGATCAGGCTTGCCTCAAATGGGATGAATCCCAGTGAGATAGCCATACAGCAGTGCTGTAGGAATATTCCAGCCTTTATCTATACCTCACGAGGTGTTATTGGCCCTCACTTTATTATAACGTGGCTCCACCAGAGGCAAACTTCCAAGTAACACATTACTTTTTGAAAGCAGGGAAAAGCCTTGCACAAGACAAAAAAGCTTTACAGTTTTTCTTTCAATCTACTTTCTCCATGAAAAAAAAAGAAATTTAATTCTTCTGCCTTCTCTCTGTCCTTTCTTCCAAAATAAATTAGTGTCAGACTAAACAGTAAGGAACAACACTGTTCCTACAGAAATGGTGGGCCTCTTCTGGGAGGAGCAGATCAGATCAGCAAACGGATGCTGCCAATACCCATATGCAGGCACAGAAGTTAATGCAGTTTATTCCCTTTTATAAGCATAGACTATTTCTGCATGGAATCCTATTAACCTTCTCTCAGAAGGTTGCCAGCAACCTATTCACAACACAGATTGGATGCTCCATAATGAATACAGTGGGAATTCTCTATGCGTTATCATTTGTGATGCTTCTTGCATCATCATATTAGGCTAAATCAGCATTTTCAGGAAACAAGGGTAAAAACTGAGTCAAGAGGAAATCCTCCTCAGCAAATTCTTTAGGTTTGTCACAGGACCACAGAAAGATCCAGCCTCTGAGGAGGCTGAATCACACTCATCTGCAGTTTGAGCATCCTCGGTTTTCATTTGGGGATGTGTCTTGGCAGGACAACTTCATTTATGCTGAATTTCACGACACTATAGGTGAACAGCTCCTGCTACCAGAGTTCACACAGACATCTGTCAGTACTGAACAATAATAGTTAGCTGAACTAACTCTACTCCTCTCTGCATAAACTATTTATTAATAACCCAAATAATACTAGGAGAAATGGAAGAAAATACAGATACATACTTTTCCTACATATTTCTTCAGGCTTTCTGAAGTATTAAATCAACTTACAGCAGTGTGTAAATTTTGTGTACTATAATCAATAATGCTTAAAAAGGTCAGCACTTTTTAGTGCTTAAGTAACTCAAAAAAACACTTCAAAAAACTACAAGACTTCTTGTAGAAAGCTGAACTTGGTGATTACAGCCATCTCAAGGAAAAAAACAAAACATGCTTTGCTATGTCCAAAAAATTTTATTTAAGAAATGGTGTAACTAGGAGCTACTGAAATTAGGTCTTGTATAGTACGCTGCTACATATAATGACTGACATAGGTACTCCCAGACTGGGCATTTTAGACAGACGTGTGGCAAGCTTATAAATAAGTACACCAGGAGCTCCATGCTATTAAAGACATAGATAAATCATTTGCTAGGGTTCCAAATATACTCAAATGATGTTTACGTTGCAATGTCCAACTGCAGAAGGCAAATGTGTTTTTTATCATAATACTCAAATATAAATTACATGTCAGTTAATTCCTATGGCTTCTAAAATGCCAGTTCACACCCTGGTGTGAGCTCTTAGGGCTAAGCAGAAGCCATCATGGGGTACTTTTCTTCTTCAGTTTTGATGCTCAGCCATGGTTTTGACCATGTCTCAAACACTGAATCACATAGTATCTGTTTCAGCCTGCTTAGGTAATACTATTAGTTAACCACTGTACTGTAGTTAACCCCTGAAGAATGAATTCATCTTCCTTCTGTAAAAATATTGCAACAACAGATATAAGAACACATCTCCTAATCTAAAGCATCCAGATTTGTGCATACAATTTCTCAGGTTCAAACTCATCTGTGCTAGATTTGTTTCACGATCTTTTTAGTAAGTATCCAGTCTTGTTCTACCTTTCCCTTACAGGCTGCAGGAAAACACATTCTCATGACCTTGAGATCCAGTAGAGCCCTCTAAAAGCGGCAGTGGATGAACTTCTGTACTACAGTATGAATTTACATGTTTCAGTTTTAGGAAACGTACTTTAGGAATGAAAACTTCAGCACACAACAATTTCTCACTGAATAGCACTTTCAGTCTGGGAGATTGAGCAATTTTTTCTGTGAACTTCAAGCTAAATCCCATGGGTGACACTTTCTACATACTTCCTTAGAAATTACTTTTTCACATAGGCTTATAAGGTCACCACATAACTTTCAATGTAAAAGTTCACAAAAGAGGTTTCAGTATCTTTTTTTAAGGTTAAAGTTAGGATGACAAAATTCTACTGTGAAAGAGAGCAAGTTCATTCAAGTTAAACATTCAAATAAAAGCAGGTTCTGCAACCAAGCAGAAGGAAAGGTAGAAAATTCTGTTTGATGGAAGAATTGAAGGCAGTCCTGGTCTCTGCACACTCTCTTCTAGTCACCACTGAATATTATTCTGATGTATGTAGAAGACTGATTATTTTATTGAAGTAATTAATCAAGTAATGACTACACTTGTGTGTTCAATTATAGTCTTTATGGTTGATTAATCTTTATAATACATGTCATTACTGGCTCTATTTTTTTCCACCCAGGGCAAAGAAGGCCAATGTAAAAAATGAGAAGAGAGCTATAACAAACTTGTACACTTAGAAGGTATGGTAACAATGTTAAAGACACATTTTTCAGTGTCAGAAATATTGGTTTGCTTACTGGAGCTGAAAAATAAAATGCACACTTGCTAAACATACAATTCCTTTGCAGGAATTTGCTTTTTAGATGTTAGAAAGCAGGGGGTTTAATAGCAATAATGTACCTAAGCTTTCCAGAAACAGTAGGGGAAGGAAGGAAGGAAGGAAGGAAGGAAGGAAGGAAGGAAAAGAAAGAAAGAAAGAAAGAAAGAAAGAAAGAAAGAAAGAAAGAAAGAAAGAAAGAAAGAAAGAAAGAAAGAAAGAAAGAAAGAAAGAAAGAAAGAAAGAAAGAAAGAAAAAGAAAAACTTTTTATTTACCATCTGATTTTATGTTACCCATATTTGTTTCAGTAGCTTTGATTAAGGTGAGGCAACCTTTTTTCTAGAGAAAAAAAATAGCATGCAGATACAGCCATTTTCACAAGTGTGAAGGGAAAGGAAAAGCAAAAGAGAAAAATCTCTCACCAACACAGCCAAGATGGAAAAAAAGGAGTGTAAGCTCAAGAAACCATGATGCTTCTGTCACTTTCTTCTCCTACCTGCCACCGAACAGATAAGGAACTAGCTGAGACAAACTTTGTACTACTTCGCTACCCTTTCCTTTCACTCAGTTGTACCTGTCCCAGTTGATGTGAAGTTGGCCTTCAGTGTGTTAGCTTAATATCTAACCTGTCTTGTTTCTAACTGGACTCTGATTCATACATACAGATAACTTAATTTGACTAACGGCCATGGGAATATGGGCTGAAATCTGCATAAACACAACTCATCCAGCATCATCACCCATCCATATTGCAGCCACAAATTTCACTGCCTTCCAATGTTGCCCTTCAGTCCCCTTAGCCCTCCAGGTCAGTAAAAGGCATAGCTCTTTATTATGTTTTAGCTCTGACATGTGTTCTAAGAGGTTGCAGGTAACTGAGGAGATGCAGACTGTCCAGCAACAATAAGGCAACAAGTAATTAGAGTCCAAGGAATAATGGTTGCTGCTTTTTTTAAACCCCTATCCACCATACAACTTAAATACTATTATCAGGTGCCCTCTCGTCTCACTACCAATTAAGTAAGAAGAGTAAAAAAAGGAAAAAACATCAGTCACACAATATCATGTATTATCAGACAGTCTTCCCGTACAAACATTTCAGAAAGCTGTGTGTTTAAGATGGGCTAGTAATTTCTGTATGTGCAATTCCTGAAAGAGAAAATAAAAAGGGCATTTATCAATAGATGAAGATTAAGTAAATAATTAAGTATGTAATGAAGATTCAGTTAGAATCATGCACTTTTTCATGGAGAAGCTTATTTATTGAAGAATGAAATTTTGGGTTGACTGAGCCCTGTGAATTGTGCTGGAGCTCTGGAGACCTTCAGAGCCTTCAGGGCATCCAGCCACTTCCGTATGTCTCTGCGAATACCTGTGACCTTACCAAGGAAAAAGACTTAATTTCCTCCCACCCAACCTTCCACAACAGCATTCTGTGAAGCACAATTTCTGTCTATCTATATGAGTACATACACTTGTATCTTCATTTCATTTCTGCTCTATATTGTGTAGAGACGACCATCTCCCATTGATATAGTCTTACCCTGTAGTAACATTTAACATGGAGTGTACCCAAGAGAATTAGGCCCACAGAGAGGTCGAATTCCTCAGGACAGCTCTGATGCATGGCTGAGTGAGTCTGTAACCTGTCTGTGCCTTTTTTTGTAGATGTATGTGGGTAGCCTGGTCCATGCTGTGATAATGAACACCGATGGATGAATCAAATACTTTCTTCTACTAGCAAAGGTGAGTAAGATGTCATCCCTCCTTCCCATCAAAAATTAATTCTCTGCAAATGTACATGAGCTGTCTGATACTTGTGAGGTCTTTAATGTTTCACAATAAGACAGGAGCATATCAAGCTTACCGTACAATATGCAACAGGCTCCAAAGCTTCTTGGGATAACCGAAGTGCCAAAGGGTGAGTTATCACAGTGGAGGCACCCCATCTTTTCCTGGGTTCTCTCTCTGCCACACTCCGTAGTCTCATTTTCATCAAGGGGAAGAGATTTTTTCCAACCCATATGCTCATGACAAGGTTTGACTAGCCCATTCATCTGGGCATTATAAAGAGTCAATGGAATATGTAGGCTATTAGTAAGAGATTTGCAGGATCTTTTAAGAAACCCAAAGAGCTTCAGACTTTGGGCTAAAGACCCACAACGCAGTCCCAAGTCAAAGATTGTTATGGCTCCAGAATGAATGAGTGTTTCACAGCTCCTTGCAAAACAGTATATAATTCCTCTCCTAGAAAGCTGTGCTTTAGCATCTGCCAGCTTAGAGTCGAGGGGATTCTGTGTTCCCCCAGCTTGCATCTCCTGTGCAAACACACTGCTGTTCTGTCTGCCAAGTCCATATAGTGCTTGACAATGAGCATTTCAAGGGACAATTATTTTCAGCTCAGGAAGCTGTTAGCCAAACAGAAGGTTTACAAGCTAAAAAGACGTAATAAAAAATGAGCAGGCATTCACCAAAGCAGAATTATTGGCCTCAAAATTGAAGCATGCTGCTGTCATTACCTGTAAACACTAATGGCTGAATCTACCCTGAGATTTACAATGTATTGTATTTACTATTGGAAAAGAAAGGTAACTTTAAAGTATTAGGTTAGAAAAGTTACTTCTTCAAAGTGACACCCTGATGTTGATAAGTGCTCTCCACCTATCACAAAAATTGTGTTTATTCAGCTTACCAGTAAAAATTAATATTGTTCTCAGACATATGGGATCAGTGAAGCTTATGGAGAGGGAAACAAACAAACAAAAAAAATACCCAGTATCCTTATGCTTCATAAATTATAAACAACAACAGCCTCATAATAAAAAACATTATGATCAGGGTCGTCTTCTTGTTGGCAATTTCAGAATGACAATAGATAGAGCCAAGAAGACAGTAGAGTTTGATTCTCATAAAGTAGTCTGAGCCTCCAGGGCTAAGAATAGAAGAAAACAAATGAAAAATAATTTGTAGTTTTGCTGGTAAACTAAGCATGACAAGGAAATAGTATAGGATGAATGTAACCTCAAAACGTTACATCTATCTATACACCTATCTTAATGCATCATTTTCTTCTATAAAGAAGAAAGTCCTTTTCAGCCTCTGTCTGACAGACTAGATATCAAATTGCTACAATTTTAAAGACTGCTTCTTTCATACTCAGAATTTCCTCTGCAATGTTATATTTTAGTTTTAATTATAGGTTAAGCCATTGTACAGACAAATCTCACTAGTATTTAATTTGTTGAGGCTTCCTTTTAGATATAATGATGCAACATTCTTTTACACAATTGGGATTCATTTGGTAATGGTGCCCAGAAAAATCACAGTTGTTTCATTTGTCAGATACTAGCATACTGTGAAAATGAAGGTGCTAGTGAAGGTGCCTTAAAATATGAGCTCAATTACTTTTGCAGTGTGCAGATTAAGGTTCTATCTATACTGCTTCTTAGGGTTAACTTTGAGGTCATCCTCAAACAGCATTCTTTACTTTTCCTCCTATCTGTACTGAACTTCAGCTGTATCTTTGATATGATACTCTCTTATTTCCACAGCAGGACGCAACTGCAGTGTGCAGATTCCTTGCATACCGCAAAACACAGCCCTTCCCCAAACGCCTGTTTTTTCCTCCATGTATGCTTGTGGATAATAAAGAGGAAAAGGGATACAGAGGAACAGAAAACAATTTGAGAGTCTGGAGTAATGGTGGCAGAGATTTTATGCTGAAGACTACACGACACCAGCACATTTCAAACAATAGGGCTGTGCAAGGAATTGGGGTTAATCTCATGCCTAGGATTTAACTCCAACTTCTACGCTCCAAGTAGACAGCGTGCATCAGTGTGCTTACCTCTTGGAGATGAGCATATAAGTTTAAAATGTGAAGATGATGATGATGATGATGATGGCTTTATTCTGCAGGATATATTCTTAGCTCTCTATTAATTCAAATACAAAACTTGCTTTGACTTCCTTTGCATGAATAAGAGCATGAGAGATATTTGCAATAGGAGCAGTAATTTGCATCTAAGCATATGGATGCTCATATTCATAACTTATGTGACTTTTACAGCTGATGGCTTCTTAAGTAAACAGTACTAGCATCTAGCTACTGTCTGAATTTGTTAATTTTATATTTTTAATATGTCTAGGTATTCTGGCTGTAGAGAAAACACTGAAAATGTTGCAATGTCAAAGTATTCCAGCACACACTACATATTCTAGGAAATAAGAAGCAGCTCAGCTTTACAAAATATACTCTTTGGCTCACTATTCCTCAGCCCCCACACTGTTTTTAAAACAAAGACCAGTACAGCAATATGCTGCTGATACGCACGTCCAAGGAAGCCACAGGTGAACACTTCTGCCACACGTACAGGGTGAGGTAAGTAGATACTGTTGACTTTGCAGACACTTTGTCTGCAGATTAAACAAAGGTAAAAAAAAATATATTATCCATGCCCAAAGATTTGCAAGTTCTTGTATGTCCTCAATATATCCTGAACAAGTACAGGATGAGTCCACAGGGCTGACCACTGTTATTCCTTCTTAGACTCTTTCCCAGCTTCCTTACTCCTTTCTGTCTTATACTGCAAAATTTCACCACCTCCTTTTGCATCTCTGTCATAGTGTCCACGATGTCATGATACTAAGTTCTGGTAGTGCAGCTAAAGTTATCATATTTTGAGTATTCATGTCATTTATTTACCCAAGTGTGTTCACACCAGCATGATCATATCTCTTTTCTGCCCACTGGCTCAATTAATCTCTTCATTGCATATTATAAAATTTCTATTTCTTGCAATTTTGAACATAACAAAGAAGGTGCAAAAAACAACAACAAAAACCCAACCCAAGATATTAAACACTTCTGAAACATTCCTAAAAATTTACTCTGACTAAAATGGGCAGCTATAGCATATTTCAGTACATTTATATAGACTTCTTGCTCATTTAAACACCTGTTGGATCTGGGCATCTCACTGTCATTACTTCTTCATGATATTCCTTTATATTTACCGTCAGAAATACCATGAATAATGCAAATAACAAGGTCATCTCACTGAAAATGCCGAGTTATTTAAAGTCTACCACAGTAATCCTCTTCTTCCAGAAAGAAGATTTTGTCATTATTAGTGTCAACCATAGGTCACTTGAATATAAGACTTCATCAATGTCAATTAAACTCTATGACCTTCGGTAAAAGAGTAGAGAATCAAAGTTAATTCAAATGCTAACAAATACAACTCCTTTCATCATTTAAACACTAGTTTTATGTAAAACTAATTTTTTCATATAATAAAAGTAATGGTCAATCTCATCAGAATATTTTCTGATGGATTAAAGTATTGGATTTACAATAACTGTAAATTATTTGTTGTAATTTTCCAAATTAACAAAGATTAACCACAGGTATCTGTCCAATTAACCTCTAAATGATTCTTTGAATGCATTATAGTAAAATGTTTGACAAAACTATAATTCTTTACTGCAATAATTAAATGTGTTTTCAGAATTTAAAATAATTTATGTTTTTATGAGCAGTGCTATTTAAGTCATACCACATTTCAGGCTCTTTGTACAAGACTTTGGCATAATTTCTTACATAAACCAGGTTTATGAAAACTGTCTTGCTTTTGGTATTTTCTTCGTAGTAGCTGGTATGGGGCTGTGGTTTGAATTTGTGCTGTGGAAACGTTTATAATTTAGGAGTGTTTTAGTTACTGCTGAGCAGGGCTTGCACTGCATCCAGGCCTTTTCTGCTCCTCACCCCACCAGCACTGGGGGTGCACAAAGAGTTGGGAGGGGACACAGCCAGGACAGCTAATCCCAGCTGACCGGAGGGGTATCCCACACCGCACGGCATCATTCCACTATATAAAGCAGGCAAAGAAGAATGGGAGGGTATTCAGAGTGATATCTTCTAGGCAAGAATTTGGTCTTGAATGACGTATTTCAGATGAGGATGTTTGTCAGTCTAAATTTAGAAGCCAATTCCTACAACCAGTCACCCTCCCAGATAACAGTTTTTATTTCACCTCTGATTTTAATGCATCTGCATTAATTTTGGTTGTGGGGTTTTTTTCTGAACTGTCTTTACATTTTTCTCAGTCCCTTTAAACTTGTTAAGAAACCTTTATTTCATATAAAATTCTTCCACCTGCTTTGAAATTTACAACCTAGATTTAGCTATTCTCCAAGGAATGGGAAGGTGATGATATTTTTGAGATGCCCAAGCTATGATGAAAGACATGATCTGAGTAAGAAGTTGGATTCAGCTATACTGATTTCTTAAAAGTTATTTCCAGCAAAAAGAAGAAGGGAAAATAACTGAAAAAAAATTATATAGATATATATTTAAGTTCTCATTATTCTCCTCAAGATAAGATGTGAATGCTATTATAAACATGAAAAAAAAATATTTCACTGTTACATTTTCCTTATGCTTCTTCCTCATATACTGACATTTTAGCTTACCATCTCTCTGTTTCTGTTTCTAAATAAAACTTTACATGACAGTTAAAAACACAACATAGGTAACAGCTGCAGCTGCAACTTGACTGTAACAAGACAGCAGAAGCTACCACACGTAAGTGCACAGATTCTTTTTGTGAAACAATCTGGAGTGCAAATCTAGTGACCAAAAGCAGGACAAAACATGTGCTACCTTCATTTCAAGAAAGGGTAAAAGCAGCCATTGTTAGAAAGAGGCACTGAATGACTGAAGCAAGAAAGCTGTTGAAATGCACCCTGCTTGTCAGCACAGGATCTGACAATAGCACAGGTCACTGTTGTGCCTGTTTACAAACAAAGCCCTGTCATTAATTGAATGCAAGACTGTTGATCATTTAATTTGAACACTTAGGATTAATGTGCACATGCATAAACTATGAAGCTCATGTATAAGAAAGATTTGCTTTGGGATTAAACATTTCCCAGACCTGTAGAAAAGAATTCTGTGCTCTGTACAGCTATAATAGGTTCCTGAAAGCTTGGCCAACCACGGGAAAGTGCTTGTTAAATTTGTTAAAATAAGGATTTATTGACCAATAATGCAGATGTCTACCTCTTAGCTGGCCACCTCGGGCTTCCTTTGTGCTCACTTGAAAGAAAGTATTCCTATAGAGTAATTCATCTGAGTGTAGATGTCTAAAATAAAGCAGATGAGTCATTCCCCAAAAATCCGTAGTTTATTCTTTGTTCACAAAGGAACCCAAAGGTATCTAAGTGACAGATCTCTACATGTTTCTACAATGTCAGATGTCTAAATTAGGTGAGATGAATCTCACCTTGTCTGTCTGTCTGGGTGAAAACTCTCTTTTAGTCATGACTCTGGTATTTAGCACCTACAAAGAAGGAATAAACAATTTATAACTAGGGTAGTAAAAAGATACATTTAAAGAGGAGAGACTTGAGTTTAGATCATGTTCCAAAAACTGTGATGAAAGTGCAGGATATGCTGGATTTAGGATCTACTCTCGTGATACAACCTGAAAAATTAAGCATTGGATGAGAGCAATGATCCTTGGCTAGGAATACTATGAAGTACTTGCACACTTATTGCCATAATCATATAGAAGCTTGATAGCAGAATCATAAGAACAGAAAAATTCAGAGATAACTTATGTGCTAGACAGACATAAGCATGGAGTTTCCTTTCTTTTCTGTTTTTTCCCCTCCCTATTCATCCTTTCCTTAGATTTTTCTGGATTTTGTTTTTATGTGTTTCTATTTGCTTTCAGCTTAATTTAATTCACAGCAAGAAATGCTTGGGATAAGCAGCTGAATCCTAAGGTCATCCCTTCCTTTGAACTGCTAGTCACTGCTGTTTGAAATGACAATCCCCAAATATTTGTTTCCAAGGCTGCCTGAAGTGTTGTGTGTCTTTAACAACTTGCATAGGGTAACCTGAGTGATGGCTGCTCTCCTGTACTCCATCTTGGACAATTAAGATCCAGTGAAGTCATATTTGCTAGCAAAATTACTCTGAATTGATCAGCATGTTAATTCTTATAGCCAGTCCTGAATTCGTAGAATCATAGAATGTCAAGGGGTTGGAATGGACCTTAAGAATTATATAGTCCCAGCCCCACTGCCGTGGGCAGGGACACCTCCCACTAGACCAGGTTGCTCAAAGCCTTATCGAATGTTTTCAAGATGAGACACCGGTCACACCATGGACAGCAGGTATTTGCCCAAGGTATATTCCTTCTAGACATGATGCAATTCTGTTGTCATGGCGCACAGTGAGACACAGGCAGAGGCTCGCTAGCTCTTGCTGTGTCCTCTGTTACACTTCTCTGAATTGTCCCTTAGATGTGTTTCTACCAAGCAGATTTTGCAGTTTTGGCAGATGTTATTGAAGTAGCAGCTTCAGCCAAAACTAGCCTTTCATTGCCAGCTGGCTCTAAATGACATTAGAAGGGCAGAAGAGAAGTAGGTATACCTAAGACAGCAAAGAATCCTTCTCTTGGAAGAGTTTTGTGCTATGCAGCACCACTTTTGAACTCAAGAAATGAAATATAGCTAGCTGGAAAGGAAAGCACTGTCCTCCTAGAATTATCCTGCAGGATTACAAGTGGGGAAAAAACCATTTTCCTGGAGATTAGAGCAGGGCTCCTTCCAGAGCTGAAAAAAGGGTTTTCACAGTTTGGATTAAGAAGACTTACAGCTGTTGTGCTTAGATATATATCTGTATATATGCAGTGTATTGTTCTCCTTAGAAACAGAGTGGGAACTCCAACGGCTGAAGCAGTGCAGCACCAACACACAATTTTGACAGGCTGGGGTAAAAGGAGCCTAATTTCCATCTACTGAGGACTTCATTATCTAGCTGAAAGGAGCTGAGACATTAGATGCTGCTGACAAATTATTGCTCCAAGAATGCTAGTATTCCTTCGGAGAAGCACAGTGAGAAGTGGTCAGTCTGGCTGAAAGCCAAATTGACTCACGGGACAGTGAAAACAAACACCACCTGGCTGCATGGGAGCATTTAAACATGGGGTGACATCCCATCATTGCTGACACAGCCAGACTCGTGGTAAGCAGGCAAGCCTCTCAGTGATAAAATCCAGCACAATGGTACCGCTCCTTATGGAAACATTTTAAACCCATATTAAACATAAAACAATAGAACAGTTTAAGTTTCATTAAACTGTCAATCATTTCCACACCATTCAATTCTTTAAGGCAGAAGAATTGAGAGAGGAAAAACAGAGAAGTAGAAGCAATTGCTTCTAAATATTTTAATATTTATTTCTTTTAAGGACTACTAACATGAGCTCAAAAAGAGAAAGATCTCTTAGTCAAACTATAAGTTTCAATTTACAGGAGTATAAAAAAGAAAAATGAAAAAAATCTGTAAAGACAGCAATTTTTAATACTTCATTGCATAGACAAATAGTGGTTGGTATTCTTGTCATAAGCATTTTATTTATTTTAGTGTTTCTAGTGTTCAATAAAGGACAAAGAAAATAAGCCTTACAAAACATAAAAAACTTCTACATGAGCCCTTTTAGTGCAGCAGTTAAGCTACACAGACAGACACACTTTTATTCAGTTTTTTTCCTCTTCCTCCCTACAGCTTCATCACAAGAATATATGTGCCATTACTGCAGGACTTGTGAGATACATGCAGAAGATTTATCTAATCAAGAGACTGAGAATGAACGGACAGCATACTAGAAACCAACACTGTTTTGATAGGGGAGAATTATGCTGCCACAGTCATTTGTCATTTTACTCTTGCTACAAATATGTTTGGGGGCTTAACAGTCTTTAGTTTAAACGTATTCACATTGCATTTTTAGTTTTAATTTCCTGAATGTTCTCTGGTAATGAGATTACCCTATTGCATGTTTTCTAGGCAGATTTTTTTGTCTGCTACCTAGCAAATCCTATTATTTCTTGCATTTCACCCAAGACATATTACTGTGTTTATTGCCTTTGCAAGAGAATGGCAGTTCAGATTCTGAAATTGATAGGTGTGTGCACAGGTAGTATTGCAGACCTTGCCTTTTGCTCTGTGTCATAGTAAGCTTACTTTTCTGAGGGGATGGGAAGGAAGTGTCTGTAAACATCATGGGTTTTTCCCCCCTCTTCTTTAAACTTCAAGGTTAGGATTCTCAAATAAATGTTAGACTGGAGTATGGATAGAGTGGTTAAAAAATAGCATTCCATTTTTACAGCACTCTTTGAGAGTGGTTTGAAAAACAGTCATATAATTCTACTGAGATCATGGAAATTTTGCATGCAATGAAGCCATATTTTTGTTCTTGCCAAAGGACAGTCCTTTCCAGGCTATGGCCCACACTGGCTGATATCTGATATAACTGCATTGACACCTTGAGAGTGAAGATTCAGTCCAGTTCAGATACGTGGATGCAATTGCATTTCTGTCAAATTAACCACTGTACATGGCATTAATTTTTATGCTGGCTTCATGCCAGCTGTGAGACAACAAGTGATGTCTTTTCCAGTATCGAGCTAGAATGAAGCTTCTGGACAATACCTGATTCTGCATAAAGTGTGTAAGTTGAAGTAAATCAACCAGTGCAGTTGGTTTCTCTGCACTGGTGATCCCATAGTCAGTTTATACCAGATCAGCCTTTAACATCCCAAGAATTCAGTTTATATTATCTGGAGCAGGAATCTAAAATTGTCTTGATCTCATCACAGACTCACAAGCTCACTCTCAAATGCAGTAAGAAAAAGAGAGACTGATTCTTTCTTTCCTCTGCAGAATGGTAATGTATATTATTTTAATTATTTACCAGAGGAGCTTCGCAATAATTCCACTGGAAGGCAATTTTTATTCTTTATCTTTATAAGCAATAATTAATATGTCAAGCAAACGAGTATATTCAGAGCCAATAAAAATCACAGCACCAGTATGAGGATGTTGTGTTCTTAGAATTCCCAAAGTTGATTACCAGCTTTCAACAGACAAAAAAAAAAAAAAAAGCAGCCCATATTAATTTAGTTGGCTGGAATGCAGAAGTCTAACAACCTTGCAATGAGAGACTGAGAAGGAAATGGAGACTGCAGAAAGCAGCATAGATGACATGAGGATTTATTGATTCATCCTGAATACATCTTCTGGAAAAAAAGTCCTCTATATACATCTTCAACAGTCAATTCAGGCATGAAAAACCAGTAAAATATTTCTCTCTTCTGCAGTTTTGGCAAAGCATAACAGAAACTGGTGTTTGCTAGAATAGGCAGTAATTTTAATATGCTTTATATAGTAATATCTTTCTATGTGTGTATGTGTTACAGCAGATATATGATGCACTCTGTTTGCATGCACACCCTTGACCATGCAAAGGTCTCAAGTTTATTACAAACTTTAGGGTATTGTGCAAGTTGCTGCTTTTAATCCCTGCCAAATATAAGTTAACATACAATAATTCTGCATTTATATACTAATTTTTGCCTGAGCATGTCAAATCAAACTGAAAAGTCTAGGTAAAAATTTTTTCTCTCTTTTTCTCCATAGAAAAAATGTGTCTGGATGGACCGAATGACCTGGTCTCAAACTATATGCTTAAAGTGCTTTGTGGCATAAGCCCAGCATAGCTAATAGATGCCCTGAAGTTCCAAGATAAAGATCTCAGTCATAAACTTTCTCCTCCACTGCAGTAGAACCTTCTACCATAAAGACATAGTTCACCTGTATAAGACAAGACATTCAGCAGGGAGGTGGTTCAAAACCATGAAATAGTTTCTCCTAAGAAATAAGGGCCATCATAAACTTCAATGTCTTCCATAAGTGTAAGAAACCTTTTTCTTCATTAGCCTTGAATGCCCTTTAGCAGCATTTCCACTGGGGGGGAAAAAAAGGTCCCAATCAAAATATATTTCAAAATACTAAACTCACGCTTCTCAAGGAAAGAGGGTAAGGTAGAAAAATGATGCAGTACACCTGACAAACACAGACCTAATTGTCAAACTACCTTTAAAGAACTTGTATCCCTTAGTGGTATAACTTACCCTAAACCAAATAGCAAAGTCAGGACAGCAAATTTTTGGTTTACAAATTCACTGGTGTGACTGTTCCAGGATGTTTATGTATTATCACAGGGATTCAGTGGGAATCAAATGTACCTCCTGAGTCCGCCTGAAAAGGGATCAGCTCTGGATCTACTAAATTTCCCGGAAGCTGAGTCCTACACATGAGCTGATTAGTGACATCTAGCCTCAGAGACACAGGGGGTCTTTACTTCCACTGAGCCTGACACTCCAGCCAGAGCACAACAGGAATATTTAAAGGTAGTTTACTGCTTTATGCATGTGTGTGTATATACAGAGAGAAAGACTGTACATACTATTAGGATATGTTCTTTCAGTCACCTGTACTTGTAATGGCTGACTCAGTATTCAAGAGCACTGTGTTGCATGCCACAATGTCAATGATTAGGCATGTTTCTTAATATAACAAAGAAATGGTGATTTACTCTGTCTGCTGATATTCTTTATTAGGCAGCCCATACCAGCCATAGTGTGAAATCAGAACATCTTTATTTTCACTATACATATGTAAACACTGAAAGCAAATGCCACTGTTGTTAATGCTTTTGGTTTTCAGAAAGTGTTGTGCCAGCATATCCTTGATCCTGATATTATCTATGGAACAAATCACAGACTAAATATCCTTTACTTGTAAACGTATGCAACATAGCAGAAGAAACTTAAGATAAACCCAATAGCAAACAAAGGCGAGTGTAATTTGCAGCTCAGTTATCACTGGTACTCAGACTCTTAAACAGACATCTAAATCAGTTGTGTGGCCCTAGAGTGACAAAAATGAAATTATTAGTCCTTACTTCCAGCATCACACTTATTCCAAGAAGGGGAAAACCCAAATTCAGGAAGATAATTAACCTGCTAGTTCACATGTAGGTTTCCATCCTGGTGAAATGAAAAGTTGGGAGCCAAATAAGAACTAGTCTTGCTGTATCTGAGCCTCAGGCACAGTCAGCAAAAGTGGCTATGTTTATCATCATTACTTTCCCCTGATAAATTGTAAATGCTAGTGCAGTGTCTCCTAGTCCCCTTCAGTACAAAGTCAAATGTATTTGTTTTATCTGCTGCTGCAACTAACTTCTGACCTCACTCTTATATGCATGTTTTATTTTACACACTGAGTAGTTCCACTGATCTGCATCAGCACTTCAGAGACAGGATATGGCCCGAGAAACAAAACTACCCTCACATTTATCATATTTTCTTTCTTTCGTTAAATAATTCAAGTGATATAACTCTTTAGATTAGGGATAGTTCCACTCACGTACACACATAACATCGTAGCAATTTTCCAATCAGAAAGAGAAAGAACACAAAGGGGAGGATGGAGTCCCACTGTGAATATGGATGACCATGCATTTTCTTAACAGCTGATGCATCAGAAGAACAACTGTACTGCACCAGGTGACACTAACAGAAGACAGCAATTCTGAGAGTCTCCTTCAGTAAATCGATGTCTTAGCAACACCATGACAAAGCTGCTTTTGTTTGTTTGTTTGTTCAGGTTGTTTTGAGTTTTTTTGTTTTGATGGGTGGGGTTTTTTGGTTTTTTTTTTGTTTTGTTTTGTTTTTCTTTGGTGAGTATAATCATATCCTTATTAGAGCTTATATTAACTTAGGGAAAAAATACATCCCTTCTTTCCCAAAAAAGAAAAAAAGCAGACCCAAAACTGATTCAACTACTCCAAAATTTGTGTCCTCCCTCAAACAGGTTGTCTCCTTAAAAGCATACACAACAAAACACTCTAAAATTTATTCTACCTCAAGCTGAAGTAATTCAACCATTCATTGCTCAGAATCTAATTAAAATATTTTCATCTGTCTTAAACATGTTTATTTCATTATATAGCTTATTTTATTGTGGGTCACTCCAACTTTGTTAGTGCTCTCTGTCAGCACTGACATCATCTTAACAAATATTTTTCCTGATAGAGAAATTTATCCAGTGACAGGAAAAGAAAAGGAAAAAAAGGGCTGCTCCACAAAGTAAAAAACAGCCATATACTCATAAATGGAATATTATGGTTTGGTGTCCACAGCACTGAGTTCTTTATTGTGTTTCTGTCACAGAGAGGCCATTTGTCCATTCGTAGGGATGTTGCAAGATTAACAATGCAGTGTGTTTTTCTGTATTTATCTGATACATCCCCTTGTCCGTACCCCAGAAAATTGCTACTTAATTGCTACTGCCTTTCAGGGTGGTATATCACTGGTACTCCTGAAAGCTTTTTTACTTTTTAACAAAAAATATTTTTGTTACATGAAGCCAAACACAGGATTGTTTATCAAGGCAAAGGTATTCCAGATCATTTACTCAGAGGAATGCTGAAACATTTAGATACATACTATCCTCTTAAAAATTCATCCTCTCTGTTTATTCTTGTTTTGCCATCCCTGGATAGTGAAAGGGCTGGCTGATGTTATTGTGGGACTTCTGTCCACCATTTTTCAACAGTCTTGGGATTCCTTGAGTTTCCAGTCAACTGGAAGCTGAAAAATCTTGTCCCAGTTTTCAAAAAGGGTAAGAAAGAAGACCCTGCTAATTACAGTCCTGTAAGTCTCACTTCAGTGCCTGGTAAAATTGATGGAGAAAGTTGTTCTGGAAGTTACAAGAAGTTATGAAAAACACCTAAGAGGCAATGCAGTCATGGGTCATTGCCAGCTCAAGTCCATGTCCTGCTTAACCAACTTCATTTCATTTTGTGTTGAGGACACCCACCTAGCTGGAAAGCCAGTAGATGTAGTGGTTTGGGATTTTAGAAAGGTTTGGATAGTGTCTCCCACAGTACACTTCTGAGCAAAATGTCCCAGGCACTAGTCCACAGAGAAGAGCATAATACATTGGGTGAACAATTGGCTGTCAGGTTGTGCTCAGAGGATTATAGTAAATGGGGTAACATCAGGCTGGCTGCCAGTGGGCTTCCCCAGGGCTCTATTTTAGGGACAGTGTTCTTTAGTGTTTTTACAAATGATCTGGATGCAGGAGTCAAGTGTACAGAAAGTAAGTTTGTTGATGATACTGAACTAGGAGGAGCTGTGAACTTCTCAAAGGTAGGGAGGCCTTAAAGAGACCTGGATAGACTCAAGAGTTGGGCAATCACAAACCATATGAAATTTAAGAGCAAGTGCCAGATTCTACACCTTGGATGGGATAATCAGGGGTGTATATACAAACTGGATGACAACAACTGAAAAGCTGCCTCACAGAAAGGGACCTGGGGGTCCTGGTTGATGGCAAGGTGACCATGAGTCAGCTGTGCCCTGGCAGCCAGGAGGGCCAACCTTGTCCTGGGGGCATCAGGCACAGCATCACCAACTGGGCAAGGGAGGGGAGTGTCCCACTTTGCTTTGCACTCACCTCGAGTCCTGGGGGCAGTTTTGGCTGCTAAAATATAAGAACATCAGTCATCAAGGTGTGTCCAGACAAGCACAGCCAAGATGATGAAAGGTCTTGAGGGCAAGACTTAGGAGAAGCAGCTGAGGTCACTTGGCTTGATAAGCTTGGAGAAGTGAAAACTGAGGCATGATCCCATCGTAGTCTACAATTTCCCTGAGGGGCAGAGAAGGAGATCCTGATCTCCTCTGTTGAGTGACTGACCATAAGACATGAGGGGATGAAATGAAGTTGCGTCAGGGGAAGTTCAGATTGGACATTAGATAAGGGTTCTTTACTGAGAGGGTCACTGGTCACCGGAACAGGGTCCCCAGGGAAGTGGTCACGGCACCAAGCCTGTCAGAGTTCAAAAAGTGTCTGGATGATGTTCTTAGCCATATGATTTAGTGTCAGTTAGTCTTGTAAGGAGCAGAAAATTGGACTTCATGAACCCTTTCAAGCTGAGATATTCTGTGAGTCTATGATCTGTGCAAATCTCTGAGTCATAACTTGCTGATACAATAAAATTAGGACATGTTATGTGTAAACTTGAACAAGAGAATATTTTTTTCTTTTGTTTTAAGCATCTTACATTGAGTGACCAACATAATCTTTTTTTTTCTGTTATGCTCTACCGAATTTACAATTTTAAAGTGTCTCTAAATGTTTGAAAATTAATTCAAAATGAGGGAATAACTGGAACAAGGCTAGTGGGACCACAGTTACGTCCCTTCTGTTGCAAGTTTGCAACACTAATTGATGCAGATAGCTTTTCTTTTTCCCTGGGCCCTCTCTCTGCCTGAGTGCCTGTTTTTCCCATGTCCCAGGCCCAGTATCACGTGAAAACACAACTTTTATTTAAAAAAAAATGAAGACAAGTTTCTAACAGTTGTGTTCAGGGAAAGAAAAAAAATTGAAATTATACCTGTGCAGTTATTGGATAAACCAGATTAAAAAAAAAGGCAACAAAGAAAATTATGCTTGACACTGGGATGTTTGGTTGGGTTTGGGTTTGTTTTTGTGTGTGCGCACAGCGGTTGAGCTTCTGAGTGACTCAGTATTTCCAGTTAAGAAACTATGAGTACGCTGAAGACACAGCTTCTGTCTTGCCTTATTGCAACATATACTTTAAATCATTTTTCCCAGTTTTGTTTTCAGTCCTCTTGTTTCTGATAATTGCAAATGATTTAGCTTTATCCTTCTGAATTCAGACTATTTTCAATCTAACGCAGCACTCTCACTTTTTTGATTGTTCTTCCAATCAACAAAGTTGTTTGGCAAAAATATCTTCACTTGCCTTTATGAGACATAAAATGATGGAACCGTTCTGTACTTTGATTCAGTCACCTCAAACAATAATAAGACCAAAGTTATTTCTGTCATTGGCTTTTTATTTTTCCTCAAAAAACACAAGGGATTGAGTGTATCTTGACTGCTCTTTTTGCTGTATTGTATTATTATTTTCACCTATCTAGATTGATTTTGATATAAATACTTGTTTATAATAAAGAGTGGAGGAAATAGTAAAATATACCTAGTACATTCCAGAGGGGTTCTTTTATTATGACTTTTTAGAGCAAAAAAGGTATTTCAACAGAGCTTTACACCATATTTGTTTAAAATATCCTTACTGGATTCATACTAAGTTCAGGCAAGCTTTTATATAGTGAAAAATTATTTTTCATTAACATAAAGTTGAAATTTACATTTACATTAAGATATAATTTCATGCTTTCATTTCTTATTAAGAAATACCTAAAATTGGTTCAGCATTTTCATTTCAATTCAGATTCTGATTTTTCTATTTCTTAATGAAAAGAAAAATTGTAACTATTTCTGATGTGTCACTGGTATGTAGCACTTGAATTGAAATAAGCTTTGCATTAAATTTCCATAAAATAAAAAAGAAGTCAGTAAAGGACCTAGACCTGTGAATTTCATCAGAGTTTGAAGGATTAAATCCCTATCTTGGCGTGCTGTTTGAGCTTAAAATTTAATGGAAACTTTCAGAATTTAAAAATGTGCGCAGTGGAGGATATAAGGTATATAATTAAAAGGGAGATATTTGTGAATGGCAGGACCCAAAGTTCTGTCACTGGCCTGATTTGTCATTTTTTAAAATAAAACCTGATGTTAATATGCTGACTGTAGCTTTGACTTACCCAAAGGTCAGTTTAGTATCAGTAACTGACAACGTGCAATGTAACTTGCCTTCACAAAGTCAAAGTAAGCCTTGGGATGGCTGGCCAATTTACCACTTGCAGTTTTCCCTCCAAGGGCATGCTACAAATGTGTCTTTTTTGCTAAATGTTCAGCTTCGGACCTGCCCAAGTAGGCACTGGAGCATTTTATGGTTAACAAATATATGTTCTAGTTTACCTTACACTCAGGCTTGCAAAGGACAGCAATGCAATTTCAAGCCAGTTTGAACATTATGCAGCCAAGACTGGGAAAGGCAATCATACCAGACCCAGCAATCCCCATCTGATATTGAGAGACTGCACTGTCTAAATTCAGTGATCTCTGCTTTTCTAACCATTCTCCTACCTCTTCTTGATCTTTTTTGTGGTATGACCCCACCATGCAGCTGCTCACTTGCTCTACCCCTCCACTCTTATGGCATGGGGAGGTGAATCAGAAAAAAAGTTAAAAACTAGGGGGTTGAGATACGGACAGTTTCATAATTGGAAAAATTAAAATATAATAATAATTATTATTGCAATGAAAGAGAGAGAGAAGAATAAACCTCAAGGAAATCAAGTGATGCACAGTGCAATTACTAGCCACCCACTGACCGATGTCCAGCCTGTCCCTTAGCAGGGATTGATGGCTCCTGCCAGGTTTCCGCCCAGCTTATAGTCTGAATATGATGTTCTGGGGTATGGAGTATCCCTTTGGCCAGTTTGGGTCAGCTGTCCTGGCCATGCTCCCCCAAGATTGTTGTGCACCTGCTTCCTGGCAGAGCATGGGAAACCCTTGACTTAGGGTAAGCACTGCTCAGCAACAACTAAACCATCAGTGTGTTATTATTCTTGTACTAAATCCAAACCGCAGAACTACACCAGCTACTGGGAAGAAAATAACTCTATCCTACTTAAATCTAGGACAATGTCAAGTTTTTGGTGAGCCTCATCTGGCACAGTTTGGTCTTGGCGTAGGGCACAGAAAAGAGGCATGTTTCAGATTCACAATGATTTTACTAGAATTTACATGTCTGTTACAGATAATGTGTTACAGTTTGAAAATGACATAACGTTGAGTAACACAAAAATACTGTCACAAACACTGCAATAGTATCAACAACAGATATTTCTGAAGTGTTCAGTAGCCTGTACATGCAGATCTCTGACACCACCATTAACTGATGTCAACACCAGTGCTTAATAGCGGACTACTAAAAGTTTTCTATTGCTTCTTTCCAAAGTCTTCTCCAAAGACCCTCACCCTCAGCCTCACACTACTTAATCTTTCTCTTTACTGGCACATTATTCTTCCCATCATTCTCTTCCCCTTGCCCTTATTTAAAAAACAAAACCAAACCAAACCAAAAAAAAAAAAAAAAAAAAAAAAAAAAAAAAAAAAAAAAAACCAAAACTGAAACAACCCACTTAGTATGAGGAATGTATAATTTCTCATCATTTACATATTTTCTCTTCCAAGCTGGATTAAAAGGGAAGCAGGTTCTTACTGATTTTATTGAGTGTTTTCTCCTTTTTTTTTTTTAATGGTGAACTGAAGTAATGTGATATTTATTGCCATTACTCTATTCATTCAACTTATGTTGACTTCTTAATTGTTTTTGAAAATTTGTTTTATTGCTCAGGGATATGCCATCTAAAATAGGAGCAGGTGACAAGTATCTTTTGATGCAGTATGTTGAAATGTACTGTTAGTTTATGTAGATTACTTCTTGTTCAATTATAGGGATAAAACTAAATTATGTTTACCTTACTTGGAGAGTTGGAGATTACACTAAGCAAGACTGAGTTTTCAGTGTTCTAAAGATAGCTTTCAGATAGCTTAAGCTTTTATTTAACTAAAATTTGAATTTTATTTCTGCCTTTCTGAAAACTCATCATATCATATTTATAGTCACTTTTCTATTGAGAACACCAGTCTAGGTCAATCTCATAATATTATATTAAAGCATGATGTCAAGTAGCTGAGTTTAAGAAGGCTTTGTTATCTTAGAAAATGGCACAGAACACAGAGTTCATAGAACTATAAAGAATCAAGTCGGACATAATCAATGCAAAATGTAAAAATACATATTCAAATGCAAAGTGTATTTCTAACAGACAAGTCCTTTAGGACAACTGAAATGGAATGCTTTCATATCTTAAACATACTTTTATTATGACTTAATCAGAGCAATTTGATTTCATAGTTACTGAAGCAGAGCTCTTTGCAAAACTGCAACTACTATTCAATTATTTTTTGTCCCTCTGCATGACATTTTTTCCATTTTCATCAAGATTTTGACACAGGTCACTTAAAATCAATTGCAGAAAAAGTTTCTGAGAGACATGTTACAGATGTTCATAAGCTCATTTCCAACCTTTCCATTATTTTTCTATATTTTAGATTGGTTTAAAGTCAAATGTGTTTATGTATTTTATTGAGTCAAGAGTTCACTGGGAGTTGCTTGGGAAATAGAAGGCACATTGAGCTCAAAGAATTATTCATAGTGATACTTCTAGTGAATGCAGCTAGGAATATTAACACTGGTGGGTTTTTGTTGGTTTTTTGGGTTTTTTTTTAAGGAGGAAAATTGAAGGACTGAACAGTTTACTGAATGGCAAATTAAGGTGTCATAGAAAAAGTTGGATGTGTACCCCCAGAGCTGTGACCACACCCGTAGAAGTAGTACGTAGCAAAACCAAAATCATGTTTCACTTCCAAGGTATTCCAAATTTCAACATGGACTTAATTATTACAATTTATCTATAAACACTTTATAAATGTATGTTTGTTATTGACTACTCATAGCATAATAATGTCTACAATCGCAAACCAGGATCACAGTTTTCCTGCTACCGTGCTACCAAAAACAAACAAACAAAAAGACAGCCAATGCCACAAACAACTCACTGTTGTTATAAAATTGCTGAGGTTGCTGGCAGCTCCTGAGCTACAACGTCACCAGTACTCTGCTCTAGGAAAATGGAAAACAATTACTTGCCCCAGATACATTTTAAATATATTTTGTTCAGATCTTGGTATTAGTCAGAAACTGCAGAAAACCCTAGTGCCTAATTTGTTTCCAATAAGTGAGTAGTTTATGACAACCAAAGGCAGCTTTTGAAAATAAGGAAGAGAAAAAATGCTTACAGAACCAGTGCACGTCACAGTCTCTTGAAAATGAAGTGCATTACGGCAGACATAAAAGAGCATGCTGTAGTAAGACAAGCTGTAATGAGTTCAGTGTGTTAGTATGCAAGTTATGAAAGATTTCTCTTCTTTAATACAACATTTTTCATTATCATTAGTCCTTGAGGTACATGCCAACCTTTCGCTGGTGAATATAAATGATGGAAAGCCTCCAGGAAAGAAGGAATCACAACTTTTTCCTTCTTGTTTTGAATTGTTGTACTACACAGTTTTGCACATATATCAAAGGCCGAGATATAAAGATTCCCGGTATCACAAGCTGCAATCCTTAAGAATTTTTGACTGAAAATGAAATTAATGCAAAATCAAATTTATTTCCACAAGAGCTGCAGTAAAATCTTCATAAATAAATAGATTTAAGAAAGAAACATCTATGTAAATAAAGACTGTGGTTTAAGGGTTAGTTCAAAGGAAAGTACTCTTTGCAGATCTTATAAATGAAAAGGAAAATCAGAAAAACAGGGTTCTATTTTTCTCAGTAGCAGACATTTCTGTTAATATATTCAACTAAAAACAAAGTTAGCAACAGAAAAAAAGAAATGTGACGGAGCATTTCTAAATCACCAGTGGCTCTGTGCTGTTTGTCAATACTGTTCTGGCATTTTTGAAAAAGCAGCTCGTAAGGGTAAAACTCTGACCTTAGAAGCTTCACTGTGTCCGAGCATGGACCTAGCAGCCAAGCAGCCAACTCCATTTAGAAATATGCAGCTGGTGTGGAAGGATGGTTTTGTGCCAAATAAACCCTTCCTTTAAGCAAGTCCTGAAGACATCCTCAAGCTTCCTAATTCAGAATTTTCCTTACACATACTGGAAAGATATTGCGTTTGGGAAGCAATTTTTTTTTTCCTATAAGCTTCAAATTATGTTGGAAGAAAAACCAGTAACACAACACCAACCTCCCAAACAAAAAGCAACTTTGACAGAAAAATTAGTAATATTACAGAAATAGAATCTGGAAAAAATGTCCTTCATTTTTTGTACAATTATTCTGAAGGAGAAAAGTATAACATATTATGAGTGAGTTATACATAATTTTTATTAATTATTTGTAAGTAATCTTTAGTAGTCATAAAGGAAAAGGGTGAAAATATGTCTATTTTTTTTTTCTTTTATTTTGAGAGAAGGACAAGAATAAGCTAGCAACTTACTAAATTTTCACCACAATTTAGAAAAAATATCTTTAATCTTGAAGCTGTGGTATACTTAATGAAAAGGTCATCTAGGAAATTAGAATTAGCTGGTATCAGTTCTGAATCAAAACCAAATTTGACTGCTGGATAACATATCATTGTAAGCAACATAAGCCATTAATTTTAACAATGGACTCTCATGACAAATTCCATTAAATTCTCCTAGAGAACTGGAATCTATTATACTTTATCTACTCTAGGAATATCTTCCTACAATCTTTATGATTGTCTTGCTAATTCATATCTGTCCATGGTAATATTAATAATTTTTTTTATAACAAATCTGCAGAATATGCATTTTTTTGGTCTTCAAATGCCTGTCTAAAGCACTCAAAACAGCAAAGATTTTTTGTAAACTCAGTTCTGTAGGCATAAACAGTCCCATTAAAGATAACAGGCTTGGTTAAAACTAATCCTACACGAGATTGGATCTATGACTCAGTTTTCTGTAATGTGAAGTACACTCCCCCAACCTAATCACCTCCAAGAAAATTTTCAGATATGAGTTAACTCTTTTTGTCTGTATTTCTTTACGGGTTTTTTCTTCCTAATTATCTTTCCACACCTTGTTCTATTCCTAAATTCCTAGTAAAGTAAAAAGTAAAGCAAAGATTCAATCAACAAAATAGTCAGTTGCCACTTTATTCCCCTTTTACTTCCATGTTAAATCTTCATATATTCCCTTGTCAGAATGCTAGCCCCAGAATGCTGACACCTTGGGTGCTGCATCGAAAGTCAAAGAGGAATAATCATTTTCTGAGTTACCAAATCTTTTTGTAATTTAAAACATCAGTTAATGTTTTCATTGAGATGCTGAAATCAGGATGTTTGAACAGTCACAAGGTCTTACTACAGTAAGAACATTCCCAGAAGAGTGAAATTGACTAAATTGCCCCAGATTAGGAACCCCTGAGCTGCCCCAGTTTTTTGGTGGCTAAAAGAGTCTTCTCAAAGTAGCAGGTTTTATTGGCCCTTTCCTTACACCTTTTCCACACCTTTTTTTTTTTTTTTTTTTGCCACTGTCAAGGGAAGGATTCTGAGCTAGAAGAATGTTTGGTTTTGTTCAATTTGGAGGTTCTTGCGTTATACGGATGTTGCACAGCATCTTAACATGTCTATGTAATGGCCAGGGCTTCCAAAAAGTTGGTAACTGGCCTGCCTGCTGGCCTGATGGAAAAGTTGCTATTACTCGGCTGTAGCCAGGAAATACCCTGCTTTTTATGAAATTGTGGAATACTTTGTACAGCGGATTTCTGCTGGTGCCAGCCCTGACTCTATTAAGATATCTGCCTACAGCACCACAGATCAGCCCATAATAAAACAGTAGGGGTGTGATCAGGAATCAGCAGTCAGAGTTCAAATGAAAGGGGCACTTTGCATTTACTTTGACACTGGCAGGCGAGTGATAATTACATGTGGATCACAATGGCAAGGTTTTCTCTGCAAGACTGCTTAACTTTTCACTCAAACAGTCACAGAGCTTCTGAACTCATGACATCAGCCAAGGCTTAAGGAAGAAGAGGACAATAAAAACCCACAGTGGTAACAACAGGAAATAAAGAAACAGAAATTTAGGCTGGATACTCGGCAGGCACTGAAATCTGAAGAAGAAATTGACCTGCTGGCCTCACACAGTGAAAATTAAGCAAGAGAAAAGATAAACGAATGCCAGAGGAGACTCCTTGAGAAGAAGTGATCTAGGTGTGTTGATAGATCTTAACCATCTTTCGATTATGCTTTTCTAACCAGATTATTTGATTACAGATGGAACATACCACAATATGTGTTTCAAATGCAGAAACTCTTTAATACATGCAGACATATATGTACACGCACTGTATCTACAGGCCTGAATTTTTTTTTTCTGTCATCTTTTTAGAAAAAGAGATTTTTTTTTTTCCTTTACCTCTAACTCTTCAAATAGAAGCTTACTGACTAATCATCTGTCTGCTCTAACCTACGCAATTATAGTGTGTCATCTACTGCTGGCCACTGCAATATCTCCCGGAGCTGGGCCAGTCATAAACCCTGCCCTGAGGAATGAAGTTCTTTACCAGATGTACAAAACCAGCTTTTATTTGTGCATAGTTAACATTATAGAGTCTAGCTGAGCATTTCTGAGAATAAATACTTGTCTGTTTCTCTGAATGCATACATGAACTTGAGCAGTAATCAAGACTGACATAATTAAGACTGCACCAAGCTTTGTATCTGAATCATTTTATCTATCCCTCCTCCCAACAAACAACATACAAGGGCTCATATACAAGATAATTGCTGGGACTAAGAAAGAAAGATGACTGTAAACAAGAAGAGCAAACGATAAAAAAGAGTGAATATAATTGGTGGAGTACATTTTAGAAAATTTGGCATGGAGTGGACATTCAGAATAAGCATGTCCAAAACACTGAGGAGATGTGGGAAGAGAGTTAGACATCGAAAGATTGTGATACAAGAAAAAGCTAAAAAGAAGACTGCTGTAGTAAAGTCAGTTCTGCTGTGAAGTAGCTGATCAGCTCTAACAGATATAACCTCTTTTCTTCCAAGAAGTTGGAATTCTCTTTATTTGAAATCCAACTTTATGTAGATGAATGGATAAGATCAAGGAAGTAAAGCTGTCTATTTCAGCACGCGTTTAAACTGTTCACTTCAGTAAAGGTTAACACCAAAACTTTGCCTTTAGATTTTACAAAGCTATAGTGTTTGACTCCCTGCTAATTCCTAAGATTGTAAAAACTATCAGCTTACGTAAACCTGTATTGAAATAATAGCAGAGAAAATAATACACACTTAGGCTATCATCTTTCTGTTGTAATGGGTACTGGTTCACAGTAAACCAGCATAGCCCAAGTCCCTTCCAAAAGCATGCAAAAAACCATTTCAGGTCATCCTGACTATTATTAGAATAAAGATACTGAGAGAACCCTGACTGTCTACCATGGATGTAGGCCTCGTTACCAAATATTCTGTATCTTTGCAGCCAGAATCCAGCCATACAGCAAGACTATTCAGCACCCCTTATCAATTTTTCTTCTTTCTACTTCCCTCTGTCTCAACAGTGCATGCAATTTCCTTTCTTGTTATTGGTATGCAAATTCACCTGCTCCCAAAATAGTTCTCCTGAAAGACTGTTATTATATTTGAAATGCAAGGTATGTACACCCACTTGTCAACTGCATGAACTAGCTGTGGCAATTATAAATTCCTCTGAAGGGCAACAAACATTTGCCATAAATGGAAACTAAATTAATTCAGGCATTTGCAAGATACAGACTTGGTTAACCTACCAGAAAACTTCATTTTTCTCATATACACTATAAGCTTGTCATGTTTTTTTTCAGAGATGCTTAAGACCCTTCAAATATGAACTCTTCTGGCAAACACCATCTGTCATTCTCTCCCATGAGGGTCCCTCATGCCCTTTTTTTAAATTTTTCTTTAATGTCAGTCATCCTTCATACGTCATCCGTCACATGACCAAAAAGAGGGTTTAGGACCGCCAACAGGAGATAAGAAAATGCCAACACACCCACTTGTAAGACTTTCACAACTCAATCCTTTGACAGCCTTATGTACACCCAAAATGAGGGGAAATAACTTTAGAGCTTAAGCTTCAGTCACATGCGCACTCTGTTGCTTACATGAGGAGAAGGAGAGACCAAGGTCCTTAAAGGAGCACCTAAAAGTAGCTCATAACACAAATGTGAGTGCCACTACACAAGTTTTTAGATAGCTCTCACAATTCAGGGGTAGAAGGTTTCATAAAAAGTGAAAGATGAAAGAGAGAAGTTCTAACTAAATAATTGTTGTCCAGATGTAGAAAGAATTCATTCTCTATTAATATCGGAAAGGGGTCTGTCCTTGTGAGCTATTGAAGTTTTGCTCTACTGAAGTGCCTTCAGTTTCCAACTATTTTGGAAGGACTTCAGGATGGCCAACACCACACAAAGGTGAAAAACCTTATTAACACATTGTGGGCAAAGAATCCCATGGGTTGCAAGTTGGTGCAGCGAAAAGAATTATATTGAGCTGGCAAGAGTGGATGTGTTAACTGTTCCAAGGAGAAATCCTGTCTGGTTGTAGTTTATGCTGCTGTAAAATGTGGCCACCAGCTCCACTGTCAGTGCAGTGTATGAAGTCAGCTCTAGAAAGAAGACTGTGTGATATTGTGAACCATAGCCTGCTCCTAGGCAGGCATCAAATGAACATTTTGGTTTTCCCCTCCTCCCAGACCCAGAGGATAGGCCTGTATTGAAAGAGCCAGGTAAGATGACACATCAAATAAACGTGTTTTTATCTAGATCAAGAGCAGGAATCCGTTGCTGTGTATTTAACATGAATGATAATAGAGGGGAGCAGATATCCAGAGGAATAAATTCACGGTTGTGGAAAACCCGCAATAATTTTTCTTTGTGCTTCAATTTGGATGGAGAAGCAGACTGGCCCTTCTTTAGAGCTGCATAAACTAGCAGAAAGCTGTGGTCTTGCAACATTGTCCCTTGAATGTTTTCTTAAATAGCACATCTGATATTCTAACTAATAACTGGCAACAGACTGGAAATACTCACAAATACCTTGGCTTCATAACAGTTATGATAAAAGACCACCATCTTTATTATTTAAAAAAAACTCCAAAAAAAAAAAACCAACAAAAAACAACCAACCAACCAAAACAAATTAAAAATCCCAACTCATTCATATGATATTAACAAAAGTCTGTAGCAAAACCTGTCAATAATCCTGAATCTTCCTACTTGTTCTGCTGTTTCTAGGCTTGTGAATGGGTTGGAGATATCCAAATACTTGCAGAGATAAGTAGCACTTTCTCATGGGATTAGCAGCAATACAGTCACATAACCTGATGGGCATTGACTCCCAAAGTGCTACTACATTCTTCACAATTCTCATCTATGCTTCTGGGTGTGAACAGCAACAATCAAATGCTGATTCCCTGAATGGAACTGGACAACAAGAAAGTTCATGAGAAATTAATTAGGCACACAGCTTTTTTCTGAGACTAGCAAAAAGACGAGGCTGCCCATCTGCTTACTGCTATAGCCTAAGGTTCATGTCTGGAAACTAAAACAATTCTGTGGAACTGGTTGATTGAAACTGGCTGATTGTGATACAGGTTGATTGAAAATTATTATGGTGAATAAATAGAAACATTTAAATTGTCAAACTGCTTAATATTATGTTAAGCAGCAAGTCATCAATCTTTCCACCTGTTAGGTCATCGAGCAAGAAATACTTGTATGTCATAGGTATGCGAAGTTAGTCTGCTAAATAACATAGCTCCTTTTCTGAGCTATGGATACAAACTGCTCTGCCAAAGCTTCTAATTAGTAGTGTTCGTGTTTGCAACAGGCATACATAAAACATCTAACACCTACATTAAAGTTTAAAAACATTGACTACACATGCAAAGCTCATCCATTTCTTAAACCATCCAGATAACATCTCTTGCTAGTACTTTGATATGCAACAGCTAGAAAAAATTAAGCTCTCATGCTAATCAAAATTTCCTTAATTTTCATATTTGGGTGATTGTCCTAATCACACATTCAAAACATAATCTTTTCAATGAAAAAAATTATAATAGCTAACCTAAACCTGGTGCAACTTGAGGCTGTTTCCTCTTGCACTATCGCTTGTTACTTGGAAGAAGAGACGGACTCCCACCTAACCACAACCTCTTTCCAAGTGGTTGTAGAGATCAATAGGGTCTCCATGAGCCTCCTTTTTCCCCCAAACACCCCCAGCTCCCTCAGCCACTCCTCATAGGACTTGGGCTCCAGACCCTTCACCAGCTCCATTCCCCTTCTGTGGATACTCCAGGCCCTAAATGTCTGTCTTGTAGTGAGGGGCTCAAAACTGGACACAGGATTTGAGGTGTGGCCTCACCAGAGCCCAGTATAGATGGACAATCACTGCCCTGGTCCTGCTGGCCACACTATTGCTGATACAGGCCAGGCTGCCATCGGCCTTCTTGGCCACCTGGGCACACTGCTGGCTCATGTTGAGCTGCAGTCAACCAGCCCCCCAAGGTCCTTTTCTTCCAGGCAGCTTTGCAACCACTCTGCCCCCAGCCTGTAGCACTGCCTGGGGTTGTTGTGACCAAAGTGCAGGACACTTCTTGTTGAACCTCATATAATTGGCCTTAACCCATCAATCCAGACTGTGCAGCTCCCTCTGCAGAGCCTTCCTTACCCCCAAGCAGATAAACAGTCATCTGCAAACTGACTGAGGGTTTACTTAATCCCCTTATCATTAATGAAGGAACAGAACTGGCCTTAATACCGAGCCCTGGGGAACACCAGTGATGTGTGCTGTTATGTTGGGCCACTAACTGGAGGTAGCTCCATTCACCACCACTCTCTGGGCCTGGCCACCCAGACGTTTTTTTTATCTAGTGAACACTACAAGTATTTTGACAAAATTTTCTTTCACTGAATAGTTTGCCTTGCCCTTTCTAAATGTGAAGTGGGAGACTGGCACGCACTTATTTCACCACCAGTTGCTAGAAACTTAGTTATGCTTTATAATACAGCACTAACAATTACAATTTTTGCATCAGTTCCTAAGAATGTCAAAAGATTGCTTGATCAAAGGCAATCTTTGTTTGTTCTGTGGATTTTTTTAATCTTATGCAATCACTGCTTAAACTAGGTCTGTGACGCAACTATGACCTTGGGAGTATGATTTTGGTCTAGTGAATACTCCTACATATATTCAAACACCTGCATTACTTACGTAAATAATCTCATTGCACAATTTTGCACAGGCTTTGCATACCAAATAAATATAAGCTTTGCAATTATTTTGGTGGAGTGTGGTCCAGTGACACTGGCTAAAGTTCTGTTTTACTTGAAGATTTGTGCACAAAAGAGATATAAGAACTTATTCTAAACCTGTGCTGTGTCCTATATAATTTTATTTCATGTCTCTTCAAAGACAGTATTTTACCTTCTGTAATAGATTTCTAATGTAAAAATAAAAAAAGATACATATTAGATGTATGATCTTTAGGAAAGATTATTTAACATACACCTGTCAAGTATACTCATTCTGCACTACACTCATATTGGTGACCTTACAGGTATTTTGTATGACTGTGGCAGGTTGTGACAACCTTCCTGTGTGCATCTTCAAGCCAGTCGCTACTGGTTACCCTCTGCTGTAATGGACAAGCTCACAGTATACGACCAGCTGCCACCATGGCATAAGTGTGGGGTCACAGAGCTGCAACTGTCTTACTGTGGAGGACTTAAAAGTTCACAGATTCCTGCCTGCAGCGCATATCAAACACATCAGGTGAGCACTACGCAGCCCTTTCTTACCACATCTTCTGATGTGCCAGACACGTACTGCCATCACATGTCCCGACGTGGATTCTCACCTGTCTGGGAGTACAACACTTCAGAAGTCTGGTAGCTACAAGGGTTAGAAAGGCAGCAACTGAATAAAAAATAATGTAAATGTAAGTCAGTTGAAACTGCTACTAGAAATCTTAAGTTTAACAGTTCCTCTGTGTCTATAATACATCACTTCTGAATCTACGTCGCTGTTATGCCAGAAAAGAAGCTTCATGAAAAAGGTTTAGGATTGGGGTTTTTTTAATATTTACAATAATAATAATAATAATATCAA
>VZTI01001053.1:0-77500 GCA_013397865.1 Struthidea cinerea | reverse complement strand
TTTTCTTACACGTAGGGGCATATGTATACATCTACTGGAGATGCACCGTATTTTGTGAGGGTAAGGCTGTTGGACCTTTCTTCTCTTTACTGCTAAGAGAATAAATAGAGTATCAGAAAAAGGAATTCAAGTTACTATGAATGTACACATTTATCCTACCTATTGTCCTTAATAAAACTTTCTCCACGCATACAATATCTTCCACTGCTGGGTGAGCATTTCATGTATTTTGCTCATACTATCTACAAAAGAACTCTTACAACGTTGAATCTTACCAACCTGATATGGTGCAGTGACATTCCATCAGTTAGAATAATTCATTTTAATTATATTTTTAAAAAAACACAACTGATTTTAAAGCATGTCTTATACGTAAAGGACAAAGAAGGACAAACTATGCTATCCAGACCATCTCTGTAATGCACTATGAGACGTCTCTTATGCTCTCAGTCCTCTTGGAACTGCTTTATTTCTAAATTTTGGCAAATACTTCAATATAGCACCTCATGGCACTTTAGAGTAAGGAGTATTTGTTCTGTGCAAATATTAACATAAACTGTGATGGAGTCTGATTTCATGCAGTTCAGGGTACTACGGTGGTATATGCATGACATATGTAAAAAAACAGGTTTACCCTAATGGATAATGAACACACAAATCAAAATGACTCATGGCTAGTAAGCACCACAAAGTTGGCCAGAATTATATGCAGTAAGTACACAAATAAATTGTACTCATTATTTTTATACAGATATTAATATGTCGTGAATTCTTAAAAGAATCCCATATAATTCCAAGAATCAGTGTTTGACACCTTAATGCCTGATGTTGTTTCATTACCCTCAAGGCAGCAATAACATCTTTTGTTTTCCTTATCTTTGATATTAGTAATAGAGAACCTGTATCACTAAGAGTTTAAAGATGGCCCTCTGAAAGGGATTGTGAGGTTTCTTGTGTTGACTATATTTTAGCCAATAGCCCTTTTCTGACACAGCTACTTAGATCAGCAGCACCTAGATTTGTATAGTCATGGAAAACTTATATGGTGGAGCCTTCCTTTGCATCTCAAATCACAGCCTCTAGCCAGCAGTTTAGAAGTAATACAGATCTGTATTTGACACCAGCCTTTTTAGCTCTATCACCCAATTTTTGATTTTGGTGTTCCTTAAGCTGACAGGATGCCCAAACTCCTCACTGTGCAACACTGCCATTTCCAGTGTAAGACGTAAGAAAAAGCAATGGCAGATTTGAACTGAAAGTGTATTCATCAGCCTTCATTTTGGAAATCAAAATAAACTAAATCAAATTACGGCTACCTCGAATAAATAGTCCACTGAGTGGAACAGTTCAATTTAAATAATCTACTCTGAAGAGTATTTAGAATTCCTTTCAGAATTCACTTCTTACTTTCCATAATCATCAGTGCCCTTTTAATAGTCATTTGTGGCTTAGTGATCACTTTCAGGTTCTCTTCTATTACAGAAATGACACTGTGAAAGCCCTAAGTGGTCCTCACTGAGTTCTTAAATTAACATTGAGAGTTAAAATGTCCAGAAAATTATGTACCTTTGCTTAAAACACAATTGGGCTTGTGAGAGAGGGGAAGATTTTATTTATTTATTTAAATTAGTGCACTCATTTTCTTCCTACTTTTCTTCACATCTTTGTGTAGTAGAACTCGGATGTGCTCCTTCTGGCTGTTCCACCAGTTCCTACAGGAACACCATTCTGGACTAAAATATTGCATAAAAGTGCACACCTGAGGCCTGCAATTAAAACATACTTACTCTCGCACTGATGATTTGTCTCCTCTATTAGAATCCAGCTCGAACGTTTAGAATACTATCCAATGAGCACAGCTACCAGGAGTTAGAGGTGTAATGAATCTCTTACCTCTATAAAATTATGATCCTGAACAGAAAAGGACTTCAACTTTTTATTATTTTCATCAATTCTTGTCCAAAATTTTAATTTTGAAGGTCAAATTTCAAACCAATCTCATTTAAAAACCCACAGCATTTTCAACATAATGGTTAATTACATTATAATTAAAATTAACTGGACCTAAAACTAAGATCTAAAAACTAACGTTTCAAAATAAAACTAAAAGTTTATGGGCCAGAGTGAGCTATTTAGGACAGCTGCATATTCCAATATTGTTCTGCTTGTTAGTTTTGGAACTAGAACTACATTACTCCATCTGCAGAATGGACAAAAGAAGGAAGAAAGTGCTCTAATTCCTGGGTTAACACTACAAAGTAGGGCTGGTTTATTGTCATCATTATTTAGTCTGATCCCTGCGACACATACCCCAACAGAAGCAATAATATTAAGTTGCACAATCTTAAAATCTCCTTGAAGCTGAAGCCTCTGTATGTCCCCTCCCACCCTGAAAACTCTTCTCAAACAGTATTTATCAGTCTTTTAGTCTAGGAACAGACTGAAGTTAAGAAAAAATACTACTCTTCTGGTTTTTAACAACCATTGATGAGCTACTTAGCTTTTTAGATAATATTTCCTTCCTTAAATTACAACTTTTAGTCTTCAAACAGGAAACCTATAAAGAAGGAAGTATATGAATAATGGAAATCCTCACTTCAAGGCACGACATTTCAACATTTTTCTGAATTGCTAAAGAGTATCAAAGATAGACAATCCACCTGAAGTCTGTTCTATTTTGAATTATAGAACAAGGTCTGTAAACTCAAAAAACCCACATGCTAATACTGTTATTTTTACATTTTGAGGGCACATAGTTAGGATTTTTCATGAAAGTATTGCAATTGTTATGTTCGACTTATAAAATCAACAATTATTAAAAAAGGTAGCATGATATTCCCAGTTTCATTTTACTATTATTTGGTTAATTTTTATTATGCATTTAGTAAAGATAACACAGGAGGTGAGGTTTTCACAAAAATCATTATGTTAAATTTTTTTCCTGAGGAACAGGTTTTCTCTTAAGAGAAAATATTAATCATAAAATAACATTTCCTACTGCAGTTTGATATATGCAAATTGTCTATTTTCTTTCTAGTGCTTTCAAATGAGCTGTTTAAGAAATAAACAACTTCTTCAGGAAGAACAACAGTGATTTAAGATATTACTGTCCTTCAACTGAGCCACAGAAGTATCTTGACAAATCTGACTTTCAAATGAACTGAACTAGAAGTATTCAAATTATTTCAGATTTGTGTAGGAGAACTTCCAAAAAAGTAGATGTAGCTGGGAAGGACACATCTTCACTCATTAAAGACAGTACATAATAATTAATTTTCCCAATTTTTCACCACAATGACCCAGTTACCTTACTTTTCAAAGAACAGTTCAAATACATGCTTTTCTTATCTCTTAATTTTTTTTTTTCCTGTTGCACTGATGACATAAAGCAGACACAAAGAAACAGCTATGTACTATCATTTTATGTATAGGATAATTTTTTGTGAGTCCAAAGTAAAATAATATGTATAGAATTAAAAAGTATACATCAATAATGACTGGAAGTCTTAGATTTTTTTTCCTGAATTTTATAGGACAGAAAAGATAAAGCAAGACCTTTGCAGAGTGGCTATTATTGTCTCACTTCTTCTGGCTTTTTTTGCCATGTGTGTGTTCTTTCCAGTTTCAGTAGGTCACTCTTGTCCAACAGAAAGCCTCACACTGTGGAAGACTGAGTTCCAATTCAAAAATATTTGATCAAAACTGCCTAGTATAGTTTGACCTTATTACATCACCTTGTTCTTTTCATCTTTCCCCATCTGATATTTTTTTATTTGCTATTAATTTTTCAGAATAAATACCTGATCTTAAATGAGCCTGCAGATCAGCACTTTCAGTTTGTTTTTTTTCCTTTTCCCAGAATTTCCAGAAGAGCACAATGTTACTTTTGACCTAGAACAAGAGTAAAGGAGGTTACTGTTGAATAATAGTGTATGCACTGGTGCTTAGAATAGCGTGTCTCTTGCTGTCCTATAAAATTTTATTACTCATGGTGAATGACATATTTGAATGGCTACTGTGGGATGAATACCTTATGTTCCAACCATGATCTGAAACTCTTTCATTTAATTTGGGGGTGGTGTCCTAGTGTGCCATTTAATCTCATGGAGCATTTCCAAACAGAATCCTTTAAAGGAAGGTGAAGGATCACAGCACAGGACAAATGTGTTGTCTGGTAAGCCTGAGAAGCAAGTAATACTTTCTGGAGAGGGAAGAGGAAAGCAGTGACCATCACCTATGAAATATATGCTGAAGAAAAAGTTGGACCAACCTTATGGAATTGATGGTAGTTATGGAAGTGTGTTCTTTAATTCAAAAATTTGATTACATATGTAAGCTACCGGTAAAAGCTCTGTTATGAAAATGCATCAAGTTCAGCCTGTATTCCAAGCTGCTGAGGTCCAGAAAATGTACTTTGTCAACTTAATGCAATTTGAAATTAGTATTTTGATTTCATATTCCTTTTTTTAGAGTGTTTGTATTGGGTAGATGTCGACCAGCTGCTAGACACCCCCATCCAATCAATCCCTTGCTCCCAATCCTCAATAGGGCTGGGAAGAAAATAAGACGACAAAAGCTTATGGGTCAGGATAAAGACAGGGAAATTACCTACCAACTACCTCTGGGGAAAAACAGACTAGTCTTTGGGAAAATTACTTTAATTTATTACCAATTAAAATAGATTTAAGTAGTGAGGGAACAAGACAAAATTAAAATAGCGTGTTCGATCCAGGCTCACCTTCACTCCTTCACTCCCAAGCCCCACCTGCCCTGACTCTGCCCTGAGGGATGCAGGAAGAGGTGTGGGGGCTGTGGTCTGTGTCCACACCATCCCCTCTTGGCTGCTCCTGATCCATCATGGGTTCCCCAGCAGAGGCTATGGCTCCCTCAGGAGAGACCCACTTACTCTGGTGTGGGCTATCCAGGAGAAGAAATCTCCTCCTGTCCCTCCCCCTGCTCTCTCCTTGGGATTGGCAGGACTGTTTTTCCCCTCACCCCTCCCTGCCTGGGGCTGAGGGGCTCAGCTGTGCCTGGCATCACCTCTCCTCACGGACACTCCTGTGGCCTCCACCAGCACCTACTTTGATCAGAATTGTTTCAAAAATTTGGGTCAGGAATATAAACATGAGCACATGAACACATACATTGGTTGAAAATACATTATTGGTTCAAAGTTTCAGAAAATGCAGACCCTACAACTAGTGATTGTGCGGAAATTAGAGGAGTTTCCAACATCCTAAAGGTTCAAAACACTCATCAGATTTTACACAGGTTTTATTCCAGAAGATTCGTATGCAAAAAGCCTCTTCGGCCATGCCAGTTGGCCAAGCCCCTGAGATTTCTCTCTAAAGAGGTTAACCTTAGTAAAAATTCAAGAGGTTTTTAAGGATGTTGGTTTGGAGAATACCTTCCTTACCAGACAGTGGCATGGAGTGGATGGTCAGAAATTTTCGGTATCAAAGAGAACATGTTTGATGCCTGTCTTTCTATTCAGCCCCCAGTACCACTGGGAAGGGGACACAGTTTCATGTTTCTTTAGACTTCCTCAGCCGCCACATACAAAGTTTTGATTCTTCATGAAAGTTATATTATTTTAAACCTGGAATAATGGAAAAGTTCCACAGCTCTTGGAACTTCTCATATCTTTTTATCTGATAGTTGTCTGACCTATAATAAAATCAGTTATCTGCAGGAATAGCTTTTTACTCAGTGATGCTCAATAGCAGCATGAGTAAGACAGACAGATGCTGTACAAAATGCAATGCCTTCCGTGATAACATCAGCCAGCCCAGTGTACCTCTGAAACTGTAGCACCATTATTTTACAGAAACACTAAAATATATATGAGGCAGACGAAGACACACTAAGCATGCTAAAATATCTACAGTTTGCTTTGTCTCAAAGGAGCATGTGTAACAGCTCAAATCTACCTTTACATCGCAGGTGGAAGAACAGAACCGGCCTGCACCCCTCTATCCAACACTGACCTAAGCAGGGGCATTAGAGGTCATAGAAATGCTGTTTGTCTTAATGTTTGAATCTGATCTGTATAACCTGAAGACACAATGAAAGTACGGCTGCTTACACACTATTTTCAGTTATTTTTCAGGACAACAGATTTAATGACATAAGAATGAATTAACTGACAGTCTCTACTCCCTGTACTCTCTGTTAATAGAAGATAATTCAAGCTGCACTTGAAAAATAGGACAGACCAGATTTATCGTTCCCAATGGGACCTTAATTCTGCTTCCCTGTATATGCATTTTGTCCATTGAATGAAGCTGAAGTTCCATGGATAAAATAGGAAATAAGCAGACTGCCAAGGACTCCTAAAATTAAGACATGCTCCCTGATAACAAGGTGATTGCCATGGGCCTACACAAATCACCATAAGAATACCGCCATGTGACTAGCATACACACCCTCAAATTTTCTTTGAAGAAACCCCCACTGATTTAATACTTTTGTACGTGAAATAGGTTGTACAGGTATAACCAAGCACACATTTCTATTGCATGTGTACTTTATTAGTTATTTTAAAACTACTTGCACACATGCCCTCTTCTGTCCAGAACAGATATATGAAGGCCTCCCATGTGGCCAGCGCAGGGAAACAAGACAGTTACTCAGTGTGGCTGAAGTGTCTGTCAGCCTCAGTTCTACGTAGCAAATCCTCTCCAGGACTGGGTTTCTGCACGGTCTAGGATGTCTAGACTTACATCACTCATCTCCCTACTACTCCACTCTCCTCTCCATGGCTGCTTTTTTTGTTATCTGTTGGTTTCTAGCAGATGGTCAGCAGAACCCACCTTGCTTATTGTGCAGCTCCTTGCCAATCTCTTTGGAAGCTAGTGGTTGCTGTGTGGGTCGCTAACACCTTCTGATCTCTCATCCCAAAACTGTTACCAGGATGAAAAATTGGAAAGAGTTTAACTGTGTCTTAGATTGCCTTTACAGCACATACATGAACCACCAGGGCAGATGTAGTCCAGAGCTTTTGAACACACAAATAATTCTGTGACAATTATCTTTTACCTTGTTTTCCCAGTGCATACCAGAATCATCTAATGAATAGGAGCTGGGCAGATATCATGAAGATCTTGCTTTAATGAATGGTACTTTTAGATAGGTTTCACCCCCTGATCTGTGGCTACTTCCATCAAAACTAAATGTGGCTAAGCTCAACTTCAATTCTAACAGATCATCAAAACCTCTGAATGTACTTCCAAGAGAAAAAACACCCAAAAACTAATGACACTTACAGGGGTAAAATACACCTGAAAGAAAATTTTATTAACATATATATGCTTGGATCTTTGGACTTTTAGCCAAGGTGAGAGTCAATCAAACCAACAAAAAAAGAGGAAGAGTACTGGCTGTTACTATCCTGACTGATTGCCTTAAATGACTCAGGAAAGGACAGGGAAGTCTTTTCAAACTATAGTAGTAAGTGAACACTAGAGAATAAAGAATCCTCAGTTGTAGTTAGAGGGGTATTTGCCATCAACACAGATCTGATTCAGATCTTTCATGTGAATGAAAGGCCAAAGCCAAGGCAGAAACAATTGTATCTCACTCAAAAAAAAGAAAACATTATTTCCAGTATTTGTTAGACTCCTAGCAAAACCCCAGAATTTACAATTACAAGGAGAAAAGGATTTTTAGAATCACTTCTGAGTTTAAACAAAACACCTTCATATATTTACAAGGATGATTTTAAGGGTTGACTGCTGTTCTGGTGAATCCTGCTCGATTCTAAAAACTTATTTCTCACATTGAATTATAAGCATTATAATTGTATATTCTGAACCTATAACAGCAGATCTTGATGGAACTAAGTCATTAACCTGAATGATATGGCTGATTTTTCTAAACATCTATTAAAAAACATTATGAGCACTTGTTTGTCTGCACTTCTATAAGCTCTCAGCTTTGAGTCTATTTATTTTTCTGCATCTAATTACTTTGCATAATGACATGTTTATACTACTGGCAATCTTCTCTTTGAGAGTGGAATTATGAGTACAGTATCCATACAGATATGATCCAAACTGAAGAGGTTAATATGCACACTATATAAAAACTTCATAAAGGAAAAAAAATGTTTTATATATCATTTAAAAAATTCAGCATCTTTCAAAGACTCATGATCACATGTTTTATGAGCTGGCATTTCATTTCAAATATTCATTTAAAATAGTAATGAAATCCTGATTGTCCTGTGGAATTTTTTTGTTCATCCCAACAGCATCAGAGATTCCCCCTGAGTTCTGCAACTGAGTTTATGTTGTCCTCTTTGTTCCAGAGATAGCTCTGGAAATCTTGTAAAGACAAGATTGAACTGAGATTTCTAATGTCTTCAGATTGCGTCCATACCCTCTGTATGGAAAGAACAATTTTTTCTGTTTTGTGCTGTTTTATTTTGGTAAAGATATTACCAAGTTCTAAAAATAAATATATAGCAGTGAAGTGAAAATAAAGACAACTAATTATACTCTTATTAAGATCAAACTGAAAACGGGTGATGGTTCAGAACACTTAAATTGTTCTCAGCCTACTCTCATGTCCATAATTTCATTAACTATCTGAAGCACTTTGCTTTGTGGTTTACAAATAATTTTCCTTTTATTCTTCTGTGACAAAAGGCAATAGCCTTTGCCATCTCCTTTATATTCTGTTTTGTTCAAGGATTTGCCTACAAACTCACACTAGATTCTTTTTCTTTATAATGACATTTTTTCTTCATTCCTTCTTCCTGCTGCTCACTAAAAGTATGTGCAGTCAAAAATATGTCTTTCCCTTCATAATCCATGATGCAATTCTCCTTAGAAATTAAGTCCAGTTGCATATCACAAGGTCATTCCAAGTAAACTCTTGGAAGTCAAGAGCAATTGAGGATTTTGGCAAATACAACAATAATTTATTATCTCTTGGATGAGCCTGGTATCTTTCTACGCCCAAAGCACATGAATTCATGTTCAGATTGCTGTTAGGCCAGTTCAACAGGTGGCTGACATGAACCGGCATGACAAAGCAAAGAATGGGTAAATCACATCTGGAAATCTGGAAATAAAAGTAAATTGTGTAACTCAGAAATTGATCCATCTCACAGATAGGAACAGAGGAAGGAGAAGAAGAAGCTTTATTCAGGCACACAAATACTTTCCTTGAGGCTCTTCTGTTTTCCTGCCACTGCCCCATATAACATTCATGACTTCTACTGTTTGTATAGATGATCATCTTAGTGGATTTTGCTCAATACACCACACAAGCAACCCACACAATTACACATTTGTTATTCTCACTCTGTCATGCAACGTATGAGTGTTTGCAGACAAAAGTGCTGAAAGCCAGGATACTTGCTGTTAACTGCCTTGGTCTTTCAGATTATCAGTGGTCATTTTCTCAATTATTTTGCAATGCAGGCCTGACCAAGCCATTCTGGTAGCACCTACTTTATTACTCAAAAAGAAAAAAAGGTATCTAAAAATAATAGTTGCATTTCTAAAAATTCTCATCGGGCATATCCACTTTTTTTTTCAATTCCTCTCCATTGATTTACCAGGCAAGGAAAAATGATAATTGATGAAATTACTATACCACAAGGCAGTTTATTTGAAATAAAATAATAATTTATTTTTGAGGTACAAATTTAAACACTCATCTTTAATAGTTATTAGACTAATACTGAAATTTATCACTGAAACCTGTATTCTTTTTAGGTCCATGAATTTATTTCAGCTTCTTGTTGACTGTTGATGGGTTTTTCATAGAAATTTAAAAGTGTTTGCAGTTAAAATACTAGTAACAGTAAAGATATTAAGAAAAAAAAAACCTATGAGAAAACTAATTTCTTTGAAATAATTATGATGAAATTTTATAGAAATTCTATACAAAAAGGCTAGTGCCTTTTACATTCTAGATGTGGTTTAATGATGGAAGAATATGCGGCATTGCAACTAATAGCTTGCTACAGATCTATGACCTATATACCTGGGAAAAAGTTTCTTTCAAAGTATTTGTTTTATAAATATATAATTGTATAGTGTGAAATAATGTGGAGCTAGTATATTTTCTTGTTTTTCAAAAATACAGCTTATTTGGTTATTTATTGATACTTAGTTAATAATAAAATGAAAAATCATCAACAAAATTCAAAAATTCATATTTCTGATGCTTTTTGTTTTGTTTAAAAAGAATTCAAACTTTTTTCTTTACTGCATCAGGATTTACAGTTTCATTTTACAGTAGTAAAACGTCAGTTTATGTTCTGTGTATATATTGCAAGATTGTTTTTGCTATTTAATGTGAAATCGAGTTCGAACAGAATCTATTCAGTATATATTAATTTTGTCCGTCTAAGGAAATGGCAAATGTATATGTAAATGTAATGAATCCTTGCTGAGAAATTTGGTCTCCAATGTATATACTTAACTGATGGGCTGAATTTCATTTCTCCATCACAGGAATATTGTATATGTTATTGTGTGATCGGTTTCCCTGCTTGAGCAGGGAGGTTGGACCAGATTACCTACCGTGGTCCCTTCCAACCTTGTTCTGTGATTTTGTGATTCTCTTTGTTTTACTGTGTGTGTTTCTTATTTGCTGTAGTTGTTGTGTAACTCTACATGAATGAGAACTTGGTCAATTTCAACATTTAAATAGTATTTAGCCAGCTTAAAAGAAGAACTGAGAGCTGATCATGAGGAAGCTAAAAGAATTATCTAGCTGTGATAAGATAAAAGGAGACACTTGTTTTTGCTCATGATTGTCATTCCCTCATTTTCACATTTTCTGCCACTCATTAATCATTTTTAATGTTTCTCCCAACAATATAAAAATTAGTTGGTCTCATGTTCTGTGCAAAATGAAAGGAAGTGCTAATCCAGTTTTAACACTTCAAAAAACATTTAAAGGTGGTGTTAAATTTCTCCAAACTCTGCTGAAAATAAATCATCTCTTCTCCATTGCACATTTAGACCATGCAAATTATGGCCATAATATTGTATAACTGGATATAAAAAATGAGGTTATATATGTCATTTCATTGTTTTAAATGCTTACTTTGATAAATGTATTCAGAGGACATATGGTCATTTAAGCTCTGCCAAGGTCATTTGAACACGCAGTATTCAACTTGCATGAAGGCAAATCAGTCATTTTTACAGATAGAGATATACACAAAAATTGCTGCATGACCTACTTGATAACACTTAATTGACTAAAAAAATTAGATTCGTACTTATTCAAAGACAAATGTATATTGCAGTGTCTCAGCACTTGAAAACAGATAAATATACCCACACATCTGTGGCATCTTTCTATCATTCTGTCTATATCTCTGGTCTTCAAGGCCATCGTTGTAATTGGAAAGCATTAACTTACATACAAGAACTTAAATGTATATTAGTTATAGAGTGGGAAATGATATGCTGTCAGATGTCATGTTAGCGACGTGGTTTAGTGGTGGGCGTGGCAGCGTTAGGCTGTGGGAAACAAAGGAGTAAAAACTTTTGCAGTCAGTGGTGGGTTTGATTTACAACCCTGGAAGAAACTTGGGTTGATGTAATGACAGAGATATATAGATCTCAAGCAAGAGATTTAGAAACCTATGTTTCTATAGTTATAAGTAAGAATATGTATTGGGTGTAATGGTGGAGGGCTTTAAGTATAGTAATGTGATTTTATAGTTTAAGTTAAGAATTTAGATGTTCTGAAAGAAGTATATGTATGTACGTGACCTGACAAATTATTGGTTAAAACACAGCCGCATTGCAATGAAAAGTACTACAGGTGATAGGTCATAAAGTCGAAACAAAGTTTTGTTTTAATTGCTTATTGGATTAGAAAGTTATAAATTGCCACATAACTTTGAAACTCGTGACTATCCTTCATTATGGCGACTTGTTACTAAATCTCACGCCTCTGAGACTGCTGCCTTGTTTGCTGTTTTAAGTAATAAATCGTGTATAACCACGACAGCCCCACCTCTTTAATAAGAATTCCGGCAGTGGTGAAAGCCATGCCAATAAAAGGCACCAACATTAGGTTAACAGTTGGGCTTGATGATCTTACAGGTCTTTTCCAAGCCAAATTATTCTGTGATTCTATGGTCAAACCACTGAAAAAGCAGTCTTAATAGTATCTTAATAGTATCTTAGTGTGATACCTCAGAAACCTGAGCACTGGTCTTCAGAAATGGCATGTCTGAAAACAATTCCAAAAACACACTTAAAAAAAAATCTGAAAGCCTTGTTCATGATGTGATGTAGTTTGTCAGTATCTGAGTGTCCTCAAATTCTAGACAGATGTGTTTAAGTGTCACCTGGTTTATTTAGTGCTGTAAAGCACTGTCTCTGTCAAGAGCTAATTATGATCTATGTTCTCCATCTTTGCTAAAGCTTTTGTACAATGAGCAGATTTAGAATTATGTGCCATGGAAACTCTATGTGTTTAAAACTAATAGAAACTCAAAAGTGATGGAGCTCTCCCTCAATTACTGATTTGCCAGTAAATGGCAGATGGGCATTGTATGAAAATATTTGTTCACAGCCAGACCAGGTGATGAATCTTCCTAGGCTCGCCCAGTGAGAAGACTTATCATAAAGGCATCCTTACCTAGCAGTGGGGGAAACTTTGACAGACAAGTGTTGGTTCTAGAAAATCTTTAAAGTTGTCTTTTACATCAGTAGCAAATTCAGTAGCAAAAGAGTCTATAAAGGAAGTCTTTACTTCATCTCATGTTTTTGCTTCAAAGAAAGCAGTGATTAATGATGATACTTGTAAAGAAGCTGAACCTCTGCTTCAAAACTACATAAACTATTCTTCTTTATCTTGGCTTCAGAATCTGCTGGGTGAACAAGCACAGAAAACACCTCGAAGCAAAATCAGAGTGAAGCCTGCAGTATCAGAAATATTCTACAAATTGACAAAGCCAGTGCAAGAAATTCCAGCCTTCCATGTGCCTGCTGTTAATTCTTACATTCCCACAACTGTTTGCAGCACCTCACTGGGACAATGAAGTGTCTCTGGGATTCCTTTGTAAACCAGATAGGTACACAAAATAGAGAATAGAAAGACTGTTATAGCACACTATATTATACTTCCAGGAAGCAATTAGCCTTTGTGCTACATCCTCTATCCCCAGAACTTCTAAAGATTTTTTTAAAACAAGTCCAAGGGGGCTGAAGTGTCTTCAAGAGTCTCTGAGCCTGGAGTTCATGAATTTCCAAAGCGTTTGTGAGCTAACAATGCATGAAAGGGGTCCAGGCAGAGAAAAGGTGGAGTTTGTACTAGGTGAGAACTCTGTAACTCTGAAGGAAGTCTGTATTTATGTTCCTAAAAATATGGATCTTTTTCTTTCCCTGAGGAGCTAGGTTATTATCAGAAAGATGGATGCTTTTTTTCTTTAAAGCACGCTATTTTTTTCCTAGTCAAACACTATTTGTAAGAAATGAGAGATGGTTCATTAGAGAAAAGCTGGAACACACTATTTGGGATTGATAGCTTATTTATTTCATGGTGATTAATTGAAATAATTTTTACATCAAAATTTTAATTTACACTTCTCTAAAGCTGTTGATTTAAAGGTGACTTTAGCATTTCTCAGTTAGCTATAGCTCTTTGCAACTAATAAATCTGTTTTCTGTGACAGTAGGACAGGATCTTTGTGTTTTGTCTGATTTATCTTATACACCAAACTCCTATAGAAATATGTCAACACAAAGACCATTCCCAATGTGGTATTTCTCCAGCACTAATGATAACCATATCTTTTGTACGGTGTTGTGCACTCAAGTCTTGTGTAAAAGAATTAAGACTTTTAGCTTAAGTCAATGATTTTGACAATGCAGTCCTTGCTGGTGCTGTCTTCTCAATATGAATAAAATCTTCTATAAACCTTTCTGTGTGTATGTGTGAATTGATGAAAGAATAAGAATATTGTGCTCAGTGTCATGGTGCAAGGCATGACTAAGTGCAGACTAAATGATTTGCCTCAGAAGCTAGAGGCCAAAAGACATAAAGTCTTATTTTGCTCAGGATTTGAATGACAGAAATGCAAAACACTCATAAGAAAACAAGGCTGATCCCAAATCTCTGAGGCAGAGATATAGACATAACCTACCATAGTACGTGAAGTGCTGACCATGGAAATAACTCTGTGATCTATAGCCATATGTCATTAATTTAATGCTGGTGGAGAAACAATTTGGCTTAAAAGTTTTGCCTCCCAGTAAGGTCCTGTACATATGGCAAAATCAGTGTTGTGGTTTGAGTTAAGTTAAATAAAATCTGTAACATTTCTAATGTATGGAATATGTTTTGTCTTGACTTTTATTTGACTTGAAATAAGTACTGTTTGCCCCATACAGACTTGAGAAAGATAGAGTGCTAGACTGAGAGGGATTTGAAAATGATATGGGATTGCTTCATAAGCAATTGTTTTCTGCTTGATAATATCAATATTTTTCTACCAGTTAAAATTTCCACAAGCATTTACTTGTATATTATGGACATCTAATCTTTTTCGGCATGGATTACTTTTTTCGAGTGGAATTGTGTCTAACTGAGCAAGGCTAAAAATCTGGGAGGGTTTATATTTATGATTATTAGTAATTTTTGCAGGTATCAATTGACAGTATGCATGTACTTTGTATTCACTAAATTTTTGGTGAATTTTCATGGCAATGTATATGCATTGTATTTCCATATGTAATGAGAATCCTAAGTTACTGTAGTTAACAGGAGCAAATATTGTAGATATTATTTCTTCAAGGTATGGCAATGCATGGATATTCCAAGAGGTAATATATTGGCATCATCAAACATAATCACATACATAATCTGTGCTTTGCACTGAACTACTCATTAACCTCAGCATTGTGGGACAGTCAGCCTCTACAGAAATAGGTTTTGATAGTATATATGGAAGTTAAAGATTTATGTAAGGCCTCTAAGATGCAAATGGCTGTCACATCTCAGGCAAATAAGATAAAAAAGTATGTGAAAAGTATACCCACTAAGACAACAGGGAACCAGGAAGTCATGGGAATGTGTTTTTTGTAAAATTCCATCAAAATACTTCCTTAATTTTTTGCAAATTACAAAGATGAATGATAAAAACTGATTAAGATATTGGTTCTAACAGCTGTTCCAAACTGTAATACATTATGAATAAACATATTTCCTATAGTGTTCAATGAGAATTTCTCCTTAATATGAATTAAACATACTGAGACATTGAAAAAAAACATGCTAAACTTGTCCTTATAAAAGAAGGTTATGAAGGTTATGAAGTTGGACTGTATCTAAAATTTTGATGAAAAAATACAGGAAAGTTTATTCAAAGTGGAAAAATTTTGAAAGCCTTAGTCAAAAGGCTTCAACAAATCTTTTTTGAGATCAACAAATCTTTGTTTTCAGAGGGTATATTGCTGAAATAAAAAGTGAGTAAAAAATACTCAGTGTTTCAAAATTTAAATTATTGTTATTATTAACCACAAAAATGTAGATTGTGGGTGAGGGTTCCCTATCTGCATCCAGTCGAGCATCCTCCTCTGTAGACTCTATGGTTTAGAGTCTCCGCCCGGCCTCCTCCCTCTCCTGCTGCCAGTCACAGCCTCAGTCTCCACCCCTGTACACACACCCAGTTCTCCCTTTCCAGAATGTTCCCCAGTTAATTGTCTGTCATGTTGGCTCCTCCCTGATTCCTTCCAAGTTAACACCCCTGGTTTTACCCCATTGGACTTTGTACCCTTGTTCCTCCCCTGTACCTCTACCCTATTGGTCCAAGTTGTAAACCCCTCCCTCAATTTCTTCCCTTAAAAACCTCGGACACCCCTGAAATCCTCAGAGTTCTCGGAGTTCTCCCCACGCTCTTGCCACACTGCAATAAACGCTGTTGTTGGTAAGAGAGAGAGCTCTCCTTCTCTTCCTCTCTTCGCCTCCGGGGTCGCCTTGCCTTACCACCGCACACCACCTGCAGCCTGAGTGTCCCGGACGACGGGTCTCGGGAGACCGATTAGCCGGTCTCACCCCGCTGCCTGCGACAGCCTGCGCAAAGGCGGCTGACCGCGCGCTGCCGAGGGGCAGACGCCGAGGAGCGGTGTCCGCAGACACTGTCGCCGAGCCCGGCCGGGATCGGACCGGACGCCGCTTTAGCGGCCGCTGTCCGAGGGTCCGCGGCGACACCAGATGTTAACTTCATTTTATTCAGCATACTGATTGCTCAAGAGGTAATGGAGTGGCCCACTATGAAATGAGTAAAATCTGATTGAGATACCAGAATTTGGCATGTTGACGGAAAATAAAGTGTTCAGCTCTTACAGTGCAGAAAGTGATACAAATATCTAGACAGGTTTCTCCTGACCTGAATGTAGGATGGTATATATGCAATATTGCAAGTCAGGACCATCCAGCTTCTCAATGAGGCCATTTTGTATACATTCAAATCAGTTATTTAAAGCAGAAAGCAGTAGGTAAATCATCTTTACCTTGCTGTACAAATTTCCACTTATTTTTGAATCCAGATATTGTTGTGAACCTCTTTTCAAAATGCAAAAAATAATATCAATTACATTTTAACTGTATTCTTAGGAGCCTATTACTGAACAACATACTGTATGCTAGAAAAAATTTATGTGGCAACAACATTGACTTACTGTCCAGAGATCAGAAGCAGGAAAACACATTTGTTCAATCAAAGAGTAAGCTTACTTTCTCCCTAAATTGATTTCAGAAGTATTTAAATTTGAGTTAAGAATTGCTAGCAGTATTTCAGCTGTTCCAAACCTTGGAATATTCTATTTAGATAAGGTGGCTGAGCAAATTAAAACATAAAGGCTAAATTCATTCTGAATTCATATAACAGTCCCAGAGTCACTGAAAGTGCATTAGAATTAAATTTAATGCCTACAGATCAAATGGAGAATAATTTGTGCACCAATTAATCAAAAGTGCATTTTAATGTTCTTCCATAGAACATCATGACTGACATTTCATTGAGACAAAGTTACGGATTTTGAAAAAACTGGCAGTGTTTCAACAACTGAAAGGTGTTTCCTCTCCCCTCATGACTTCCTGAAGCTGCTATTATAATCTTTATTATAGGCAAATATGTCTTCCAAAAAAAAGAACATTTTACTACATAATTTCAAGTAGAAATGCTCAAATGTATTTCAACAATGCTCCCTCTGCCCTAGGGAGGAAGTGGGAAAAAAAAGCAGTAGAAGCTGCTTGCCATCTGCTTGTAGCAACTTCCCCTGAATTTTAAAAACTGAGGCCAAGTATTCACTTTTCACCAATGATATTAAGGGAAGTTTTGGAAAGACTAAAAAGCTCCAGAATTTAAGCCTGGTGATGGTCTTTTCAGTTCCTCTGTGGTCTGTGGGTCCCATTACCCCATTCAGCAAACCAGCAAGTATGTCCACATCGTATAGGTACTAAAAGCACACAAAACATGGGGGGGAAGGGACAGCCAGGTGTTTAGCCAGTTTTCACAGTACGTTTTGCCGCTTCTGCTACTTGCCAGTTTGCCAAAGTTGTGCTACTACCCAGTTGCCAAGCTATCTGATTTAAAGCCTGTTTGCTTAAAGTAAGCTGTTGTTACCCTTTTCCATCCCTCAAGGCAGTGTTTGGATGGGCTGTGCTGGAAAAGGTCCTGAGGGCATATTTTTCTAGGTATTCCATCATGGCCTCAGTTATTCTGAACATTGACAAAAGGTACCAATGGTGCCCAAATAAGGGAGTTAAGCTTAAGCACGTCCCTAACGGTGAGCACATATGTAACAATATTCTAATATGTGTTGTAATGCTCACAGGCACTGCTGATCAGGGAAGTAAGCTTGCCCTTGCCTTGGTTCTCCTTCTGCTATACAAGTAATTGACTTTCAGGGACCAAATCCAAATGCTGTTAAAGTCAGTGGAAAAATTCCTATTGTCTGCAGTGTTCACAAAATCTATACTGAAGTGCTGTAATTCTTTAAGTGGTTTGTTCTGGTGTTCGTAATTAAACTTAATTTCCACTTTCTTTCAATTCATCTTTATTTAAGTTTCTTCCCCTACATAAAGTGTCCAAATATGTAAAATAGAAGCAGCTGTGTTTTCATTAGTACTATAAAGTATGGTCTTAACCCATTAGTAAGAGTGCAAAACCAGGATTTTATAAATCTTATTTTGGCAAAGGAAAATGTTTTGTGAAAGTAGAAAAAAAATGGGATGGTTGCAACTTGAGTTGAAACTAGATGTAGGAAAAATTGCAGATGTCACTTCAGGATCCCAAACTTCTAGATGTATTATCATGAAATACAGAATATATCTGCTCAGCAGGCAAAACCAGAGAGAGTTCTCAATACTTCTAACAAGTTGCGACTGATGTATGAAGTTATAGAATAACCAGGAGTGAAAAAGGTTGGTCTGGTCATTTAAGATGAGCCATATGAATCACTATCTGTTCACAAGTAAGAGGTGAAGAAAATATATAACTGCTAGTCTTGGAGAGAAAAGGTGTATAGAATTATAACCTCAGGTATAGTAAATTGTTTTTGGAGTCAATGGAACTATGTATCTGAAGATCTGTCCGAGGAGTTAGATTCTTCTCATTTTATCATGTTATAAATGATGAAAAACTGTTGAAAGAAATGATTTCTCGAAGACAGAAAACTGGTGTAAAGAGAGAACCACTCCTAGAGACCTATACTTTTCCTGGAGACAATGCGACACTCAAAAATTTGTGCTTGCATGAGTAGTGTCAGTAACTGCAATGGGATTACAAGTGAATCTAGCCAAGCACAAGCAAAAATATTTTCAAAATCAGAACCTAAAAGCTAGTGTTCCCAAATGTTCTAAAGTGATTTTTGAAATGAACTGTGTTACAGATAAGGGCCATACAAGTGACAGTAAATCCTTGTTGTCATTACCATTATCATCAGTAGTGCAGAAGGAAACGGATGGCAGCACAAGGAAGCAGGCAAAATGGCATACTAATGTTCAGAGTTGAAATCCTCTCACCTTGTTCTTCCCTCAGTTTCATAGACACCACTGCTATTTATGGAGATGTTTTCACTGTGGTAAACACAGTTCTGTTGCTGATGTGTGTTTATGGGTTACATGTAATGAAAAAAACCACAATAGAATAAGATATTTTTAAAAATCACACATCCAGAAAGTGGTGCATTAAATGAGGATCAGAGCCTTTGGATAAGCCTAATAGATAGCAAGATACGGAAAATCCAGGGTTAACACCACTGTAATAAACATTCACTTGGATTTGTGCTACTATCAGAGAATACCAGATAAAGATTTGATACTAGCTCTTATGCAACCACGGGTAGCTTAAATTCTGACTACCAGTGTCGTGCTACATGCTTGTCTAGATCAGAATTACTTTTATCGGAGGCAAGAATGTTTAATATGTAGTGCTAGATCAACACAATTAGAAAGCTCCTCAAGAATATATGAGCTTTGTCAAAAACAGAATTAAACTTTTGAAAGCACTTAAATTAGGAAATAAACTCTAAATCAATTTTTTTATTGAAGTGCATAATTTTGATAAAATCTGTAGGGGATTTTTTCTTCTAAAATTGTCTTTTTCTAAGAAATTTTACCCTTTCATTATTATTCAGGGCTGCTAGCATTTGCCTCAATTAAACAAAATAAAACTAAGAACTTGCTATGAGACACAGATTCTTAGATTTAACAATATTCTGGTCCATAATACATACTGATGAAAATGAAAAATCCTTTTATTAAGAACTGAAGTAATTACATTAGTAATAGTATATTGGTGAGTTTCAAGAAAAGAAGAAAGTAAAATCTTCCACAAATAATCAAAAATTACACTAGAAGATGATCACATTAAAAAAAAAAAAAAGTGAAAAATGAACACTCAAATTTAAATAGAACTACAAACCCCAGGTGACTACTCCAGTGTAAAAAAATGCAACCTGCAAGTTCAAACCCATTTCTGCTATCAGTAAATCCTATTCAAAGAACTATCTAAATCCCAGTTTCTCCACATGCACACCCCACAAGGTAGTAAATTTTGTCCCAAGATCCACAGGTTTTTAGGTGGATGACACTAAAAGAATGGCAGTGTACCAAACACACTCATTCAGAGAACTGTGGTAGGAGCAGTCCCTAGGAGATGTTATGTTTCCAAAGCAAACTCCCTTCTTTAACCTGTTAGTTCAGAGTCTGAAAGGAGTTCCATAAAAAACCCTTGCAAAATAAGCATAAAATTTAAAATGTTTAGCTCACCTCAAAACTAAAAACCATGAAATTGAAAGCTGTGGATTTTTCTGAACATTAGTGCTCCCAGCTACTGAAAACAAAAAAGACTTTCTGTTTCTGCTTGAGTCCTCAAGAAGAGCTTGCATCCTCAGAATCTTGCCTGTTTCATTCAAATATGTCAATTCAGACCACTAATGCTACCACTTTTCCATGTTAACCTGGTTTCTTAAAAAATAGTATACAGTACGATTGTAAGAGTCAAACGGGATTTTTAATAAAGATTATGTTTTCAGTTCAGTAAAAAAATAAAAATATTGAATGGGACACTGTAATGTAGCAACCTTTTTCTTACTAATGTGAGAACAATTCAGATTGCAGTCAGTAATTTCTTATGTCTTTTTCATATGAAAATACGATTTCATAAAAAAAAAACCAGTTCCTGAGGAAAAAAGAAATATTTTCAAAACATCAGGTATTTCTTTCAAAAAAAAATTCTATTTTTTCTTTTTTTTTGAGGAGAAAAGGTCCCTATTTTCATTTTCAGACCAATTTAAAATTTAAAATACTATAGGTAAATTATTTTATAATAAAACCATCAGGATTTAAAAAGTTTGTCCCAAAGTCTATCTTTTTCTCTGTGTGATTATGTTCAAAGGTAATTAGAGCCCCAAAAATTATTTTGGACATGGAAATTGTTGTCTTATATTTCAGACATGAATGTGGCAAGTCCTAAATACTACCAAAAAAATTTGTTGCTTCCACACATTCCTTGAAATAAAATAATTTATAACAAATACCGATTAGTGGAAAAGCATTACATTGTTGTTTGCACAGATATACTTGTTGGCATCAACTAAGAATAATTTTGAAGTGGAATTTGGGAAATACAGGGAAATAAGAAACTCCATGATGCAGTTAATTTCTTAAATAAGCTAAATGAATCTTTAATGAAAGCTATTTCTCCCAATTGGCTAAGAAAGAAAGCTGTTCCTAATTTGAGATTTGAAGTCAGTTTCTGCTATAAAACCAGATTGTGTATTTCCTCTTCAATCATATTTAGCCATCAGTTTCAGGTTACATCTGCTATTTGGAAGTGCAGGAATGTTACAGTTTTTCTATTAACAAAAGCTTTTATTAATAAATAATCAAACCCCTCCCAAACATTTTCTGGGAGAGAACAGAAGTTGAAGTTTTACCCTGTGACTGTAAATGTGAGCAATCAGACTGATTCCTTTTCAGAATCAAGTTTTGCTGTTGAAGGTCTGACTCGGCTGTAAATGGACTCAGATCATCAGTAGAACAAACATGCAGACATATGTTCCATCTTTCTCTAGGTTTAGAGGTTGGATATGTAGGGTGGAATATTCTCTTCTGGAATATAGTGAGATTTGGGAGCCATAGTATATGAATATTTGCCATTAGCATAACAGTGTTACAGAAGATGCTCCTTTGTTTTGTCCAATTCATATAGAATTTAGAAATTGATATTGTTCTTACATTTGATACTGAGAATAAAAGGACTAAACCCAGAATTTATTATGAGCGTCAGTGGACTAAATATGTTTGGCTTAACAGAAAAGGTTACAAATCTCTTCATTTGGCCATTCATGCCACAACTTTTGCATTTGTTAATTCATTTTCAAAGTTACTTCTTCTGCTGGGATGGAGGACAAAATTTCCTGAAGTTTACACATGCATCTTCTGTAAATATTTTATATTATACTTAGTTTTGGTTACCTGTGGTAAGCACCTGCTGAATTTAGTAGGCATCAGTTTTATTCTTAAGAGGTCTTTTATTCTTAAGATCTTAAGATTGAAAAATTTTCTTCCAAATTATAGTACTACTCGTATTTAACAGTCTGAAACCATCTAGCAACTAATTAATAAATATTTCATAAGGATGGTGACAAAAATTGTCAGGAAAATAAAGGTGTTTTCAATGAGAAAAATCCTTAGTGGCTAACTTGTCAAACACTAAGACAATATACAATTTTTATTTGCAGAAATCCTGTTACGCTCTCTAAACACTTGCATAGAGTTGAAGGTATGTCTTACACTAGTAACTTATTGAACAAATCTGCTGACAGTCCATTTTTTAAATTAAAACTCTGCCTTGGTGAAAATGCCTGATTGGAAAAACTGTTATGATTTTTAAAAAAGTGACTTGAAATAAAACTACATCTTTCACAGAATCATAATAAATTAGAGAAAGATGCAAGATTGGCTATTAGACTTCAGACACCTTACAGGTTCAGTAAGAATTGAATCATTGCAGTTTTACCATGTTTACCACATCACAGGATGTGTACTTCAAATTATATGGTAGAAATCTTTGCTTTAAAATACTTATTTTGTAACAAAATAACATTACTTTTACATAATTCTGTGAAATTAACTCTTAAGTGATGGTTCTGCATAAATCCAAAGAAATTACTTTATGCCGTAGCTATTTTGTCACAATCAATAATCTTTCATATTTATTCTTCAACAGATTAAAAAATATTTAGTACGTGGGAGACAGAAAATAATTTTAGATAGGCCTGTTAAGATGTCTCCTGAAAACAGTTATATTATCATATTATACCTGAAGAGAATTTTATCTCAAATGCTAAATTTATGCTTCTCTAGATAAAGTTGGTCAGTTTATAGGCCAATGCACTGCTCTTATGGAAGCACTCTACCATATTTTCTGTTTCCATGCACATATTGATGTAAAAAAAAAAATATTTATAGCAATATACATTGTTACCTCCTCTGCAGTTCATATAAACAGAAACTGTTAGTGTGTTGTCTAATCAGACTACAAATAGGGTGCAGTCTTCTACTTAGAAATATTAGCACTTTATCTTAGCCTTAGAATTTCAGACATAAAATATCTAAAATATCCTCTTCATTTATTATTCCCATTATTCAAAAAAATTTTAGTAAAGAAGATATATATATTTATATATATATGCATGTATATGCGTATTACTGTATGCACAGGTGTAACTATGTATTTGCTTCCAGAGTGCAATAGTTTTAAGTACAAGTGAAGCGAGATCAGAAGACAGTATCCACTCTGAATTGCTCAATGGAAAAATGATCTTGGTGTTGTTTGACCAATATAACCTTTTCTTCTGTGGTCTACTACAAGCATAATGTGTTATTATATTTTTTCCTGCAGAGAGTATCGAATAACCACCAAATGATCTGACTTAAAATGGAGTCAGTGTAGACAGTAAAAAGTAAATTAATGAAAAAAATTTTAAAAGTAATAGATAGCAAATTGTTTTTGTGACAACTGAACTACTTGTTTCTGCGTTTTAAGAATTTAAACACTTCTTAGCAAATATATTTTAAATACACTGGCCAAAGTGAAGGTTGAATGGTTAGACAAACATTTCTGTAACATACATCCCTCCAGATGGGCAAGAATTCTAACAAAAGAGACTGAAAATAAGTTTAGACATAGTCTGATAAGACTCAAACCATATCTTATTCAGATTTTGCCATTAAAGATGTGATACACATAGATGATAGCTGTTTTCACTTTTGCTCATTATTTTAATTACTCTTTTCTAAGTGGAAAAGGAAAAATATACTAACTAGAAGTCTTCCTTTCTTCAGTGTTATGCTCATCTGATCTCAGACCATCTCCCAGTGACTCTGGAAAATCAGAAATATGGTGGTGTGCTGGTGTTGCTTGGGATACAGTTAATTTTCTTTATGGTGGCTTGTATGGGGCTGTGTTTTGAATTTGTCCTGTGGAAACTGTTTATAATTTAGTAGTGTTTTAGTGTCTTGGGGTGACTTTATAATGTGTATCCCCTATCTCTACCCTATGCCCACCAATCTTTTCTGTGTCTTTAAACTGAGCCTGAGAAGGACAGAAAACAAAAACGTTTCAAAGCAGTTGTTTCAAGGACACGGAGATACGCTCCTCTGTTTCGGCGGTACCCTTGGTTTTTTGTTTTTTTTTTCGGCTCTTTTTCTCCCAGCGAGAGACGGAGGGTTGAATTTCGTTTTCCTAGGATTTTTGGGTTTTTTTTGTTCTTTTCTTCTCTTCTGGACTGTTTCAACAACATCTGAACACATCAGGAGAATTTTTCCCGGAGACCCGGGGGGGTGGCCCCTCGCCGACCAGCTCCGAGGAGGAGAGAGACCGCACCTACAGAGGACCTCTGAAATCTTCTCAGGTTTTCTCTCCACAGAGAGAAGGATCTCATTATTTAGCATTATTATTCCCCACCTGTGTGTTTGTTAAATAAATAGCTTGTTATCTCTTTCACTTTCCTTTGAGGAAAATTTTTCCCGAACATGGCGGGGGAGGGGTGGTTGTGACCTGACTTCTATCAGAGGATATTCTCCTCCAAATTTGTCCAAACTAGTACATTTAGTTACTGCTGAGCAGGGCTTGCACAGCATCGAGGCCTTTTCTGCTCCTCACCCCACCAGCACTGGGGGTACACAAAGAGTTGGGAGGGGACACAGCCAGGACAGCTAATCCCAGCTGACCAGAGGGACATCCCACACCCCATGGCATCATTCCAGTATATAAAGCTGAGGGAAGAAGAAGAAAGGGGTGAACTTTCAGAGTGGTGGTGTTTGCCTTCCCAAGTAACCGCTACGTGTGATGGGGCCCTGCTCTCCTGGAGACAGCTGAATGCCTGCCTGCCCGCCCATGGGAAGTGGTGATTGAATTCCCTGTTTTGCTTTTCTTGAATGCGTGGCTTTTGCTTTCCCTATTAAACTGTCAGTATCTCAATCCATGAGTTTTCCCATTTTTACTCTTCCAACCCCTCTCCTCCATCCCACTGTGGAGGAGTGAGGGAGCGGCTGTGTGAGACTTAGTTGCCAGCTGGGGTTAAACCACAGCAGGTGTAAAAAAGGGAAGCACAAGAATGACTTTATCTACTAAGCAGATTTTAATTATGGAGAGTTTGATATTAAGCCAGTTTTGTATAATTAATTCAAAGAAATTGAATACACAGAATTTTCTAATTTCATCAGTACTTGATTGGATTTTGTATTCATAAAATATGTGATAGCTTGTACAGTTCACAGAAAACAGTGGCATTCAAACACAATAGATGAAAACAGCATAATCCCTTGGATCAGGAAAGGAAAAATTGGAGCATATTTTTAAATGCCAACACCAGCAATAAATTATTACTAATTAATAATCATGTATACTTATAATTTCACTTTGTGATATTATTTTTGTTTTCCAGGAAAAAATTAATAAATTATTATGTTCTCAATACAACTATTGGCATATGAGTTTACTGCAAAATATTAAAGTATAAATTATAATGAAGTTAATTTTAAATATTTCTAATTAAATCGTCATTGTACCAAAAGTAATAATGCTACTTTAATTTCTGGTAATCTGTACTGACATTTGGATTGTACAAAAATAAATTTTGATCCAGGGTTTATAAAGTTCATTTTTCACTGAAAATTGCAAATGAACTTCCAAAGAAAAGTTAAGTCTTGACTTAAGCACTCTTGCATGGAGGACAAATGAAACAAACTTAAAAGGGGCAGATTTCTTTGTGTCATGAGCATAGCAAATACAATATCTGTATTTTCAAAGCTTTCATATTTATAAAAGATTGCTTTTATATTACAGACCTGTTTTATGTAGCTACAATCAAAAATGTGGGTTAGAAAGCCCTACATGTTGTTAAAGTGCCTATGTGTGCCAAATTAAAATCAAGTTTCAATGAGGAACACCAGCACTTAAAGGTGGGACATATCCCCTAAGCTAGACACAGGTTGAGAAGTAGTTGAGCTAAGAAATTTATCTTCTTACTTTCCAGTGGTTTTTAGTCAGGCGACTCTTACAAGAAATACAAGCAAAGCTCTATATAGGGGTAAGGAAATTACCCCTCAAGGAATTATGATAGTTTCCGTCAAGCACTTGATACCTCAGGTATCTGTCTACGCAGGCATAAGAAGTCTTCTAAATTAACCTTACCCAAAGCAAAAGCAATAAGCTCCATCTTAAATGTGTACCCCTGAGACAAGGCTTCTTTAGATTTGGAAAGAGTAGGGAATTAAGAGTAAGTGAACTTGTACCTACAAGTCACTGTAAGACTGCATCTATTACCTGTTTGTTTGTCCTGGGACAGCCTGTCACCTGAAATGGTAAGTGAACGTGCTCCATGAGCCAAGGCAGTGTTACTAAGAAGTCCCTGCAAACTGTGCTTGTCGCCACAGTCCTTGTCTCTATGTGACCATGGCAGGGCAATGAAGGTGCAGAAGCAGAGAGGATGTATCAGGACAGCATGCTGAGAAAAAATAAAGCTACCTTTATGCGCTTCTTGAGGAAAAGGGGGGGAATTTGCTTACAAAAATGGTGAGGGGGAAGGAAACAGGAGGTAAAAGAAAATGAGTGCCTTGTTAGTATTACCCAACTTGCAGAGAAACTGCTGCATTTAATGAGCAATCAGAATGTTCATTTAGTCTAGTGCCAGATCTTGTTTTCAAGGAGACATTTGTGCGCTTAGATTGTTAATTAGCCGCAGCATCCATAACCATCCTCTGCATATAGGATAAGGGCAGCAGTATAATTGAAGCACATCTAGAATTATAAAATACAAAATGAGATTTCAGGGGAGGGAAAGAACCTATGAAATAAAGATTCATGTCACTCTTCAAGTTCATAGGAACAGGACCTTTGACAGAAGGTATCAACACAGATACTGGCCTTTACTGAAGTATAGTGGAAATGCAATAGCATTCTTCTTCTCTTGTTTCTTGAAGTTGGATAATGGAACCGTAACCCATTGACTTTTTAAAAATATTTTTTAGATATTAGTATCACAGTTAATGTGTCAGGAGGGGCAGAAAGGATGGAAAGTCCAGCCAACCAGGAATGCATTTAATATGAGATCAATATGTAATGTCTGTGCATATAGGTTACATTGTGAATTCTAGCAGGGAACAAAACATTAGCTTTTAAACTTTGGGGCTTTAATTTTGATGGCAGAACACACGGACTGCTACAGAAGAGTGCATATGCCCAGCTATAGGTTTAGGCTTTATAAATAAGACTTTATATAATTTGACCTAAGGTAATTAAAGTGGCCACAAACAAAGTTATACTGAGGGTATCCAGTTCCTCTGTACTGATTGCACTGCAGTGTCTTGCCTACCTTGCTGGCCTTTTACAGGGGAAGTGAATAGAAAGCTATACCAATTTTTCGTATGCTTTGCACATTGAATATATAACACTTCTTAACAAAGAAGAAAATAGAAAAGATTTTTTGTAAGCTGAATTGTCACAGCTCGTGGGAAATCAATAGAACCATAATCAATAAGCAAGGCACCCTTGTGCCTTGTCCAAGCAACAGAATTTAGATTTCGTGTTTGCTCTTTCTCAGCTGTATGTCTGGAAGTGTTTTTATCTCATTCATGTTTCAGGAGTCTGCATACAAGCCCGCAGGAACTAAGAATGCACTTCTGTATCATTTTTCAATAGCAGTGCTCAATAGCACTTTCAATAGCGTTTTTTGACAGTGTGCTGTCGTGAGGACAACATGAGAGGTTCTCTTGATCCAAATGGCCACCAATCGCCTCACATGGCAAACAACTAAACAACTCCGTTCACCTGTAAGTGAAAAAGAAGGGGCATCAAGACATGCCCTATCATCTTGCCAGCCTTTGATGTGGCTAGCTAGATTTGGCAGAATCCAAAGGAAGGTGTTTTCTTTGAACTGGAAGAAACTGGAGACAGGGAAGGTTCCTGAATGCTGGGGCTGTTCTAGTCTACCCATGGTGCTCTCTCCGAGCCACTGAGGGGATGAGTTGGACCACGCTTTGATTACATCCTTCTGCATTGTCCTTTTACAGTGTGAATCAAGCACAGGGTGCCTGCTGGGTGCCAGGAGGCTCTTTTAGGTGTAAATTGTGCTGCTGTTGTATTAAAATAGTCAGATCAGTAGATACCTGCCAGATGTCTGCTGGGAATTCAATACAGTGGAGAAGACGGAGTCTAGAAGGTCCTTAGAGTATATGGAGGAGAGCTTCTTGTCACAGCTGGTGAGTGAGCCTGCCAGGGGTGGTGTCCCACTTGACCTGCTGTTTACAAGCAGAAAAGGGCTTCTGAGAGATGTGGTGGTCAGAGACCATGTGGGCTACTGTGGCCATGATATAATAGTTTTCAATATTTGGTGAAACAAGGAGGAGCATCAGCAAAACTTCTACACTGAGCTTCCAGAGCGCAGACTTCAGCCTGTTCAGGATGTTGATTCAGAGAGCACCTTGGGAGATATGGAGTATTCAAAATAGTTTAAGGAATCTGTGTCACAAAACTAGCTGTCCTGTTGTGGTTACTATCAGTGAATCCTTTTTTTTTTGTTACCAGCACTTTACTGTGCCTATGTAGGTTCACTTCATTTCTCTCATAATCTGGGTGCCTTGTTTGAGGCCACTAAAATCTTGAATTACTCATTTAGAACATATCTGATTGCCTTCCCCTGTCAAAGTAATTCTTCAAATATGGCATCTTTTTTTGCAGTTTTTTTTGCTTTTGACTGGAACCAGCACTGTATGCATTTGTTTTCAATGAGATTCTAACAAAGCAAACAAGAATAGAAAAAACCTCTGCAAAATTTGAATTCAAATGGCACAATACATTTGAGAAAAGTGAAAATTGGAAATTAGCATGGTCCTGTGTAGACCAATATGGAACCATTATACTCTGACTAATTTTTCAAAACACTGAGAAAGGGAAATAAACACAATGAAAACAAGAAATGGATGACAGACAACTCTAACAGAATTTTCTGTTTTCCCCTGTAGAATGGCCAGTTTGAAATGGCTTTAAGTTGTGGTCAGAAGGTAAAAATGCATATTGCCTGTAAAGGAGAAAACATTACAAAAAAATGCATGTCATTTTGTTTGAATGAACAATTGAGTCTTCATCAGCAAATTCCTCTTCAAAAAGTATTACTGTGACAATTCAGGACACTACAGATGACAGTTCAGTGAAGCACAGATAGAGAACTAAGAGCTAATAGACAGCTACCTCTAGGGTAATAATCTGGCAAGGAAACTGCACATATCACATTCAAGTCAAATGACCGTATTGGTCACTCTCTAGTCTTTGGTGGCTGGTTAGTAGTGTCTAGCTAAAAGCTAAAAAAGGAGTAAGAAAATGAGCAAAATACAAGGGAAATAGAACTTCTTCTCTTGGGAAATTACCTCTTCAGTTATTAGAACTCTGTAAAACTCTGTGGGGAGTGGAGATGGAAATTGAGAGAATGGAGAAGAGGAGATAAAGAAGGAGAGAGGAAAACTTCCAGTCTAAATATATTTTCAAGCTGTATAAAAAAGGCTAGACCTCCAATCTCTAATCATCTTGGAAAGTGCTGCCTACCAATGAATTCATGTTAGAAGGCATTTGTCATGGTAATTTAAGACAAAATTTTGTCTCGTAAAAAGCATGAATATAATAATGTAACATCCTCACAATTCCTTATATACAGTTTCCAGAAGGCTACACCCTATATAATTCATCTTGACTCATAAAGCTACCTCAGTTATGTCCCTGTAGTAATGTGCTTTACAGAGCAGACAGCTGAGGTCTGAAAGCAATACAGCAATGCATCCTGACTTGCAGGATATTACTATTACCTCATAGATATATAGACCCGCAGAAGTCTCTTCCCCTCAGACCCCTGAATAATGTAAGCCGTAAGCTGTTTGGGGTCTAAAATTCCATGGAAGTTAACAGGACTTGTGTTTGTGTCAGTTTAATGCCTTTAAGCTCTACCTCCATCCAGCTATGAGTATCTGAAACAGTTAGGGCTTTTGACTATCTTTTCTGCAAACCTTCAAAAAAAAGCTAACCATTTATTCCCAGAGAATAGCCTTCAGCATTTCTCTGTCTTCTGCCATCCTCTGGGAGTATAACAACTTCAGTTATTTAAATGGAAGATGTCATTTTAAAAAAAGAAATGGACGGAATTAACCGTACAACAATTAAACACCATATGAGGTTTTGTATTTATTATATACTTTATAGGTTTTTTGTGAATGAGTCGCAGAATGTAAAGCTTAGAAAACCATAACTGGCCACAGCTGGAACACAATTATTAGCACCACCTTGACCTTGGTTTTGGGCGTCACAATACAGATTGGTAAGTGGAACTGAAAGGTAAGCTAGGTAGTGTGTATTTCTTGTCAGACCTACAGAAAGCATGAACATCACCCTGAACCTCAGTTAGAAAACTAGTGTCCATCAACGGGCCAAAATTTCCACGCTTTAGGGTCCTGAATGAAATTGTTTGGGGAAGCGGGACCTATAAAGGAGACAAAATGTTCTGTAATCACAATGATAAATAATTATAAAATGAGGAAGACACATCAAGAAATGGTGACTACCAGCTAAGCACCTTCACAACAGCTTGCTCTCTCTCCTCCCCCCCACCAGAGAAAAACAAGAATTGTGGACTGAAGTAAAGACAGGGAGTTCACTTAGCAGTTACTGTCATGAGCAAAACAGACTGAACTTGGGGAATTTAAGTGAACTCATTGACAATTAATCTAAGTATTCAATTACTTATTCAGATATTTGGAAACAAAGAGTACAAACACTTAGGGAGAACACAGTGTTCCTCCCTCCCCAAGCTTGTCTCCACCCCAGACAGATCTCCTCTCACCTTTTTATCAGCACAGGTTACACACAGTCCCTTCAGTGAGACAATGGGCAGCACAGGGAAAGATCCGGACACAGCAGTTTCTGTCAGTTACTCCTTCCTTCTCACTCTCCACGAAGGGCTGCAGTCCCTTTGGGAATATCTGCTTGACTGATCTGCTGAGTACCTCCTTTTTATTCTCCTCTGAACTTGGTGTTCCTGCTGGTTGTCTTCCTTGAATTCTTCATCTTCTCTCTGTTTTCTCTCTGTTTTCTTTACTCTGTGGCATTTTTTGACCCTTCTTAAATATGTTTTCCCCCACTTGCTGGTGGCTGATGTGCTCATCTGTGTCCTGTGGTAAGACTTTTGCATCCAGCTGTGCCTGGCATGGGGCAGCTCCTGGTCTGTCTTCACAGAGACCACCTCTGTAGATCCCCAGTGACCACATTTGGATGCTTGCACCCAATCTGAGGGCTTTGGAAATGAAACCTTTTAAAAATATCTCCTTTGCTGAAAGATTACACATTTGAAAACAAGCCCTGAAGGTGGTGTGGTTTTGGCTTGTGATCATTGGGTATATTGTGGTGACAGGTCTTGCAGAATACAACACAGAGTCTTACAGAGTAGCCACTTCCAGAAGAAGGAAATATCACAAATGCAGTGAGTGTTTTCTCACCATATCTCTGAAGAATATAATCATGATGTCCTTTCAAATATTTTAAATGCTCTAGTTAGTGCATGCTAAAGAAATCTAACTTTCCCCCTCACTTGCTACACATTTCTTGAGCTAGGAAGCGCCAGTAAATCTGTTATTGCATGGCACATGATCACACAGCATATTTGTGCAACAAAAGCTGTGAAAATTAAATAATTCATGTCACTGCTTGATTCATTTGCATCTAATTTAATCTATATTTTGTGAAGCACTGCAGACTTGTAACATTGCAATTCATTTCACCTTTTTTGAGCAGAGATTGCGAGCTAAGATTTACAGTGCATCCCTGTTCAAGGAGGTCCTGTGAATTCCTGGTACCATGGGGTGTAACAAACAGACAAAAGGCATTCTAAAATCATCTGTACTTTAATTTACTTAAATGCTGAAGTAAGTGGTGACCCAATAGGTACACGTATCTGTTACTCATGTGAAACACTACAATGCACTACAGATGGCTAATATTTTGCAAAAAAATATTGTAATACCTCAAGTCCTGATAGCAGACTTTTTCCTTGCTATCTTATTGTACAGGACCATATAAACCATACAAAATTGGTCCTGAACTTAAAGTACCATCTAAAGACTACAGTAGATTCTGCAATATGAGAGAATTAATTCAATTTCTCTGTAAAAATTATGACACTCCTACATGGCTCTAAAATATTTCAGAGCCTTTTTCAATATCGCAGTCACAGACTATTGTGCCAAGCTCCCTCATCCCTACACCCATAACACCAAATTGTTTTCAGAGGAACTGCCCATGTGTAAGTGAGAAAGTAATTTGGCTTGATGTGTTGGCTCCAACTGAAGAACACGAAGGCAAAGGTCTTTTTCCCTCCTTCTTTTGAATCTTAAGATTGATACTCTAATTATGTGCAATGATGGTTCAAACAGCAAACCTATTTTGAGGGAAAGATAAGCGCTGATTTTATTTGTCTGAATTGCTAAAAAGAAAGAGAAGGAGTAAAAGAGAGGTTGGTTGTCTGTTTAGCAGGCAAATGGTGAAAAATAGGGACAAAGTGTGGAGTTGTAGACATTAACCTAGAGAATCTGGGATACATTTTATCCATTATATATTGATCTCAGTAAGTCTGACAGATCCAGTACTGCTAATTTCTAGCTGTTACACTTTTTTTATATTATGACAATGCTAAAAACCCAGCGTACATCCAAGTGTTGGAAACTTCCCTTTCCTTGATAGCAGACCAATTCTGGGGGGAAGATGCATGCCCAATGTTTCCCTGAACATCTTTTGTTTGTTAAACTGCAACTTCAAGAAGAACCAAGCTGGTTTTAAATCAGTCACTTATTTTTTCACACGTTCACTTTCAAGTACCTGATTAGAGTACTAATTAGGATGACGACATGTGATCACAGAATCACGGAACAGTTTGGACTGGAAAGGACTTTAAAGGCCTTCAAAGGTGTCCAGGGATGGGGCCACATCACTGGGCAACCTGTTTCAGTGTTTCACCACCCTCATCATAAAAAATTTCCTCCTTATGTCCAGTCTGCATCTGCATGCTTCAGTTTGAAACGATTGCCCCTTGTCTGATCGCTGCAGGCCCTACTAATATTGCATACTCTGAAGAGCATGGTTGTGCTGGAGCACCAACAGTTCCTAGGTAGAGTTTGGAAAGTCCCTCAGAGGATCCTTTGTAGATATTGTTCACAGTTCTGGGCCCCATAATTTAAAAAGGATGTTAGGGTAGGTGAATGTGTCCCGACGAGGGCACCAGGCTGGGGAAGGTTCTTGCAGACATGTCCCCTGAGGAGTGGCTGAAGGCACTGGGTCTGTCTGGTCCAGCTGAAGAAGTCTATACTATTCTATGTCTAGGTGAGAGTGAAGGAACTGGGAGACAAATTTGGAAATGTTTACATTACTACATAGAAGCTGCAAGTGATAGAGAAACACTCAAACCTGTGAGTCTGAGGAAACTTCATGTGAGAAAAATAAGATCTTTTCATTTCTTGAGTTCAGTGACTCAGAACAGGCAGAAGTGAACTGAGGAAGATAAGGAAATCTTTTGCTAAAGGAAATGCTGAAGTGCTTTTTCTGTTTTTTTCCCAACTAAGAGTTCACCATCAAAAGAATTCATATATTATCTGAGATGAGAACTATGCTGGAAAAAGATAAAGAGGGGAAAATTTTTCTCAAAAAAAAAGAAAGGCTACTACTGAGAAAAAACAATGAAATCTCGTTCAAACACAAGCAAGAAAAAGAAAAAAAAAAAAAAAGAAAACCACCACAAAAACTTCTAAGCTACTTTTATTTGTGATAAGCTAAAAACATTACAGTGAAATAGTGACGGGTTACAAAAAGAAACTAAAACTTCCTAATGATTATAGTGTGGTAAAAGAACAGGAAGTAAAAGATATTGCCACACAGATATGCGACTGCTTCCACCTTTCGGTGCTCTCTAATCTGGAGGAAAAATGTTTCACTTGGCCACTTTACATAAGAATTTTCAACCATGATTTTTCACTTCTAATTGTGGGGTGAGTTTATTTTTTGACATCAGTGCAACTCAAAAATAACTCCAGTCAATTGAATTACCTTACAATCAACTCAGCCAAATTCTAGAATCCAGCCCCATTTCATTAGACAGATATTATAACAATATATCAGGAACAGAATGTGTAAAACAAAAGTATAAAAAATGTTCTGAGTATTTAAACTGTTGTCTTAATCCCCACAATAATTTTCAGTGCTCCCACTAGAATTCATTTTTCAGTACAAAAACTACACAACATACTGTGGAAATAGATCTATTATATCAATATTTTTTGCTTTTAAATAAGCCAGTACAAGTGGATAATTACTAAGTCTCCAACAAATTTGGTAAAGCGGTGACTCAACTGTCATGAATTTTCGTTTGCAAGGGACTGTATGACTAAAGGCACAGGAAATTCTACCACTGATACCAATAATCAGGCTTTGTCTTACTGTGAATTTAATTAGAGCACTGGCAATTATTTGTTTGGTTTATTTACTGTTTATATTCATGAATGGAGTACAAAATGCCTCTACATTTAATAGCAAGTAAAATTTATATCTTCTTAGTGATATTTCTTACATATACAGAGATAGCAAAAGGCTCAGCTGCCTCCTCTACTTTCTCTTTATGTTCACAGGCTCCTGCTGTCCTGCAGAGTTTTGTTTGCCTCAAAGTACCAATCCAGTTGAAGGTCACAGATACTGTATTTGCACAGACAGTGATGCTAAAACTTCAAATAACCAAAACTGTTCAAAAGACAGAAAAGAAACTCAGTTATAAAAAAACCCTGAATTAACCACTGCCTGAAACTCGTTATTCTGTTTCAGAAATCCATAGTTTCCTGTGTGCCAAAGCTACTTCCTGGGCTCTTTGTCCTGCTCTCTATCATTACAGCTGCTAGACACAGGGTGTTTCCAACTTGGGAAGCAGATACATCTACCTGAAGTTGGTGCACTTTATTAGTGCTTAAGCTCTGGAGTCTCAAACGTAAATTTTTTGGGCTTCTCCAGCAGTAGACTCTTAAACCCCTATTTTTATCTATGCTCCCTCTTATAAGAACTTGCTGCTTAGCTGAGGCTTGTTGGATAGCCACATCTAGCTTGGATCATCAGTGAAGGAATGACTTTGATGTGGCATCCTTCCACCTGGAATATTGTCCATGAAAACAAACTGGGATGGGTATTTTAGTGCTTAACTTCTAGGGTTAATAAAATAGAGAGTCACATTACTCTGAGGCAGCACTGTATTTGTTTATTTATTCTTTTATAGTCTTAAGTCTTAAAAATTATATTATATTTTTGTATGCACGCATCCCTGAAGGGAACAAAAGGGACTAACTAGCCCCCTGCAACTGTGTATCTGCTCTGTTTATTATTAGTAGAATTTTTAGCCTTGAAGCAGGTCCTGCATTTCTACAGCTTCATGCAATTGCTGTAGGACATAGAGTTGGGAAACCATTTTCAATATAATAGAGATTGCACCAGTAAAAAGGGGAGACACTTGCATCTAAAAATACTTTTCATTTTTAGTATAGAGTAAAAAAGCATATAACTGTGCATGGCTATGATGTTACAGGTATCCAAGTCAGTTTATAGGCAGAAAAAGCAATGACTCCAAATTCAGTAGCATAAAGGGCAACTGTCATAAAGTAAATGATCAAAATTTCAGCCATAGCTCTTAAAATGGTTCTCAAAGTTCTAGCTGCAGTTTCATGAGGTCATTAGAGGAGGAAAAGAATGCAGAAAGGCAGACTGGGGACTGTGAGGCAAGAACATGACATTGAAGAAGTCTGCCTACACTATATCTTTCAATGTGTACAAGGGAAATCTAAAACAAGACCCTTAGATGTGGTGACTACAGTGACATGCGTCTGCAAAGCAGACAGACAGAACAAAAGATGTACAAACCTCACAAAATAAGAATTAAGTACTGAAGGAACAATTTGACTTTGCCAGCATTTTTGCCATGTATGGTACCTGTGGAAAAAAGTTATCAAAAATCATTTCCCCAACCTGTATAGTAATTTTCCTCATTTATTTATTTATTATTAGGACCATAGAGAAAAAATATTTCTTTTTGAAGTTCTTCTCAATTGACTCCTGAATGCAAAACAATACATCAAGCTTTTCAGGTACTGTGGTATCAATTTTAGGAGCATTTTAAGTTCTATGAACAAAGATGACAGTTCAAAAAGGCTTCCATATGAAACCTCCTGCATGAAGTAACAGACTAGTTTTTTGCCTTTACCTCTCCTCTCCTGCAAGTACGGTAACTCTCTTTAGGATGCTGCAGGGCAAGTAGCAAAGTTTGAAAACTAGAAGTAAGTTGCATTCAGGCAAGATCTAAATACACAGTTCTTAATTCATTGCGTCTTCTTTATTTATCATTCCTTTTGATGCGCAATTTTTTTCCTGCAATCTATATTTTTTATACTATAGTGATGACCCTGTTTACTTAAAAAGTAAAAGAATCTTCAACTTCTACTGTGAAAAAACCCAAAGGAAATTGTTACTTTGAATGCTTACATTTATGAGTATCTCTCTATAAAATGCGGATTGATGTTCAGAAATCTGAATCAGCTGCAAATTTCAACCAAACCAACACCTTTGATCAAGGGGCAGCCACTAAAAAGCACACAGCATGGGCTAAGTAATGGTCCTGTCACAAAGGAAAATACCTACCTGTCATGGGAACAGAGATGGCTCCTCATGCACTGAGTTGAGAAATGAGTCGTGAGGTCTGGAATCACTGTTAGCTGAATGTGCTTGGACTTCGGCCCATCAGTGAATAGATGCCTACCTCTACACACCCTGTCATTTGAAGATCTGTGGCAGTGTTACTTATAAAAAATAAAAAATACCTACATACAGTAAATCTCTTTCAAGCTTTAGAAGTCTTTTTAACAAATTTGCTTGTAAAAGCAAAGAAGAAGGCACAAGAAGTAGAGAATTTTCCTGGTTCTCAGTTGCACCAAACATAAGCAACTGAAAAAAAGGGAGAGAAAAATAGAAGACTTTTGTATGATCTCATTAATTAGTCACTTAATAATTTAACATATCAGATGACAAACTACCTACATATGTGTCAAAAGGAGTGAATTTTTTAGACAAAAAAAAAAAAGATGAATAATACATATTTATAATAACATTGTCTCCCTACCCCCTGCCGTATGCCCTTATGCTTCCTACTGATAATTGTCCTTATTCAAGATGCAGCTCAAGATATGTGCTGGGCTTCTGGAGTACACATTGTCCCTCCCAGTTTTTTTCTTTGCTTTTAAATTCTTGATAACATGATGTTATGTTTCCAGATTGTGCCTGTATTTTTTTAAATGAATCCTTAATAAGTGACCTCAATTGGCATGACAAACTTCTTAAGGAGAAACTATCATGTTTCCTGTCTCAGAAAAAATAAAACTAAATTCCATCTTTTCTCCCAAGACTTTATTCTCTTCCCATAGTAAGCTGTTTACAAACAGGTTCTGTTTTCTTGATGTCCATGAACTATAAGAAAGATGATTTTCTGATAGTTACCTTCTCACTTCATAAAGTTTCTTTCCAAGTCTTTATGCTCAGAAGTGAAAATTTAAAAAGTCTGTTCTCCTGATTCTTTCTTCTGCCTCCCTTCCAGTTGAACTGTCTAAGCAGACCAGTACCAAAATGGCAATTATAGATGTGAAGCTGAAGCTATGGAAATAGTGCAGATCATATTCTATGTTTCAGTTATTGTCACCTAGACAGGCTGATCCAGATCTGTGTCTTCCTTTCATTAAAATAAAATATATTGTAAATTGCTCTATACAACTTTATGAGACTCTACTGGCATAAAATTAATGAGTACATAGTGCATTTAAATCCAGTTAAATAATAAAAAGATTTAATTATGGAAGAACATTTTTCCTCTTCCATGCAACGTAGCAAATCCAAAACCTCTCCCACAAACTCTAGTTGGATGAAACACAGGATTACAAACCCCAGTTCTTTAGCAGCTGCAGGTGAAATCTTGCATTTTAAGGTAGGAATATATTGCTGGCTTTCTTAATAATTAAGGAGTCACAATTTTTCTGTAGCTGTAAGAAAGCACAATATAATTATAAAGAAATAAGCAATTTAGCTTAGACTTTTCAAAGATGGGATTAACATATTGCCTCCTCTTGGACACCGCTCACTACTATTTGAGCCTGCTAGCTAGTTTATTTGTATTAGCAGATGATCCTTGGAAGGAATGTAAATGAGCCTCATTAACTCCAGGACACTGATTCTCTGGCCTGTGTGTTTAAGTGTCACAGAAACATTAAGAGCAACGCTGTTTATTGTTGTTAATTAGGTGAGGACTTGCAGTAAGTTGCTGTTGATGGAGTTATCTCTAAACAGGATAGAAATTAGTCACATTCTGTATCCTCCGCTTTGTATTAATGCTGAAACAGTCTTATGGAGTCACTACTTTTTGCTTTACTGCAAGGACTACTGCAGATGTTTTAAAATTATATTCAAGCCTTTTTGGTCTTTTGTTTTTCCAAAAACAACTTAGAGCTGTAAGTTTCTTAGTAAGACTGTGAAACGATAGATGATATATAGGCACGTGTTGATTAGCATCTCGCTGAAGAACACTGCTATCCTCACTCTGCATACTATCTTTTATATAAACCCTTTGAAACATAACCTCCTTCACCCACATGACAAAATTATGGCAATCCTTTCTTTGTTAAGTTCTGTTTTTTCCATGTCTCAGAGAAGGGAAATGAAAGCTGAAGCTGGTAGGTCAGTACTGGTCCAAAGTACAAGCTTTTGAAAAAGTAGTTCACACTTTCTGTGGAGAAACCAGCCAGCAGTCTATAGCTATATTCTTCGACATTTTTCCAGTATTGAACCTTCTATAGACTGTAATGGCAAGACTTTTCCCTGCAGTGTTAAGAACTGTTGGCTGTGCCCTGGAAGGGATCTTCATGCAGGTATCGCAACTAAGAACAGCAGATTCCTCTTTTCTAGTGTGCACTGTACTATTGCAGACAACAATTTAAAATAGGAATCACCTGAATTCAATGCAGGTGATGGTAGTAAGAAGAATGAAGTGAAAAAAATAATTGAGAAGAGGTGCCAGACACAGGGAACCAGAGAGTCCAGGTATCTCTACTGGAATAATGATGGAAAGCAGTAAATGATCGAGTGGCTTAGGGGAGTTTGTGACCAGACAAGAAGCTGAAGGAAATGTTGGAAATGAGACTCAGAGCTGATAGAAGGGTAGGGGCCAGACACAATGATGGAAAAAGTGAGAGCTGTTGAGCAAAGGGAGTAGGAGAGTTTGTTTAACCCTGGTGAACTGGAAATGACATAATGCCAATCTGATTTTACCTTAAGGCATTGTATAGGGTTTCAAATAATAATTTAGTTTATTGAGGACCTAAGCTGAAATCCTAAGCTTACTATAGCTTAATGGTCTTTCAAATACTGCTGCAAAGCAAGTTCCGAAGGTCCAACTTGCTTTACACTCAAACTCCTTGGATGCACAGACACACCTGAAGAGCAAGTGAGACCTGGGATGTCATGTAGAAGAAATCTTAAGTTGGAATGGACCCATAACAATCACTCAGTTTAAGTCCCTGTTCCTCACAGGACTACCTAACACTAAACCTTAAGGCTTAGAGCATCCTGCAGATTCTCCTTGAACTCTGACAGACTTGGTGCCATGACCACTTCCCTGGGAAGCTGTTCCAGTGACCTTCTCAGGGAAGAACCTTTTCCTAATATCCAATCTGAACTTCCCCTGATGAAGCTTCCTTCCAGCTCCTATCACTGGTCACCAGAGAGAGGAGATCAACACCTTCCATTCTGCTGCCCGCCCTGAGGAAGTTCTAGTCTGTCACCTGCAACCTTAATTAATGGCTAAATGTCCATTTTATGCTATGTTCTACAAGCATGGCATTAGATGCTATTTTCACCACAAAACATTGGATATATTAATTGACTATATTTGATCAGAGTTGGGTAAAACCCAGCAGTTTTTCATAAGACTTACACTCGTTTGTTGTTGAACTAGAAGCGTACAGAAGAAAGGAGCATGATTAACAGAAGATCTTTGAATCAGTAAAATCCTTAAGAAACAGAATCCTCTCCTTGCCTGTATCAGAGAAATCCAATGTGATTAGCAGCTAGTAGGCAGCTAGTAACTTTACTCAGGTGGACACTAAGCATCCAATCTTATTTTCTGGGAATTTGGCTTGCGATTCCTGCATCTGATTTGCAGAAGAACTGAGCACACACAGCATTAAAGTAGAATAATTTTCGATCATGTAAAATACTACGTAAGGTTAGGCAATTAGAAAAAAAAGATTGCTTTACATTGATTTGCAATTCTAATAGATGAGTGATTACAAATAGATGATAGTGATAATACATAAAGAGATTTTTTAACCTCAGTTTCTACATGCTTTCATTTCTCACTTTATCACAAAGAGATGCTGTACAAATTCATTTATGAGTGTTAGTGAAGCATTAATATATTACAGAGATGAGCTCTATGAAAAAGTCTAAGAAATTAAGCATTCTGTTTTCCAAGCACAGTTTGAATAGTATGCAGTAAATAAACTACAGGATCATAAAACAAATGGAATAAAGCAAAATATTGAATTGCTGCTGACTAAGTAAGTGGCTTACATTCTGTACCTCAAATGAAGAAGGTGTCCTGTGGAAAAATAGAATGAGATCATATAATTAAATGCTGTACTGTAATGGATCCTCACTAGCATGTGAATTACATTTCACTGGTAACATTAAATCTAGCAATTGCAAACATTTCAGGGCCTGACTCTGCAATTTAGTGCTATTATTTTTATGTGAGAGCTTTGATATATAATTATTATATGGAATATGTTCATGGTCAGTGAACAGAAGTTATGCAGAACTGTACATGTTAAGAAGTATGACTAATCAAGTTCTAGAAAATTATGTATATTCCTATACAGAGGTGCCATATTGTCAACAAAATGCCAGTGGATGTGATGTGATGATAAATGTAAATGATGAGCTAATAAATGTAAAATGCTACATAGGTGGAAATTTAAAGTACATTTGCACAAAATGAAAACCTCTGCACTTAGGGATTTCTGAACTTAAATTTTGGGCTAGCAAGACTTTCTCCAACACTACCCACAGACTGTGGAAAACTGGTAAATATAGAAAGATAGGAGTTAAATGTACCTTTGAAAATGAAATACAATCTAATAAGTCACTTCAGCATTTTCAACATCTTCACTGGACAAACTATGTAATTCTTCTGATATACATTTTATGGAAGAGCAGAGGAAAACATGGAAAAGTCTCACCATCAGAGCTGGAAGTGCCAATAGAGGATCACTGATGTATTTATCCTGCTATTTCTATTACGTCTCTCAGAATTGACTTATGCAAGACATAAATTTCATCTATTATGCTTGAAATCCAAGAGCAGAAGAATTCCAGTGAAGTGTTTTAGCCCCAGGTGTGTGGATCTTAGCATTACGCTTTTCTGTTTCAAAAGTAAGAGATCAGTTCCAGTGATTTAATTTCAGTATGGGAGTAATTCTTACAGATCATCAATTGCAATCTACAATAAGTAAGCAAGTAAAATGGAGCTGCAACTTCCAGGGCTGCAATATGTGATTAGGAGACAAATTCAGCCCTGTGTAAAAAAAGCACATACAGGTCCTAGCCGCGGGGGAGCACTAGATTAAAAGACGTGGCTCAGGTCATCAGATCATTTATGTGTAGGTAGGTATGCTCTGTAGAAGGAAGCACTTCTTTATTTTCCAGATGCTGGAATGGTGCGGACATCCTCTCCAATGCACTGGTGTGGACTCTGGGGCAGGAAATACGCTGCATTCACCACTTCAAAGCTCTTCAGTGTGACTCTCACAGTGACTTCTTGTCAGAACTGAGTTCATGGAGGAGACACCTCTTTTCAATCAACCTTCCCTTCCAAACAAAAGTGACCTAACTCATAATTATTTTCAGCATGCTGACATCCAGTTGCACTTGGAGAGGTGTGTATCTGAACTCTTACGGATTTCCACTGTGTACTTGTTTTTTTTCTTTCGTCACACTCAAGTTTTCCTTTCTCTTAACTTAATGCCATTTTCAAGCTTTCTGGCCACTGATGTTTGCCTCTGGCTGCCCTCATCTTCTTCCCACTTTTGAGTTGCTGTGCCCATGGCGGGGGTGGAAGTAGGGATGCTTTTTACATGGTTTATTAGATGGTGTGTTGTGTTCTGACACGTATGAGGTTCTATTCCATTTGACCAGTATTCAGAGACATGATACAATGTTATTTTTTATTAGTTTATTAGGAAATTTCATCCTCTAAGGTCAAGTATTTTTTTCTTTGTACTTTATATATCTAAAGTATTTAGATATATAATTTAAATATAAAAAAGGTCTATATTTTAAAATTTATAGTATTTAGATACTTAAAATATTTGGTTATATGACCTTAAAATGCATGTTTCAAAATCTCTTGCTCAGTAGAACTGAAATTCAGAGAAAGACAGCAATGAACAGCAAAAGGATGGAAAAAAAAAAGACCCAAGTCTTTGAATAAATGATTTCTGGGAAAATGGTTGTGACAAGCAAACTGGTTGTTTCTTGGCTCTTAAATAACATGAAAATAAATTGGATTAAAAAAAGAGCAGTTAATATTGCCAAATAAGTAGCTAAATGCAGCTCAATGTTAACTGATTAATCATACCAAATAATTTATTACAATAGCAGTAATATTTAAAAAATGGTGGCACTTGATGAGCAAGGAATAACCCTGAAAGAAATTAGTAATCTTGGAATCTATTGATTCATAACGTGTCAATCAAAGTGGAAGCTGGTTTTTTGAAAAGCTTTAATATAAAGAATATGTTCACAGGTTTAGTTTGTGTTAAAATTTCAATTATTATCTATCATTCTAATAAAATATAGACTAAAATTCTAGGTTTTCTCAAAAACATTGGCAATTAAAGACTGAATAATTTGATATTTAACCCCTGAACTTCTGTCTATCCTTAGGGTATGAAAGCTACCTGGCCTCTTTTTTTCAATCAAAGCTCTGGATCAAGCTGGCAGTGGTGGCAGAGTTGAATGCCTAAAACATCTGCAACTGTGAAGAAATAAATTGCACCTCCCCATGCCTGTAGTTCTGGGAGCAGATGGAACCAGGGGAGTTGTAACCACTGTTTGGGGAGCAGTGGGACCAAGTGTCATGGGAAGGCACCAAGGATGAATTGGGCACTAGAAAAAGAGAAGGGCTGATAATTTGAAGTTTTTGAATCATCTTCTTTCCTTTGTCACTGGAGAATAAGAACTCCTTGTTTTAAAGGGGAAATGCCACTGAACAGGAGAATAGCAGAATACTTTAGTGTCTCTCTTGACTTCTGTTTGTCCCATTTCAAGTTAAAAAAATTGTTTCTATTGCAGGCTCCAGACTTGTTTGATCATTAGGTAGGTCTTTTGTCATCAGCAGAGGAATAAATTTCTGACAAGATACAGAAATGTCATGTCTTCCTGTTTCAACTGACCCGTAAGTATATGTTTCTAATATGGACTTTTTTGCCAAACAGCTATCTGAATTATCCCCTGAAGTTGGGGTTAACTGTTTCTGATCCTAATATATAGTAGATATCTGCAAAGATCTATGCGAAATGTAATCCAGCATCACAAAAAAAAAAAAAAAAAAGGAGCAAAAATAACCATTTGTTGTACTAGTTTGTAGATACTGATGGCTGTATTTATGCAGACTAGCACGTACACAGGGATATCTGCAGAGCTCTCATCTCTGACCATGTAAACACGGTCAATTTTGTACATGGACATTTTGGTACAAAAATCTTTTCAGGGTCGGAGATTTTAGTGGTTAACTGTTCAGAAAACATACAATGTCCTTCACTAGAAAGAGGGCAACATATCTCTGAACACTATAAAATCATAAACAGTGGACGATAGCAAATGAATATTAAAAGAATTGGAGCCAGTTTTAGTCTTAAAAGCTAAATTCTGATATGATTTTACCTTCTGCTTTTAGAAAACAACTGAGTTGAGTGATGTTTATCACTATTGTCATGACCATTGATATGACCAAACATTCACTATTAGTGCAATAATTGGGTATTTAATATAAATGAAGGACTCTCACTCAGTGCTTGATCTGTCTCAGACAGCACCTTATCTGATGCTACTTTGCAAATATATGCTCTATTAATATATCCCAGATTGCTCCTTAAAATGAAATGGGGAAGAAAACAAGCTGAAATCTTGCAATGTTGATGTTGTAAAATTAGAAGGAGTTGTAGAATTAAGTCCCATGACCTCTCTGATGGTGTTGAATGATACTTGCTATTATATACTCTTTGTTACAGCTCTCCTTCAAAGCCATGAGCTAGCAAGAAACAGAATTACAGAACTGCAATAACAGCATATGAAAATGGAAAATGTTGCTTATCTGTATGATTAGAACAGTTTTCTCTTTTCTCAGAAATTTTATGTACTATTTACTAAGCTTTCAATTTAACATATACCTGTGAAACACTAACACATAACATATAAAAATCACAATATGAAACATTACATAGCACAAATGTTAGCAAAAAAATGCTTTAGTACATCCTAGGAAAGTTCACCCAACCTAGCCTTTTAGTTATTTCGCTCAGGAAACAGTCTTAGTAAATAGATGGGCTTTAGATTAGCTCTCAACCGCCGCAGGTTCTGTCAGACCAAAGGGAGAAGTGAATTATGTTGTCCTGTACTTTCTATCAACAATACTTGGTTTTAAGATGTACAAATTTAGAAGCTGTACTTAAAAGCCCTGTATTTAATCACAGACATTATATTGGCTGCCTAGAATGGAAAAAGCACCTTAAGAATCCACCTTCCAAATTAAAGGATATATTGTATATCCAAAACAATTTATTGATCATGTTGCGAACAGAAATCAAGGTTGGTGAGTAATGTTAGTAAAACAAAAATTACAGAAAATGAAGTTATGCAAAGATCTCTAAATTGCAGAGCTTCTTCATAGCTCATATATCAAAATAAATAAACTTCATCACTTTTTTTAGTCTATCGTTCTAAACAAATCTGGAGGTACCATGAATTGAATTGTCATTTCTAATTTCCATCACTTGTCATGTCTTAACTGTAAATTATTCCCTTCATTTTTGCAGCCTCTACCATAGGATAAATTTCTTTGATCATCTTTCTGCTCTGCTACAAATTTTGAAAGCTTCCATTAGATCATGTCAGAATTGCTTTATTTTCTAGATGAATTTATTTAAGAGGCAGAAAACTGTATGAATTCTGATATAAAATAAAGATACTAAACCAATCCTTTAGGATTCCTAAAGTAAAACAAAAAGTGACAGGTGTCACACTTCTGTCTGACTACCTTAAACTGTGAAAGTCTCATCTTTGCATTCAGTAAAAAAAAATCAAAATTATCTATACAGAAATGAGAAAAAAAATCGCATTGAACATTCTTTGCTACTAATCTGTCAAGTGTCAACATGTGGATTTCACTGAGCAAGACCAATGCTGTCAGTTTTAACTAGAGCAATTTGTCATATTCCTTCCATAAACGATATGATGGGAACAAAGGAGTAATTTTTTAAATGCAAAAGCCTTGCCTGGATTGTATCTAGACTAGTAGAGTGTGAAATCTCTCATTGCTGTGGTCAATATGCTTGTAGCATCAGTGATATAGCAGAATATGACAGTTTTGTTTGTATTCATGGCTGTGACCTTTAGCTATGCACAGCATCAATTTCTGATCCCAAGCCTTGGCTGCATCCCTGCCAACATAATTTATGCCAAGCGATTGTCTTGTCTTCTATGCTTCAGCATTAATAAAAAATAAAAGGAAATTAAAAAAGGGGGGAAAAAAGAAAGAAAGAAAAAACCCAACTAAAATGCAACACCTGTTATGGAAACACTGGTACCACTGTTAGCTGAGTGAGTGATGGCTTGTGACTGTAGACAGAAATGTCTCACCTGCATGTATGGCAGTCTCATCCAAACAGGTGTGCACACCATATGATTTATTTCTGTGGATGTGAGAGACTGTCATGCATAAACAATGAGCTTCTTTTCTTATCGTAACCCTTGATTGGATGCAATCCTCTGAACTGTTACCCCTTGTGCCGATGTGTCTTCCCTCTGCGATGCATTTCTTCATTTTGGTGAATGCAGGAAATGCTGATCATCACTAGAAAACTTGGAATGGTGTCCAAGAAACCTCTTAATTCTGACGGAATTTTTGCAAGGAGTAGAATAAGGCACGGTAAATCATCCTTATACTTTTGTCTTCTTGCTCAGCACAATATTCTGCTTGTTGCTGACAATCCTGCATAGTCAGCTATGAAGGAATATGAACAAAATACTTTATTTCCAGTTGAGATACGGTTCCCTTTCCCTAGCAAACACGAATCTGGCATTCAGATGTGTCTTTCATTTCAATCTCAGAACAATACCTACAAAGCCTGTATCAAGCTGGAGTAGGTATAATCCATAACTTTATGAATTCTGGCTGAGTGAATATCTTCCTGTAATCTTCATGACCACAGAACCTTCTCCACATAACTGCCTCATCTAATGCCCTGTTCTGGAGTCAAGACTTAAAAATGTGAGCATTAGCTAACTGAAGTATTAGCTCATCAGATGGCTCATCATAAACTATTAATAATGGTCTTGACTTAGTCTTATGTCTCATAGATCTAGTCAGTGTTAGTCATGTTAATAATTTTTTTTCACTTGCACTTGCCATGTATGTCTGAATAATTTCCTGTTTTACAAGTTTAATACTTTTTATTTTCTTTTTCTTCCTGAATTAGTTCTAAATCAGAGTAGCTGGGATATTTCATGGACCATGAGTTTCAAGACTGATAGTGGAACCCACTTTAATCTTACATCTCCTAGGAAGCTGCTTCTGTACATAAAATACTACTTTTTATTCTATTTATTAGATTGTATATCTTAGGAGATTCAGCAGGAAATAGAAGAAGAATGATTACAAAATTACTTTCCAAGCTAGTTGCTAAACAATAGCAAGACAAAGAACTTTTATGTTTTTGTTCACAATTATCCAATACTGATTTTTTTCTTTTTTGCATTCTCACTATATTTATATACAGTATATAGTGTGGGTTGGAAATAATTAACTTTCTATTCCAGGGAATAAAAACTGTGGCAAGGTTTTATAAGCCAGTGTGACCTTTAGGCTTAACCTGGTGACATTTCTGCTCCCTGTTTCTCTCTGTTACACCTGTTGCTGATCTTGCTGTCATGTGGGAAACTGCTTCCATGGAAACACCCTCTGCACTGTATGGTGTCTGCTTTTGATTTAATGCATTTTTCATAACATATTTTTTCTCTGTTTTTATGAGAAATTTGCCATGTTTCTGGATATTCTTGTAATATCCGTATTCTCCCACCCCTGTTCACAAATACTGGGTGTGTTACACTTGCACACCAATTTGTGTGATTCCGTCAGAGTTGATGACGTGACTTTGCTGTCAGTTCAGGTCACAGACACCAAGTGTCTACTTGATCTCATGTAGCTGCATTGTGCAGCTCACCCAGGTCTGCTTAAAGGGCCTACAGATTCACCACCACATAAATCCACAGCAAGACACAACATTTGCACTTTGGTTTAACGCAGCATTTGAAATATGGGAAAGGCAACAGTGATTAAAAACTTTAGGACTTGAAGAGAGACAAAAAAAAAATAAAAGATGCTTTTTAAGAACCAGATTTTTAAGAGACCCAGTGGTTTTTTAGGGGAGTCTGTGATTCACTCCAGTCTCCAATTTTGTTTATATCTTGAGAAAAATTGAAAGAGGTCACATGCAGAGAGCACCCAGACTCAGAGTGATACAAATGTCAGTATTTTAGTCCTGGTTCATCTCTTTCATAGTGAAGTCAACACCAGACTTTGGTGTCAACAAAGCTTTCTGAAGGGATTATCTTTTTAAAAACAGCATAAAATGGAAAATAAAAAAAGACAACAAATTAAAACTCACAACATTTGTTTAATAAAATAACTATGGTATTCACAAAATAAATAGTAAGAGAAATATTGAGCTCTTTTATTTTTCTTCAAATATACAATACAAATGATGTACACACAATAGAAAATAGAGATATCATAGAAACATGGAATCGTTTGAGTGAAAAATAATCTTTAAAGATCATCTAGTCCAACTCCCTTGCTGCATACTAAAATTGTCATTCAAATTGCGAAGTAAAAGAGTCAAAAGTTTGAAAACGCCAGAACCAAGTTTGCTCTTGCAGCAGTTTTACCTGCATGTGAAAAAGCGGGCGGTTAATAATTAACATTCAGTAGAAGCTGAGCATTCCCATTAAGCTAATTTAACAATACCAAAGATTGGATTATTTTTTCAAAATAGCTGATTAGCACTGGTAGAGTGCTCTTAAAGGCAGGTAAATCTTGAGGAAGTACTTTCCAACGCATATCAGCACTTTTAGACGTGGATTCATGACCTGTTTCTTATACCTTTGTGTTATGAAGCGTGGACCTTGTAGGGATTTATCATGCACACATTAAATACCTGAGCAATCTTTACCCTTGTAACCAACATTCATTCTCACCCCATTGCTACTGGAGATTTCATGCAAAGTACAGCAGCTTATCCTCTCGCACTGTCTCTCTTTCTCTGGTATTTAAGTAACAGTGTCTTCTCCACTCCCTAAATTCATCTGCTATTTGGCACTCTAGTTAACCACCTATTTGTAAGTGAGGGTGATCTATTAAGAGTGTTAAGTGTTAGCTTTGATCACTGAAAGAGGAACAGGAGGGTAGAAAACAGGAACAGGGGCTTGTAAGGGATAATGTACTGATTACAGGCTGTACACTTTTAGTAGTGCCTTGCTTGACTTTAATGGCTACATGCTCTGCAGTGCTCACACTGCACTCATCCAGAGGAATTTGCCCAAATTATGCTCATTCCCTTGACCAGCTCCTCTGGATGTGCACACAATGGAGATGGGATCTTTTGCATCCCACTTATCTACTCTAGCCCTGTGATGCTTATGAAAGGACAGTTTCTAAGATGGTTTACCATTGGGTGGTGAAAGGATGGTTTACCTTTTATTAGGGATATGTAAAAGGCAGATCCAAGCACCCTGAAGGAGGTCACTTAGATCCAGACACAATCATTACATATGGCTATCTCTAAAATGGACCAGAGGCAACTTTTCAGAAACCAGCTTTTCTGATCTATTGGAGCCCTTCTTTTGAGACGGGACTGAGGTAGAGATTGCTGGAAAAAATAGCTCTTCTTTGTCTGCCTAAATGATGCCAAAGCTACAATTAGTGGCGTGTACAGTAACAGGAGACATCTGACTTTGACCAGCTGACCTTTCTCAAGTAGCAACACAAGAAGTTTGTGCTAAATTCTCTGAGATGATCTGAACCCTTATACCAGTGTGTGAGGGTAGTGAGTAGTGGAACAGCAAAACCCCTAGCTCCAAGAAAACCAGCAGGAGAGGCTCTGGTCCTGTGCCACTGGAGCACTCTGCACAGGAGTCTCTGAGGAGCATGTGCCCTGCTGTGCCTGCCCACAGACAACATACGGTGCTTTGGGAACTGTTACTAGTCAAGCCCTGGCAAAGTCCAAAATGGCTTTAATCTTTGGGCTTGGGGCACAATTGGAACTGGTCTCAGAAGGCAGAAAGTCATAATGCAGTCCTTGACAGCTCCTTGCTTCATGCTTCAGTACAAGCACTCTTGTCTCTTGACTTTAAAACACACTGACATGAGATGATCTGCTCAAAGTGTCACACATTTCTGCTGGCAGCCGTGGTGTGCATCTAGGCAAGTGCTTTTCTTCTGGCTATTTCTCATTGCTGAAAATCTGCAGGGGGAGTAATTAGAAAAAAAATTGTCAACACGAATGATGTTTAAGGCCCATGCTAAGAGCTCACTCATCCCATCTGCTTAAGAAAATCATCCCTCCAGTAAATACATTTTTAATTTGAACAAGAACCCTGGTTTAGTCACACGACAGTCATTTTTAATTATGTTCTTGAGACTGTGTTGGGTTTTTCTTGCCCTTCTGGGCAGATGCTCTATTTCCTCATCAGTGCTGCCTCTCCTTGACTCTTCATTAGGAAGACAGGGACTCAAAACACAATACATGAAGCAGACCCACTACTTTCGTTTTTAATGCAGGGTAGTTTTATTTCCTAAAAATAAACTCATCTACTTTTCTCATTTCTCAGCTGTCACACAGAGGCATTTTTAGCATCTGTTGGTATCAGGAATCTATAAATAGGAGTATCTGGGTACAAAACAAGGAAAGAGTTTTTCCCCTCTTCCTTTGAAAGAGATGGGAATAAAAAGAATATTTGAAAGAAAACAGTAAAGGAAGGGATACTGAACATGTATGTATAAATTTTCTTCTAAATAAACATAGCAATTAATCAGTTAGATATACATTAAGACTACTGTCCTTTAGGAAAAAAGGAAAGTGATACCAACCTAACTCCAGCACTCTCAACAGATATTTGGATCCCATGAAGCATTTTTTCGTGGGTGCTTATTGGAAAAGGAGTTCACAAACTGAGAAATTTTAAGTATTGTCCTGCCTATCTTCAGCTTCAGTGTTCTGTGTGGATTAAACTGTTGAACATGGACAGCATATTTCCACCAGGTTTTTGATTATTAGATGGTCAACAGTAGCATTAACACAGCCAGCTCTCTACTGCTGCAGTCCAAAAATTGCGCTCCACCACGATGCCAACCTGCTCTGCAATAAAGTCTGCTTCATGGGAATGTATCTCATCAGTGTGACTGATGATCCCTCTGTGTAACAGGATATTTCCGTTGAAGTGCTATCAGAAATGCAATAGAAGACAATCAGAAGGGTCTGGATTTAAGATATTAGAGGGGACAAGGGGAGAATCTAGATCTCCGATTCAGTGATTCCTTTCAATTTATCACATGATCAATCATTTCTTGCCTGGCTATTGTTATTTCGCAGCTACTCCCTGGTGCTGCTTTACAAATGACTGCAAAAATGCAGAGATTTGTGAGGTGGTAGTTAACTTCTTTGCAGGAGAAAGGACTCTAGCTTTGCATATCAACGACTGCAGAAACAAGAATATTCTCTGTGTCATGATCAGCAGCACCTGCCCCACAGGCAGCTGCAGCAGTGAAAGAGGAGAATGCCCAGTAGCCATTTGCTATTGACTTGTCTTCCTTGACACAGCACTTTATCTCAGTTTAGTTAGTAGGGAGAGTTACAGGCTGGAAGTGTCAAACAACGTTGTAAACTGTGATCTACTTTCTCTCCCTTCATTATCACTTTCTGTCTCCACTGGTTGATTTAAAAGAAAATGGCCATCTTGCTCAGTTCTCTTAAAGTATGTTTATAGATGCCTAGTCAGAAGAAAGTCTCTTTATTAAACCTTGATTTGGATCCATGAAAATAATTTAATTTCAAGGAGTTTTAAACTGAGACACAATGCTAAAGAAAGGTACAACTGAAGGACTGGAAAGTATTATAGTTCTAGGACAAAAGTCCAGGCTGTTGAACAGTCCTTTGCACAGTGGAGAGATTTATCCAAGAAAAAAAGGGAGAGAATATCACCAGGGTTTCACCAGCACTACACAGATTTTCTATAGAACGTGTATAGAATTTCTAATCACATGTAAGTGACACGTGATCAAAGCTGCCTTAAGCTACTTTTTGTAAAAGAAGAACTGATTTTATTATCTTAAGCCTCTAACTTATTAAAACTTGGTTGTGATATTTTCTTTATATTTTGCATTGTGTTTCAGGAAATACCTTGCGACTATGGTTATGAACAAAAAATTAATAATTCATTATATGCTATGGAGCATCTTGATTTTTAATAAAACTTGAAGCTTATTTATGCAAGGGAAGTATGCTTTTCATATAGTGGGATGTGTGTTCCTCGGGAAGTTTGTAATAAAATATTACTGAAAACATGCAGATCACATTTCAATAAAACTTGTACTTTATACAGAAGTGCAAACAAGATCTCATCACTGTAGATAGTTTGGAGAAGTGCAGGCAGGAGAAACAACAATAAGAGAAGAGCACACTACCCAATATTTTAAAAATACGTTTATTACCTAGAAGCACCAGTGCCCACACCCTTGCCCTTGTAGCTTAAAGTCAAGTGCAACAGTGTACAGTTGTTACTGTCTCTCTGCTTTTCCGGCCTTTTCTTGATTGCACCCCCACTTTGCTCTGTGCATTCAGAGCTGCTGTGCTCCTTACCTTTCCTCCTGGGGTCTGCCGAGGAAGGGAATTGTGAATCATTGAGACCAGAAGGCAGGTTATGAGATTTTGATGCGGAAAATAACCTTCAGATTGTGACAAGATTCTGCCTCATCAGCTCCTGTGTCAGGGTGAGGCTCTGCTTACTCTGTTTTCATACTTCAAAAAGGTGCCAGATAATCCTGGCCTTCTTAGTCTGATAGTTCTCTATACAAGCCTTCTTTTCCTGTCTGACTCCTGAAAGAAGTTGACAAAGACCCTCTCCTTACTGGCTGTGCTTGGCTCAAAGCCCATGGGAAGACTGAAAAGTAATAAAAAAACAGATTTGTTTTCTTACTTTGCATTTTTGAACACAAAATACTTTCCTGATATCTTGGAGATGCTAAATTATGTAGACTTCACAATTTTGAAAGGCCATGGCTACTTCCATGATGGGTGGCCTATTTTTTGGTTATTTTTTTGTAATTGCTGGTTAAGAGGGTCCAACAGCTTGAACATGACTGGGCTAGACAGTGGTTAGAATTTCTGGCTAAAAACTGAGCAACAAGGCAGAAGAACATGAACTACCAGAGCAGAAAATGATCTACGGCATTATAAAGATTATTGGAACATGATGGAGGAGCTATTGTGGTGATAAAGCATGTACTGATGAGGTGCTGCTTTGGAAACAGAAATGGAAGCTAAAGCAGCAGGTTAACACATTTACAGATGGGCTATTAAGAGTTAGGAAGGAAAGCATGATCTTTGTAACTGAAGGAAGCAGCGAGCTTCCCACTTTGTGTCTTCAGAATATGTTAAACATTACTCATGAAAATGTTCCTACCTTGCAAGAATGGTGGAGGTTTCGGAATTTGTAAGTGGAAGAAGTGTTCAGAGTTTGACAAACAGAAAGGAATTATGAAACTTTTAGCAGTGTGGCTTCATCTTTTCCTCCATTAGTAAGACCAGCACCAAAGCTTTGCAACCAATTTTAGTATTCATACTCGAAAAACATGAATACAGTGAAGAGAGAAAATTAACTAAAAAATGATTGCTTTATGGTCTGGAGAAGTCATTTATAAGGAAAGCCTAAAGGCTTTGGTAAACAACCTATTGAGATGTAACTTTCTAGTCTATACACATGTTTCTGTGTGATCAGAACACACGGAATATGTCTGCCAATTCCACCTTTCTTGGCTCTATCTTATAATTATTTCAAAAATTGTTGCATGTGGCAGGTTGAGTTGATCTTCCCTTACTCAGACCATTATACAGCCACTGCAAAATAGTTATTGCAGGAGAAAATTTTTAAATCTTTCTTCCTAGAGTAGAAAGACACAAAATAATATGCAATAACCAAAATTAAAAATTGAACTGACATATATTGGAAATGTAGGACAATTTTGGCATTTTTTCATAATGAGGGTAACTATCCATTGGAAATCTTAAGATATAAGGAACACTGAGTTATTATTGGATAATTTTACAACAGACCTACTGGACCACAGCTGAAAGTTTGGAGGCTTGAAGCAGGAACCTCTGTGGCCATGGTGATGCAGAAAGTTGTGCTAAATTATTGCAGTAGTTCCTTACCTCTCTGTTTCTGTATATGTGGACCATGACAGCAGGCACAACGGAACTCTATGGACCCCTTCAGGGACAATGACCTATTCAGAAACAGTGCTTCCTGGGAATTTTCACAAAGGAAAAGCAGACCTATAGAGTACTACTGTCCATTTTTCTTATGAGGAGCTGCTGTATGTTGACAGTCTTTTGTTGCTTTTCTCTGTATTCTGGGGGAAAATCTGTTGCAGTTTTTGCTTCCTTTTTTTTTTTTTTTTTTTTTTAATGAGAAAGATTATTTCCTCTCTGAAAAGAATCTTTTTAAACACATCAAAACCACAATGACCACTGATGTGCAAGTGAGAAGAAAATAAATAATATAGGAAAGATAATACTAAGAAGAAAAGGTAGGAGTCAGAACTCCCAGGTTTAGGTAAGGACTCCAAAGAGAAAATATGGGGAAAAAAGTTTGTAACAAAACATGACAGAAGTCTTTACATTTACAATAACACAGGAAGCAGTTGCAAATTGGCTCTAGATAACTTTTTTACAGAATCTAAAAACTGCCAATGATAAAAATCATTGGAGTTCTAATTGCCCTTTAAAAAAATTATATCGATACCGTAAATTAACTCTCAATGCCTGAAGACGGCTTTTTTTGTTTTTCCCCTTTTTCAGAGTTATAAAAATAGCTGCTCAAAATCAGCATTGGTGGCTCTGGCTCACAGATGCATTCTTTGTTGTTGTAACTATAACCAGCTGCTTGACTAAAATTGACACTGATTTATTAATTTACCAGATCAGAGGAAGGTCAGTAATAACTTGTCCTCTTCCTCCTTAGTATTATCTTCAAGTTTACAGTCAGGTCTCAAAGAGATTTTCACTACATTAACTATACATTATGGTCTTGGTAAGAAATCCATCTGAGTCTGCAAGAGATTTTCTCCTCATTACTGTTGGATCAGGCTGAGCTGGACTTTGCAGAAATGTCATTTGGCATCTGTCCATACCATAAGCCATAATGTGCTCTATTCTGTGAAAGAATTCTAAATGTTTCTTTAGCACAGGAATGTCTAAATCCACAGAATTTATCCAAGAAAAACATCTCCTGGAAATATTTTGTGGATAGAAACACAGGAAACAAATAAAATATTCTGTATCTGTAGAATTCCTTAAAAAAAATGAATGAAGACACTCCTTGTGTTAGGATATGATCGCTTTCCCAGTATTTAAATACTCAACCATAAAATTGGCTAAATGTAGCTAAACACACTTTTTATCATACTGTAAACAACAAAATTCTAAAAAGAAAGTGGACAACCAATCACTCACCTGCTAAAATGTGTGGCATTTACTATTAGGTGTTGATATTATATTCCAGGCTGTGCAAGAAATGCTGTCATGGAATGTAGGTGTGCATTTTTGTAACATGATCAGGCGTGCACCAGCTACCTGATGACAGAAACAAGCAATTTGATCTCATTGTGAATGTGCCTAGTAATGAGAAAAGGGCTGTAAGACATTTGGGGAAAAAAGTGGCAAGTAACTTGGCTCCCAGAACAATTAATTTGCTTCATTACTTCCTCTTGAACCATAGTAGAGGTTCTCAGGGAAAAAAAAATAGACTGTTGGCTGAGATAGTGATTTTTTTGCAAAATAGATTTGTGTCAGAAACACAAGTTGGACAGTCCTCTGCTTACAATGGTCCAGGAACATCCATACTATAGAGAACAATATTGGACATAATGATTGCTAGGTTTGTGGAGCTAAATATGTGGCAAGTGTCTAGGGAATACCACACCTTCCCAGAAACTAACAGTAATAATGCTGATACACAAAGGAGATCTAGACAGAGATGGAAAAAGAGAAAGACAGAGACAGAAGACAAATATTACCCTCTTTCTGCAATATCTTGAAGGTAACAGAAACAGCATCTTGAGTGGATACCACACAGAAGAGTGGTAGTCCCTCTGTGTGTATTTCTTCTGAATTCATATTGACCACTTCAAAAGTTTCCAGCTCAGGATGTTAACAAACATTGGTGCCACAGCTATAACTCTTCAGCAGGTGAGGATACCTTGACTTGGATCTTTCCTTAATGTGTGAGTCTCATCTCTGCACATCCGTAGCATCTTCATTGATAATTAGCTGATACTTTGAGAGAATAAGTTTCAAGAATACTTCCTGAAAAATCTGCAAGCAGTTGTTTAAAAACCATCACCAGATGTGCACCACGAGCCTGCCATATTAGCATGCCATGATTTTGTCAGATTTTCACTACTCCTTTTGGTTTGTGTGTTGGCACAGCCATAGCAGATTATTCGATAAATGTGACAAATTCAAGAGCTCATTATCCTACACACAAGCTCAGTGTAGTTCTCCACCGGTATAGTATACTGAAGGTGCAGCTCTGCCTTTCATGAGAATTGGTTTGGCTGTTGGGTCCAGAAATAACTCTGATCACTTTTTATAAGCGCAGTTTTTCAGGAAACAATAGGAAAAAATCCAGTGACAAGGTTTCTTAGTTACCCTTTGCTGATGAGAGATGCCAAGAAAGCGGTTTCCCACCAGAACAAATGAGTTAATAGGATGATTTGGACTGGGAATGACAGCTAGCCTGCCCCCACTCAAAGCAGAGTGTTCTCCAAAGTTTACATCATACTTCCCAGGATCTTGTCCAATTTTGATTTATTGTGTTAAGAAATAGAAACTGGTACTTAATTAGACGATTTTAATATATCTTTCTGATGACTGATACACCGATAAGAATGAATCTTTCTGCAAAGAATCCACAGAAAATACTCACCTGACATTTATGACAGTGCTCATGTCCATACCACTGACAATTTTTAAAAATGAGGCAATGGAATGTGTCTCTTCAGAGGCGATCTCAGTTAACTTCCATTTCATTTTGATGTGCACTTATTACCATTGTAATGAGCATTTCAGAGATTCTCAAGACTCCTTGCATGTGATAACACTTCTTTACTCATTGTCAGAGGAAGCACTGATGCCCACAAATGAGAATCTTTGAAATAATATGCTTCAGACTGTCAACATTTGACGACCAACCTAAAGCAGTGAAGTTTTTCTTTTTGCAGAAGGAGCGTTTATCATTTTTGAATTTTTATGTGGACCGCTATATGGTCTGACTAGAAAGCTGGACAAGTGATCTTTCCTGTTAAAGTTGTTAAAGGCTGAGCTCCTGATTATATTGACAACAATCATCATTCCGATCATGAAAACCAACATTTAGATTATTGCTGTAATAAGACTTTTCTTAGAGCGTAGTGGTTCTGATTCAGTGGCCTTTTCCTAAACAATTACAAATTATAAATTTGGTTCAGGCAAAGGATGATGCTGAAAACCAAAACCAAGACAATTATGCAACTTGTCATTGAGAAAATCACCAGTTACAATGCTCAGTGATGCAGAGCAACTGAGCAGTATAAGCAGCGATGTCCTTATCAGATTGTAAGTTTCACCTATGAAATTGAAATCTCTAGACATTGATAGATAGGACAGACATGAAATGCATCTTTGGCAAGGCTATGACTTCATCCTATGGCCTTTACTTACAGTACCTGATTTGCCTATCTTATTAGCAATTATCTTGCTCACAGAGAAGGCAGAGGACACTATGTTCAGGGGCTTCTCTCTTGTTTGCTTTAAGATAATGTGATAGTCTTTCAAAATAAGAATATCTAATGCAGGCTGACTAACATCAGCCTATCCTATGAGTGCCATCTTAGATAGCAAGCAGGCAGGCACATTAATTTAGATTCTGCAGTGGCAACCGTTTTATCTCAAGTGTGTAAAGTCACGCTTAAGATCATTCTGTACTGTTCCTGGGAGTGGCTCCAGAAGTTCTGCTGCTTGTCAGTATTAGCATGTGAACCCTGTCACCAGAAACCTGAGGGCATAGTTATGAAGCAGAGTTGCTGGCATCTTAAATGTACTAATAGTTCTTGACCAACCTCATTTAGGGCTTCTATCCCCACACTTGGCGTGGCAAAGGCCAGGAATTCCATTTCAGCTTAACTCTGGGCCTTCAATGCCAGTCTAAACTATGCCACAGGAGCTCCTGTCCTCAGCTCAGCCACCACGTTGATCCTGAGCCTGATCCACAGAATGACTTCCTGGCTCACCTTGAACCTCCATCATCACTGTGGCCCTGCCTGTTGATCACTGGACTCTGTCTGGCACTGGCTATTTTTGCTGGACCTGATTCTGCCCCTGACCTGCTGATTGCAACACCCTGGCTTGACCTTGGACCTGCCTTACACCACAAACTTGCCTGGAGATCTGGACTCTTGACTGAGCCTGGCTCCATGTTTGGGACTGAGATGTGCAGTGAAGGACATACCACACTGTAGCAACAAGCAGTTCCGGATCTTACATGCAGTATGAAACAAAAAATATTATCAAATAATTTCTAAATCAAACCCATCACTTCCATATGAGTTATGACAGACATTTTTAATGCAGATGACCAGTTGTGATTTAAAACCTTCAAGTGAATCTTCTGCTTTCCTAAATTAGGTATTTCTGTGATTTACTGCTCTTATCTTTACAGGCTTGTTGGGTACATCTGTGGTCCCCTAGTGAATAAAGCTGGTGCGAACTCCCAGCTACTGGGTTTATCATGACCTTTTGTTTTGGCAGAGTAAAGGAATAATGACTATAAAAACTGGTTTCCTTATGTGACCACCTGTAGGTGGTGGTCAAGTCACCTTTTAATCTTTGAGATAAAGTAAACAGATCCATTTTCTTTAGTGCCTCAGTATAAAACCAACAATACTGCTCTTGATTGTTATGAGGAGTTTATAATACAAATGAAATGGATGATAATAATAACAATATAATGAACAGCTGGTCAGAAGGTCAGAGGAAAGGGATCAAAAGTTATCAGCAGAAAGAAAGGATGAAGTGTCTAGGAAAAGCCTTATTTTAAAACATTTCATTTCTGAGCCTCTGATTTGGTTTCACAATTTTCTAAGGGTATTTTCATGTTGTGATAAAGTTCTATTTCTCATCTCCCATTATATTTCACTATTAATCAGGTTTGGGCAAATGAAGAGACAGTGATATATAAAGAGGAAAAGGAAGTGAATTCAGTGGTAGTATTTGAAGGATGTTTGTTTCTTTTTCTTCACATATCTTTTATAAATTTCCCAACCATTCTTGACATTGTGTATCATTCAGCACACCATCTTCTATAGGAAGAACACAGGTTTTTCCAGACCATATTAGATTATCTAATAGATCTGATGCCAGAAAGCACTCATGAGTAGTGACCAGTCCTAAATATTTTAAAAGAAAGAGGAAAAAAGTCCAATCTGGTGTGATGACTGTGGTATAAAACATCCTCAAGGAAAGAGATGCAGCTCTATGCCAAATCAAGGCCCTGTAAATGTTTCTCAGGAGGAGCTGAATTCTGCATATGCAATTAGAGGCATCTTGAAAAGAGCATATTTCAGGACAATTGCTGAAAACTGGCCCCACTCTGAGCGATGTATTTAAAACATCCAAAATAACTAATCAGAGTGGAACAACTTGACCTGTCCTCTGTAATTGTCTGAATATTTGAAATGTAGACATTATTCTTAGATATCCTGATCATGCTTCTTAAAACACACATATAAAATGGCATTTTGCGGAGTTATCCATGATTTTTTTACATTTACTGTAAAGATCTTTCTGGGATTTTCAGGGAACTCTGTCTTACGATTCTCTCCTTTATGATGAGAAACTTCCCAGCATTATGAAAACAGAAGGAATTTGCTGGGTTATATCACATCCAAATGAAAATGGAATCCTTTCAATTCAAGGAAGTCAATTTTTTCCATCTATACCATCACAGACAGTCATTAATTACAACTGAATAGAGGATACCATGGGTTACTTCACTGATTTGTCACAAAAGCAGTTTTCAGAACAGGATATAATGATAGATTACCATTTTAAATTCCTGCAAAATGACTTTTTTTCAGGAAAATCATATCAGAAAAACAAACACTAGGAGTCTGATTAAGTACCTTAATTTCCTAGTCGTATCCTTCAGCAGAATGAAAGCACTTACAATGTCCTCTTACGTTCCTGCCTACTTAAATAGCTTTCAGGTTTTTATATTATAGCAAGAAATAATTTCAATTTAGTTCAGGTTAGTGTTTAGTTTGCTTCTTAACTGATTTTTTAAATGCTGTTTGGATCTGTTAGATATCTGTGAGACAACCCACACAAAAGGTAATTAAACTCTTTTCCTTCTCCTAAACTTTAAAAAAAGGAATTCAGTAAAACTGAGTTTTTGAGAGGATTAGACTACTGACAAAGAAGAATACTACCTTGCTGTTTCTGTTGAAAAGCAGAAATATTTTGGTTAAAAAAATACAGACTAGTGTAATTACAGAGGTAAATACAGAGCTTTATTTTCTTAGACACTTACCCAAGACAATTGAAAAGTTTCAGGAAAGAAGTCATTACTTCTGGCAAATACATTGATGGAACTGAAACAAAAAACATCTTTAGAAGGTGCTTATACTTCTACTACTACAATACACTTGCAACACTGCATGAATCTCCAGAGAGAGCTGCTATTAGCCTCAATTTACAGACAGTAAGGACAATATGACAGCATAAAGGCTTGGAGTAATCTGCAAGAAGCTCATATTCTAGACAACTCCCTGAGTTTAGCGTCTTATTAGCTAAGTAATTTTTCCTTGACTGGTATTTTATTTTATTCCTTTTGACTGGTTCTTTAGAGATGCATAGCCTTTTCCCTTCTCTAAGGTCAGAGATTTAATTTGGGATTTCTGAATTTGAGCTTAAGACATCACACAAATATTTGGAACTGAATTCATCATTTCCCAGCATGAATTTCAAAGTACAGGGTGATTCTTATTCTTACAGACCCTTAAATTTACTGATCAGGTTTTTTTTGTGGGGGGTAATACAACTTTAAACTCAGAAAGTAAGAACATTAAACCGTGGGACTTCAGTCTTGTACTCATTTATTTCCTTCTAATGGTAATTCTATCAGTGGAAACAAGCTTTGCTCTTTCACCTGTATAAGCTGCTGTTTGATACTGGATGCATCTGATTTTTTTTCAGGAGCATAATTAATAAAAATTTTTTACAGATATTCAAAAGGAAAGAAGCTATTATTTGGCCTAAAATTATTTTTATCTCCCTTACTATTAGCTAGAAAAAAAATCTATGGAAACATATTTAAGCAAATTTTATGTTGCTCTTCTTTTTTTCTAGAGGAGTATGTCATTCTAGGTTTGTATGCCATTGTCTCAATGTGAAGCTGAACTGTGTTTCATTTGCTTCTGGGACTGAAAAAGGAGAAAATACTTCTATTGTGTTCATGATAAGGCTCTAGAGTTGGCTGTGAGGTGATAAACCAAGGGACAGTAGTTCACTGAGTTAATTGGAAAATTGGACAGAGTATTTCCAGAAGGGAAATGATATGTCTTCTTTAAAGGGTCATATCAGGTTGGGAACACCAGTTAAATAGCAGGTACAGTAATTCACACTCTTCCACCCAAGGTGTGATTGTATTGGGTGCCTTCCAGAAGACATTGACTCTGAGAAGTGAATTACCTTGAACAGACCATGTCTGCTCTTCTGGGCACTGTTCTCCAGGTCAGAGCAGCCCATATGTCAGCACCAGTGGCTGCTGCAAGGGACTCTGCTCGAGTGCCCCATGCCAGCCTGCTCTGTGCTGGGGTTAGGACAGGAATAGCATTCCAACCTGTCAGGAAAGGCATATGGCTCTGGATTTTACAGGAAATGGAATGCAGTGTGGCATGGCACAGAGGAGGAACTCTGGGTAAGCGGGTGTACTGCATGGTGGGAAAATCCATTTCGGGTCAGTCTGATGTGACATTAGAAAGCAGAATTCTCAGCATCTGAAGAATGTAAGATTGACCTGTTATCTATATTACTCTTTTTTTTCCATCTTACTAAACCAGGTATTCTATTACACCATTTCTTTTGGGGCCATTCTTACTGAGATTCAGAAAGAAGGTTGCACTTTTTTCTCTCTTTCTCCCACCACCTCTGCCCTCCCCAAGACCAGTGCAGAAAAGCACCGAAGCTGATAACATCCTACTCCTTCATTACTAAGGGTTCTGAAAAGGTTTGTCAGGTGGTAATCAGTCAGTAAGAAAGAACTGCTAAGAGATCTTGAATGAGCCCAGAGCTTAGACTGAAAGGAATAGGTGCTTGAGGGTACAAAGCAGGGCAGAAAGAAGCTGTGGTGTGTGGAGGGAAGCCAGTGCTGAGTTTAGGGAATGGAACAGTAAGGGGGCTGCTCAGGTGAGAAGGTGGAAGATTTGGTATGCATTCAGCATTAAATGTAATGCTTATTATATGGAATGGTGTTGCAGCCTACTAAATCTGATTTTCGCCATTGCCATGAAAAGGCCGTGGGGTTTCTGCTGACTGACAGTGTAGGGCTCAGGATTTCTCGGGGCTTGCCTTTGCCTGAGCAAGTAATGCCTTGTAGAGCAGTGGCTGACTAGTGCCCAGCTAGTTGTGAGCTTAATTTCTGAGAGTACGTGATAAAAGTCTGAAAAAGACATGTAGTCACTGTGTAACAAAAATAGCCCTGAATGTTAAATGTGGCTGCAGGGAAGCCACTCCATGACTTTTTAACTTCACCTGGGAACCTGTGAAAAGAAAGAGCGCAAAACCAGCCCGCGTTAAGAAAATAGTTCAAAGAGCTACCTTTTCTAAAGCTTCACAGACATGAATACAGTTCTTCTCATGGTTATTGGATTGATCAAAGCCCTCTTCATGCAGGCTAAAATTTGTTGCTTTGTACCTCTTAGATCCTACTTAAGGCTCTTAGGGCATGTAAGGAATAAATGCCATACAAAGTCTCTACTGGCTTTCTGCAAAAGGATAATTTTTAATAACAACATTGAAATAAGTCCTTCCTGAGCTCAGTTCATCCTACTTGAATCCCTTCTTGTCACTGTATCCTTCAATCGCCTTCATGAAAGTGTCCTGTGCCTCTAGCAGTCATTTATGTTATTTGCTTCAATGACCTTACTTGACAACTTACTCCAAGTGTTTACTGCTCTTTGAACAAAGTAGTTCTGCCTGAATTCAGGTGCAGTTAAGCGATAATAGTATTGCTGCTCTGTTTTATGAGGCAATAAGGTGGTTCAGCTGAGTGGTTTATCCCAACAAGGGAACCAGAATATTGCAAAGTAAAACACTCACATAGCTCTTTGGCTGCAAAATATGTTTGTAACCAAACACTTTAAACAAGGAGCAGCTTATTCCAGGCTACATCACAATTTACAAGTACTTCCCTGTTGTACTTCTTAGGCAGACACCTCCCAAATAGCACATCACTGAGATTTTTGGTTCAGCAGAACTGCCCGTTCTGCAGCACTGATTGGACCAGTGGATCTGGATACTCTTGATCCACTATACTAGGTCAAAATCTCACTAAAAGAGCTTGAAATATTTGTCCTACAGTCTTATTATTCTGAGGGAGGGGGGAAACATCTCTGACAATTCATGATAAGGGAGGGATCCACATCTTGAGACTCCAGTTGTGAAAAAGGGGAGAGGAAGTTCCTGGCATGCCTTGTCATTCACACTTACGTAAAAACCTACAAATAGCACAGGGTGAAGATGAAAGCAAAAAGGCACTGCATCATCTCTATCAAAATTGTTTAACTGATGTCTGTTACTGATATTCCTTTCAGTACCTATGAGGCACCAAAACCTGCCCAATTATTTGTGAAAATACCATGTTGCTGTATCAGAAGGGCCTTACCATGTCAATAGCAAGCAGAAATCCTTTCCAGCTTTTGTTACAGATGTCAAATAGCTTGCACATTTTTAATGCCAAACCATGGTAGGTATGGATGTCCTGATTGTGTTTGAAAACAAGGGTCAAGGTACTTTGAATTTGAATGTAAAACGTGACTTTGCTGAATGAAGACATGTAATTTCTAGATCACCATGCAAGAGACTTTGACATGTCTGTTTCAAATTAAATTAGCAATGTGATTAGCAAGACGTTTTCAAACTTTAAATGGAAATTATAAAGCACTTAGTGAAATCTGAATTAATTTAGTTTTTATTTCACTTTTTATTTCACTTTTGAACTTAACAAGAAGTTTCAGTCCACCTTTGCCCTACTACAACCAACTCTACATTCCTAGAAATCAATCACTGTAATAACAATTTTTCATTTGGTTTTGTTCAGAAGGCAATTCTGATAAATTTAGTAAACAACAGTGAGTATTTTATTAAAGTGTCAGGAAATAAAAATCAATGAAGGAGATAACTCTGCTCACATGTCCACTCTCTGTCACTTTTATTTAAAACCCCAATTAATTTAATGATTATAATATTGATTGCTAACTTTTGAAATGTCATATTAGCCTTTTCATTTCACATGGTGTATTTAATCAGAAAAAATTTTAACTGTTGCAAAAAGCAACAGAGAATAAATTAGAAGATAAATCATCAATTGCAGAATTTTCTGACATTTCATTATAAAATCCATACTTTGACTCAAATAAGCTGGTAACAAGGTTTATTATAAATTCAAAATCTAACATAACATTTTTAACTGACCCTGGGATAATAAGTTTTCATTCTGAAACCATGTAAAACACTGGATTTTGGAAGACCTGCAGAGTTTATTCATTTGGACACCATGCTGTTCAGCTGTTTGAACTATTTGCTGAGCTTCATGTCTAAAGCTGCAGTGAGAAATGGATGACGTAGACAGAATAGTTTTAATTAAAAATTAAGCTCAGTAGTCACAGCACATATTTATTTCTGTTGGAGACCATAGACAATGTAAAATTTAAAGAATGAAGTGAAATTAGAATTTTAAAAAGTGCAATAGACCATTATCACTTCATGTTCTTTGCTTACAGGAGGTAAGGTTAAATTTGTACTGACTGGCGATCCTGTACATCATCTGTAGTGGTTTGAATCCTGAGCAAACTCAGAAGAAAAGGTGGCAAGCAAAATCCATCATGTCCCAAACCATGCGTGAGAGAGAGGGACACCGCCTTTTTGTATACTGAAGTTAGAAATCATCCTTTTTTCAATATTAACTTTGCCATGAATATATGATGTCAAAGAGCCTTAACGAGTCTTGTTTATTGCACCATAATCATGAACTATGTTGAAATTTGAAAGAATGCTGTACTCAGTTCAGACTGACATCCAGGGTAAGCTATTAAAAATTTTTCCTCTTATAACTTCAACCAGCAACTTTGCTAATACAAATCCCAGAGGTTATTCTCTGACCTAATATTATTGCAACATATCGACCTATTTGTCAAAGTCCATAAGTGGGTGAGTGATCAGCGCTGTTGAAACGAGCTACATGTCTCCTTGCAGATTGGACTTTATTCTGCAGTGTCTAGGGCAGTTATACAGATAAATCTCCTGGTGCTAATTGAAAGTTATATTACACATTTTAAAGAGAGAGATAGACTGAAGACGGGCTAATGATCAAGAAGATAAACCTCATCCAATTTAATTTTTATTGCTGTTACACTTTTAGTAGTAACACAAACAACACCTAGACATTGCTCTAATCCAGTGAGAAGACAAATAGAAAAGTGTCCACAAGGTCAATAGTGGCTGGATGAGTTTGACTTTTCAATCATTGTATGCAATTTCTATTTAAGGTTAAGGAAGTGATTGGGAGTAGTCAGCTTGGTTTTACAGACAGAAATCCTACCTGATCAACCTGATAGCCTTCTAGAATGAGCTCACTGGCTTTGTGGAGGAGAGGTGAGCAGGGGATACTCTTTACCTTGACTTTGGTAATGCGTTTAACACAATGTACTGTAGCATTCACATAGACAAACAGAACCACAGGTTAGGTTGACTGAGAAATTATTTAACACCACTCTGAAAGAATGAGCAGCACAAAGTAAAGCTGGGGACCTACACAGTATCCAGCAGTGATTAGCATAGTCACTATTGACATGCGTGATGGGACAAAATGCAGGAAGCGCTGAGGATAAAAAACTGGGAGAAGTGGCTGACATACCAGGGTGTTGTGCTGTCTTTCACAAAGACCTCTGCAGGCTGGAGCATTGGACTGACAGAAATCAACTCAAGTTTAACAAAGAAATGCAGAATGTTATATCTGGGAAGGAGGAATAACCCAATTCACCATCACCTGCTGGGGTCTGACCAGTTGGAAAGTAGCTTGGCAGAGATAGACCTGCAGGTTCTTGTACAACAAGTTGAACATGAGACAGCAATACATCCATGTGGCAAAGACCAAAAACAGCCTGAGCTATATCAGTAGGAAAAATGCCAACAGTTTGAAGGAGAAGATCCCTCTGCTGTACTCAGTACAGGAGAAGCCACATAAGGAATACTATGCCCAGTTCTAGATGTCTGTAATGAGCTTGACTGGCTGACCATTGTACACCAAGGAGTTAGCAAACCACATAATAGTTAATCTGAGTATGCCCAGGCCTGTGCTGCATGCCCAGTGTGGTCTTCAGACCTGTGCATTTTTTCCCACCATCCAGGTCATGGGTGACTGTGTTGAATAGTATAGCCTTCAGTGCAGCGTTTTGTGGCTCAAACCCCATGGCTGCAGGACAAACTCATCCAGCTCATTGTAATAGAGGCTCTTCCAGGCACTCCTGCCTGGTACCAGCAATTATACCACCTGCGTGTACTTGCCTTTATCTAGGAGAGAGCCAAGAAGCTGCCATGTGAACATCCTTTCTGTTTGACACAGAGAATGGTGAATAGAGCTATTTTCTTGGAGAAAAGAAATCCACAATAGCTTAAGTGACCAAGGGGGTAGAACTTCTTCTACGGAAAGGGGTCTGCACATTGTGCAGTGTATGCATCAGGGGCCCATTTTATGCTGCACTGCTTGTGGTTCCAACATCTGAAGGTACTCTTCTCTCCTTAGAGTATTAGCTCTATATAAATAACTTTGAAAAGAAGTCTTAAAGAGTGTCAGTGCCTTTTGTTACTGGATTCATGAGAGATAGCATCTCCTGGTTCAAAAGAGCTTCCAAGTGTAAGAAAGATATGGATATATGGAAGTGAGGCTAGTAAAGGGTTGCAAAGATGACAGAGAACTTGAGGCATCTGTCCTAAAAAGAGACTGACACAGCTGAGACTGTCTAGCCTTGAAGGTCTTACCAATGTGTATGCACACCCTGTGGGAGGGAGTAAAGAGGAAACCAACATCTCTGTTTTGCCCACTCACAAGACAAGAGGCAATGGGCATGAAATGAAATACAGGAATTTGCATTTAAACATAAGGAGAATCTTAGTTTGAGTGTGGCTGAGCATTGGAGCACGTTGCCCAGACGTGGTGGTGTCTCTGTCCTTGGAGGCAGATAAGACCTCATTAAATATGATCCTGGGCAATCTGCTGTAGATGACCCTGATTTGAGCAGGGAGTTGCAGTACTGATTTCCAGAGATCCCTTCCAACCTCAGATTCTGTGAAGCAAAGATTTTGAGGACATGTTCATTTTTCAAGTGTCTCTAAAGCACACAGTTCATCTGTATCTGTCTTTATAATGGTAAATATCTGTTTTATATATTGATGTGAGCACCTCCTTTTTATTTACAAGTCAACTATATTGATGCTTTCTACTTTCCACATTTTAATTTCACTACCCCATTTTTTAGAGAAAAGTCAACAAGTAAGAAATACCTTTTAGCACTTGATCTGCAGCTCCATTAATATCAGGTTTATTTACTTACCTCTTTTCACATGACAAATATTCAGTAAAGGTACATACTGTGCTACTAAGTGATAAGAAATTTACAATATTTACTTTTGTGTAATGACAATCTCTTTTATGAAGGGCTTACTAAAGCCTTCGTAACTTCTTTCCAGATGTTGTTCCTTGTTTCCAAGAAGAAAGATTTTTATCCAACATTAGAATTTTTGGGAACTCTGTACACTCAAAGCAGTATTCTTTCATTGAATGATGGACTTTAAAAAGTCATGGGGATGTAAAAAATGTTATTCAAACACCTAAAAGGACAGCAAAATGGAAAATAAGAATTACAGATTTTTTTGATGGAAAGCCTTGTAAAGTAACAAATCCACATGCAAGCAATGACCATCAAAGAAAAGAAGGCATTATGACTAAGGAAATTGAAACAGGCCATATGCTAAAGCTGGTGAAGGAACATCTGAGACAAATAGTCAGATATTACAGTTGAGGGAGGAGGGAGGTCTCTCTTTAAATATTGCATTTAGACCAAAACTGGCCATGGCACTTCTGCCATGGGACTGTTGTTTGGAACTCAGAATGGAAAGACAGAGGAATGAACAAATAAGCTAACAGATTTATGGAAACACCTTGAAAAAATTGTATTTTGAGCTTTTTTAAAAAACTGGTGACCATTTTTCTGAGTAACATGAATACTATGACTAATTTCCAAAGATAAAATATAGAATATAGAAGAATTTGCAATCTAGAAATTGTTTGATCATACTCAGTTCCGCCAAGGGAAATATACAATAAAGTAACTGGTAAGCTTTAACAAAAGTTATTATTTAAATGCATTTCAGTCAGAAAACATTTCTTAAGGTAAACCAGTTGATTCACGAAGAACCAACACTAGCAGTTTCACAGACAAGATAATATAATGCTACTTTCTGTATGATTGTTTCCATCACGACTGATTAGTGTGTTTGCATGTGTTTATGTTTATATACTTCATTTGTCTAAGGTTAATACAGGATAAGTCAATCCTACCTGTAAGCAATTTCATTAGTATTTCAATCCTACTACAAAACTAGCAAACTCACAAGTAATTTTGAAGATGCGCTTAATATACATTTCCTTCCATTTCCTCACTTTTGTGTTTTGTTGGAGCATTTCCACTCTCCCGTGTAGCAGTGAGTCATCACTATTACTTTTATGATTACAAAGGAACTGCTGAAAAAGTAGCCCCTGGGGAAAATGACCTTTCAAGGGCCTCACTTGAAAATGCTTGGGAATTTTCCCCAATTATGTAGCCAGCACAGACCTCCTGGAGACACTGCACTTGTATGCTTTGTGCTTAAAGTAGACCTGGGTGGGTGCGGTTCATGACTGTTTCTGATAGTACTCAGATAGTTAATGCTTTGAATTGTTTGATTTTTCTGAAGAAAGACAGAAAATGTAGTGTTTGGAACTGCTCAGAAACCTAAATCTGTTAAAATTCACTGAAGTTGCTGTTTCGTACATTTTAAATTTAATCTCAATGTAATAATTTTTTGCATCATACCAAAACAGTAATTGTTTGTCACTCAGGCTCAATACTTGAATTCAGTGCTTCTAATTCCTAGATAAGTAAAGCTGTGTTGTGATGCAGGATGGAATTTTTTGACTGCATGCTAAAATAGAACAACCTTATCAGCATAGAACAAGAGGTAGCTTTAATGTAGTAATCTAGTAATGACTCCCTATTTCACTTGAAAAGTGTCACATTATGCCCCCATATATGCACAATATAGCCCCAACATGCTATTTGAACTCTGGGTTGACCAAACATGCTTACTTAGCATGTAATTGTATTTCTGTGAGTATTTCTGTGTGGTTTCCTTTGAGGATGCTGCATTGTCCCAAAGACTAATACAATATGTGGTGGGAACAGCCCTCCAATTTTAAGTAAATTGAAAAGTATTGGAGGGCTTAGTAAGTGGACACCTTCTTGAAATTAGTTTGTCATCTGTCTCCTTATGATTCAATTCCCAACAAGATGCCTTTCCCCAGTGGTGTTCTTGGCCTCTGTAATAAAGATTGTTTCATTTTATCGGGCTCAGGTGAACAGCCTCTTTTATTTTGTAATGCTGTAGTGGGTTGACCCTGAATTGACAGGCAACCTTTTAGACCAATAACGTTTCTCTAAATTTCCATATTTAAACCGCGCAGGAAGGCGGGGTTTATCCTTCCTTTCCAGCTCGCCTGCCAGAAGGTGGGGGGGTGGCCTCGGCCTCCAGGCCCTGCCAGGCTGGGCCGGGGTCTCTGCCCCCGCCCCTCCCCTTCTCCCAGCACCACGGTACAGACCCTGGGTTGTTAGGGGGGAGCTATCCCTGAGCCGCAGATGTAGCTGAAAACGTCTGAGTGGCTTTTTGGGGACTGGCAGGACCCTCTCTTCACTACGCTATCACACCACGCTGAGTCAGCAAGAGCCAAAAAAAGCCTCCTGCCTGCAGTTGGTGCATTTTTGCTCTGAACTGAAGCAGGTGCCGTGCGGCCAGCAGCGCAGAGGGAGAGAGCGGAGGTCTCTCTCCACCGAGGAGCCAAGCGGTGTCATGGCGATTTTCGGAGCCCGACAAAGAAAGTGAGTCACGTCACGTGGGACGGAGCTAAGATGGCTTCAGAAGAGAAGAGAGGGCGGTGCCACGCTATCGCGCGGGCAGTTTAAAATATCTCTATCATGTCGTTGTAAGGAACTGTAATATCGAACTGTGCATTTCTTTAAACCATTTAGAGTACATGGGGGGATGGACATTCATGTGTAGCCCGTGAAGGCTGTAAAGTGCCCATGCCAGGCTGCTTAAAGGCAAAGAGAGAAAAAAATCTTTTAAGAGACTGGGGGCAAGAAAAAAACCTTCGTGTTTAAGGCAACATAATTCATCCTTAATAACCCCATGTGATTATCTATGGCTTGCAGTGTAAAAAACTGTGAGATTCATAGAAGAAATGTACTACACCACAGCAAGTTTTTTCCTTCTGTCTTTTAAATCTGTTAATAAACTCATTAATAGTCTGTAAGTTGAGCCTGCTTTTGCTTTCTCCTAATTCTTATCTCACAAAAAAGTAAGTATGTATTAAAAGCTAAAGTTAAACCACTACAAATGCCCTTAAATATTTAAGAGGTACTTTTTGAATAATTTAAAACTTCTCAGGAAACCTTTATGTCATGTTGGTCTTTAAAAAGTATAAAGGATGTAGATCCCATTTTTAGTGGGCAGGTGTGTACGCAGTGTTGCAGAATTTCACTCCAGTTGTCTCTTTCTTCCTTATCTTTGCCATTATTGGAATATCGGTTGAGCTCAAGGAAGTAGCTAACAGATGAACTGAAAATGTGTTAGAATGAATGTGCCAATACCTGCACAGGTGTGTTAATCAATGCACAGTAGGACTTCATATGACTTGAATGGCATTTGAAGCCTTCTCTTTAGTGGAAATAACAAACCTTTAACATGAAGAGCAAATATAAGTGGTTTGGAACTTAAACTACTTCTAATGTGTTTAAAAAGATTTTAAACTCTTGTTAGTGTTAGATTGACCTTGATTTCATAAGGAAATGAAGCTTATGCAAAAATATGATTGCATTTGCATGCTTTAACTGTTTTAAATATTTATCTCAATTATTGTATTTTCTACCAGTCTTGTGAAAGCATACATCTGAATAAAGGAAAAAGTCTGTTTAAGATTCCCCTGAAACAATGTTCTACACTCAACTCATGTTATTTGTGTGGAAAGCTACTTCCTGAATGATGATTGTTTTCTTTATCAGTTTCTGATTTTGAGTTCTTTCATACGCAATTTGACTAAACTCATTAAATCAAAAAATACAAAGAAATGTAAAAGTTTTTCACGCTCAGGGAGCTAATTCCTGTTTTCTTGTAACTCTACGAGAAAGATAGACAATCCAGGGAGGAAAAGAATTATTAACAAGAGCAAGTTATACTGATGATGCCATGATGATTTTTTGCCTTTTCTTTTAAACCCTTTTTATATCCTTTTACAACTTCTGTATTCTTAATGTTTTTTGCCTACATTCTTGGGCTTTTTTGTCAAGCTAGGGGACTAAACATTTTAGAAGCTTCATAGTTAGGGATCAGAATGCCCCAGACCCCAAGGTCCTCTCCAGAACACATTTTGTAAACTGAGATAGAACCATCCAGGGGAAGGTTCCTTGGGGAGGGGGGCTCATTGGAGCCTCTCATTGGGGAATCTTTGATAGATATGCTAATTAGCAACACCTGTAATGTTATACCAGATCTTTTGTGTGGGGGCATTGAGGTGTGCATGGAGGTGCATTCGACCTGGATGTGGTGCACCTAAGGATCCTTAAAATAAACACCAAGGTAAAATCCCTTTTTCCCTTCTAACAGTGTTTGCCTCTTGATTTTAAGACCAGGAAAAGGCATCACTGAGATATGTGAGCAAAAAGGAATTTAGCACGTACCAAAAGAAGCAAGTAGAAAGAACAATAGGAGACAATCTAATATAAGAGAAGAAAGGAAAACTGAACTGTCAAATATCATTCAAGAAAGAGAGTTTTTTTAACATGGTGTTTCAGGACTAAGAGGAATTGAGTCAGTAGTATAAAAATCTAAGTGGTGACTAGAAAAAATGAAGACTTTTTCTGGTAATATGACTAAAAGCCAAATTTTGCTTTGATGTAAATACAGAGAAAGCACATTGCAGAATTCTCAGGAGACCCTAGAAATCTAAGAACATGAAGATCAATCTCTACCCCTATCATTTTCTAGGGATGGGGGAAGGCGTCTCTTCCAGTCATGGTAGTATTGGGGAGAATTTTGTGTGGTGAGCATTCGCATGTGAATTGTTCACCTCTCTTGTATCATCTGTTAGTAATATTGTTGCTGTTACTGTTCACTTTCTTATTTCATTGCGGTTTCCAGGAAATTATTCTTATCTCAACCCACGATTTTCACCTTTTGTGCCTTCAATTCTCCTCTACAGCCCACCGCAGGGGGAGGGAGGAGTGAGAGAGCAAGAGATGCCTGGTTTGGGGTGTTTCAGTGGAAACACTGAATTGGGAAATACCATTCCTAAACCACTACACACACTGTGAAACACCTGAGGTTTTTATTTTGCTGAGAATTATGAGAAATTCTATGCAAGTTAAAAGTGGGGATTTTTGTTTTGTCTGTGTTCCTTTTTTGTTTCTTTGTTATTTTTTCTTATTTAATCTTGGCTAAGTAAAAATAAATATACAAATAACTATTTGACTTATTGTAGTCAAAGCAATAGTGCTAGCTTTAGTAAATTTTTGTGCTAAAGTCCAGATGAATGCATATGTATAAATGCTATAGTACTGATTTTTTATTCTGTGCTTAGCAGAAGCTGTGTTTGAGTGTGTTTGTTACAATTATCATTGCCTTTCTGCAGGACACTAAAATCCAAACCAGGTTTTGCTCATACTTATTTGCTTTACACTTCAAAGTCGCATTGATTACTTCCCACCTATCAATTTCATGAAGTATATTTCTTTTTCATTGGTTTTATGTAGCCCTCCATATGCTTGTGTTCCTTTCTGAAGACTTATTATTGGCAGCCTGATTTCCCTGGTGACAGCTGATAACGAGTGGTAGAAAAAAACAATTAACCGGTATCTTGTTCCAAGTCTTTTTCACCTAGTAAGATTCAATTTGCCAAAATATTTATATGTTGCAGTCCACTTACTCAGGTTGAAGCACCAAAGGATTATGCGATGGCAGTAGGACTTTGGACCCTCTGCCTTGTAGTTGCAATGCCTACAAAATTTGTGGTGCTCTACACCTTTCATGTATTTGTATTACATTTGCAAAACACTCTATCTATGTATGATTTTTTCCTGAGATGACTTGCCCTCTTATTTTGATTCTTTTTCTGCTTTGACAGGCCTGTTTCTTTGGGCCTCATTACAGTGTATGTTAGTTTAAATTATGTTGGCTGCCTGAACTCCCTGCCGATAGAGTAATCGGACACAGATTCCTATGTTAGACTGCAAAATGGCTTCATGTTCCTGCTGAGCAATCACTTCTTGCTGATTTTATATTTCCACACAATCTTTTTGTGTGTGTAGCTCTATGGCAGTATATACCAACTTCCCCCTTACACTTTTATTAGATAGTTATTGTCCCTGAATTAATTCTCCATTGCACTCCTATGTACACCACATTTAGTAGAGAAGGAGCCAGATTCCCAGTTTGTACAAACTGTTGCAGCTCAAAGTCCAGGAGCCCTGATTCAGTCGACAGCAGTCTCAGATCTAAGTAATCTCCTGCCACAGTATTTCTCAGAGGCTTTGCATTTTTCCTTAGAGCATCAACACACAAGGAATTGGAACCAGGTCAGCTGAGTTAGCAACGCTCACTGGCAGCAAGGTAACAGATGCAACACTCAAGTGCTGGCCATCACATACAGAAAAGTAGCTTGATGAAACCCTTCCAATGCAGTGAAGTATAAAACAGTACACTGGATGTGCTTTGGCTACCTTACACATGCAGCTTGATGTAGATGCTGAAAAGCTTTGGTGGAGAAATTTTTCAGCTTTCTGCAGCATTCTGTGAGAGCTCTGTGCTTCTCATGAAAGCTATGAAAAACACTGCTATGGGTTTTTTGTCAACTGAGTCTTTATCTGTGCACCTGGGATCTATTTTTCAGAGTTGTTATGGTACACAGTGAAGTAATATTTTGAAGTAGGTGTTGTGAGCTTTGGCCAATAGGACAGGGGGTGGCTGGTCCAAGATCCAATAACCTCCTGTCATCTTTGGGAACCAAGTTATATAAACCAAATTATAATTAATTAAATAACTACTTTTTCCTGAACTTGGATTGTGTCGTTACTCGCCGTTCTCGGTACATCACAGCGACAGCTTGAAACAACCATCCAGTATAAAAAAATACTAGGATTAGATATCATGTTTATCAGGAAAAGCAATAGCCAATGTATATTCCCTAAATAAACGAACCTTTAATATTTCCATTCCTAAATATGAAGCAGAGGATTCATAGCATTAGGTCAGATTTATTCAGATGAACATTTTTATTTAATTTGCATACATAATTTTATAACATTAGAAAATAAGAAGGAGTTTCCTCTCTTCAGAATACTATCCCTCATTAAGTCTAAAGAAACAGAGAAAGTCGGTGCATGGCATTTTTTAAAAACTGGAATCTTTATAGGCATTCAGACATGTCATAGATTTTCAGACAAGTAGAAGGCAAATTTAACAATTTCCACTTGCATTTTCAGTTCTAAGCTAAACTTCATACCTGACAAACTTTCAGCACTGCCAGTAGTTAGTTTTGGCCATTTAAATGAAAGAAAGAGAAGATGAGATTCTTTCCCTCTACAGTCCCGATTGTGAACAGTATCAGAGCTGTATCTTCAGGCAGACATGGGCACTTAAACCTTGGAGGGTCAGTTTTACAGGCAGGAATTTTAAACAAACAACAAAAAAACCCACAGAAAACCCACAACTTTTCCCCACTGTTTCTATGTAAACTTAAATTCTGACACTCCTCAGTACATTTCATGTCTACAGTGGGAATAACAATATACATTAAATTTCTTAAAGTGCTTTGAGACTCAAAAGGTAAAACTCTAAAGAGAAGTAAGGTTATTGTATGAGTTTTGCTCCAGTGATTAACAGTTTAACACAAAAATCAAGAGATTTGTATAAATAAATAAAAGAAACTCTATTTATGATTACATCCATTTTGAGGAACACTTGTATGATTAAAAGTTGTTTACTTTTGAACTCTCTTTGAAAGTCAGGTATGCCTTAATTTTATAGAATTTCATAATATTTTGAAAGAAAATAGGTATCAAACTTTGGCCAGTTTCCTAAAAGGAATGCTTGGTCAGCTTCCTACAATAATGCTGTCTTTTAAAGTATAAAATTATATGTCAACTTTACATGTCTTTAAATTGCAGCAATAGCAATCTTCATGTCAGTTTTAAGAGCAACTTTGAAACTCCAGTCTGATTGTGGGGTTTTTTCCTTCTGAAACTTGCCGGTTTCTGGTCAAAGTAGCCACCGCATGCAGTCACGCTGCAGCTGCAAAATTCCACACTGCAGAAAGAATCGAGCTAGACAACTGGAGAAAAGCCTGTAAAATTTTGTTTTAGAAAGAATTTAGCCTTCCTTAGATTTACTGTTGATGTCAATGAAAAGAAGATAGGACTTTTTTTAAGGATAAAAAAGTTCCTGCCTAAAAGCTCTAAATTGAATCAGTACATTGTGATAGGCATTATATATAATTTTGGATGCTTCTGCAAGTGAGTTTATTGTTGGACATAGGGTCAGGAGACTTAAGAAAGGGCTATATATTAACATGCACCGGGAAGTAATTTACTAGGAACAAACACAAATGTGAACACCGGTAGCCATACAGCACATAGGAACGAAGACGGAAGAAATTCTGATTTCAGATTAAATTATTAGAGGTGGTGAGGACCCACAATACTATCCCTGGTTTCTGATTCCCCGGCCTTTTGCAGCATGCGGATTTGGACCTACCTTTAACATCAGGTTGTATCTTGTAAGGACCTGACTTATTTCGAAGCTTTCAACTTCTATGTGTTTTCTATCTCAAGATTTTCAGAAAAGCTAGATTTATCTGTATCTTGCTTCAAGCGGTCTTTTTAGAAAGTCAGAGAAGTATTTTAGCAAAAACATGTCTCAGATGCCACTTTAAGCTGCATCTCAATGGTAACAGCCTATTTTTTTTCTTAACTGCCTTTTTCTCCCTCGAGCTTTTAGTTATATGGCTTGTATCTCTGAAGTCCATTCGCATGCAACTCAGACTGAGTCTCCCACTGACTTTCCACCAAGACAGCTGAATCGGGGTAACGTACAACTCCCAATTCAACATTTATCTAAAATTAAATGAACGAAGAAGAAAATCCTCTTATTGCTGAGCCTAGGAGTTGTAGGGCTAAGCCTGGCTGAGAAGAAGGGGAAGGAAGATAAGAAAGGTAGGGAAAGACTGGCAAGAAAACACACAGAAGGCCTGGAGAAGAATGATAAAAGGAATTTTACTGAGCATGATTTTTTTTTTCTTTTTAAATCTTACATTCTGATTGATCACTAGTTGCTCTATACAAAGCCTTCATTGATATATTGGTGATGTGGGTCATCCAACACAAAAGAGCCTAACCCAGGCAGTTATGCCAGGTTAGTGCTTAGTAATGAAAACTAATCAATTGGGATAGGAGATTTCCCACCTCAATTTTATACTACAGTGCCTCTGTATACTTTTTGCATCTGTATAGGCAAAAGTGAAGGTGTTATATCAGCTGCATAAGTTATGTTGTCTGTGATGCTCAAATCTCTAATTATATTTTTTTATTGCTTTTCAAGATATGTAAAGCGACCAGGCAGAGTGGTACTAAAGTTCCTGTTTGAAATTGGTCAAATTTCTACTTCACTGCACTTCAATGCATCTCAGCTTTTTTACCCATGTCACAGAGAGACAGTCGGAGACAAACAACATAATCCTTACAGGAATACAGCAAAGTTACATCACTTAATGTCTGTTGAACAGTGCATATCCTAAGAAAAATGTTTTCAGCATTGTTATCACAGCCAGCCCTGTGAGAAGTTAGTGAGGAGAATCACATCTCCATGGAGGAACAATAGGGGGCTTCCGGAGGTTGAAAGCCCCTAATCCAAGCAAATCCCGGTTAGTTGAGGTAGATCAGGGCTGCATCTATTTGAGTTTTCAAGAATGGAAGTTCCACAACCTCTCAGGGCAAACTGCCCCTGCATTTCACCATTCTTACGACAGAAAATTTTTCTTTAATACAACCATTTCTTCTGGTGTTGAAGACTACTGACTGCTAATTTTGAGACATCTGGTGTCTCTTTGTCTCTCTGC
>VZTI01001052.1:7828-28074 GCA_013397865.1 Struthidea cinerea | reverse complement strand
GCCCGTGGGCCCCGGCGCAGGGGGGTCCGTGTGGCCGGGCCGGCGCCGTGTCCCCAGCGCGGCCCGAGGGGAACAGCCCGGCCCGGCCGCGGCCTTTTAGGCCTGGGGGTGCTCAGGGGGCTGGGCTGAGCTGGGCTCGGAGGGAAATGGCTGAGGGAGAGTGGCTGAAGCATTTTCACAGATCCAGCGGGAGACTCTTCACAGCACCATGTACTGTATGGTGTGTTACAGACGGTGTCTAGTGGAAAGGGAATTCCTTCAAGACACTTGAATTAAGAGTTGATATTAAGAGTTGATTTAAACCTTTTTATGGGCCTGTAAAAAGCTTTTGTTGCAGTGCAGCTCCCAGACAGCCCCTGGTGCCCGGCCGGGCCGTGTCTCTGGGGCACAAACACCCGCGGAAGGAGCTGGGCCCTCGGGGCTGCTGGTGCTGCTCACAGAGCCTCCTTGCAAAGGGGAGCCAGGGAGATCCACAGGCAGAGGCACCTCAGCTCCACACTGCGGCTCTCTGGGGCTTGTTCTGGAAAAATGACCTGGGAACTCAGAGTTCACTGTAACTATTGGGAGGGATTAACTATTGCAGCATTGTAAGGCTGCTTGCCTCCAATTAAGAGGATTTGTTAAAGTTTTTCCAAAGGCTGTGTTGTGACTCTATGATCTGCGGAGAGCATCTTTGTGCGTTAGTGCAGGTCTGCCCATCACAGATGATCATTGCCACTGGGTGTCATAAAACCTCTCCTGATAAAACCAACTCCATGGCAAAATAATGCAGTTTCCAAAGAGCGAGAATTCTTCCTCTCTGTCCTGCATGTTTAAGGAACTCAGATTTTCGCAAAAAGGTTTCTTTCTACTTACTCCTTGAACAATGAACAAAGGACCACCAAGAATTTTGCCAGTTCTTTCTTAGTTTTCCAAACTCTTTTTTAAGAGCCTGGGAAAATGGATTCCGGCAGCTGAGAATCTGTGGGATTGAGACTCGTCTGTGATAAAAGATCATGGGAATTAAATGGCTCAATACCTTTGAGGCCCTGGACATTTCATTCAGTCTTTGGCCTGGGGCTGGATTTTCCCTTTCTTTCAGTCTTTTTGTTTTAAAATTCCCCTTGAACCAGAAAATGCCATGACCTGATGTGGTTTCTGTAAGGATGGGTGAGATTCTTCCCTTGCAAAGCAAAGGCAGTGGCCAAAAGGCAGCTCAGCCTCAGCAGGGATGACGCCCATGAGCTGGAGCTGCCGGTGGAGCATCAGCTGCTCGGGTGGTCTCTGGGGAAAAGCAGGGCTGTCCTTTGCTCCCCGCTGACAGCTCCGGCCGCTCTGGGAACCTGCGTGCCCGGGCAGCCCCAGCGGTGCCAGATGTGCCCCCGGGACAGGCGCTGCCGTGGGAGGGCGAGACGTGGGGCTGAGCCCTGAGCCCGAGAGAGGCCCTGGAGAAGGCAGGGGCAGCTCCGCTCCTCCCTGGAGGGTTTGTGCCCTGCTCGGAACCAGTTCCCATCCAGTGGGGGAAAATGCCACCCTTGGGGCACGCAGGAGAACCAAGGGCTTCCCACCCTTAACCCCGGCCCAGCAGCTGGGCTCCGTTTTGCTTTCTCCCGTTCCGCTCCTGTTGTGTTTCTGCCCCTGCAGCTCCCGCCGCTTCCAGGGGCCGGCCGCCGCTTTTCCCCCGGAGAGGGTCCCGGCGCCTGCAGGGAAGGCAAGGGGGGCTCAGTTCCGCCCAGCTGAGGGTGGGGGATCCCTGTGTCCAGAGCTGCTTGGGCCACAGTCAAGCCAGCAGGATGTGACAGAGCTTGGACGCAGGATACGCTCAGAGCAGAAGATTGGTGTTGCTTACAATGTTAAAGTAAATACAGTGTGGTAAAATTTATCTCAACTGAATAAAATTTAAATTGAAATTCATACAACTCACATTTTATACCATAAAGTACAATTTAATACAACTGACATTTAAACAAATACAGCTTAAAAGTTTACAACATTAAATACAACTTAAATTGAAATTCATACAACTTAAAATTAATACAAGTAAATCCAATTTAATGCAATGTAAACCTTATTTCATATAACTTATAACAGTTAATGCAAGTAAATACTATTTAACATCATTTAAATTTAAACTGATACAACTTAGTTTTATGCAATTAAATAAAATTTAGTACAATTTAAATTCATACAACCTAACGTTAATGCAAGTAAATACTGTTCGATACCATTTAAACTAATATAACTTAAATTTATACAACTAAATACAGTTTAATACAAGTTTAGATTCATACAACTTTAATACAAGTAAATACAAATGAATGCAATCTGAATTTAAATTCATACAACTTAAAGTTAATGCAAGTAAATACTATTTAATACCACTTAAAATTTAAACTAATACAACTTAAATTTATACAGTTAAATACAGTTTAATACAATATAAGTTTAAATTCATACAACTTAAAATTTAAAAAAGGACATACAAATGAATGCAATCTGAATTTAATACAACTTAAAGTTAATGGAAGTAAATACTACTTAATACCACTTAAACTAATACAAGTTAAATTTATATAGTTAAATACAATTGAATATAATTTAAATTTAAATAAATACAACTTCAAGTTAATACAATTTAAAATAAGATTAACTTCTATCAAATTGATATCAATAGCTACAAAACACCTACAGAATCAACTTTTTGCAAAAACTATGCGTCTTTTTTTTGGCCCTCTGGCCAAGCTTCGTGGGTTGGGAATGAACATGTTTGTATTTTCCAGTCTCAAATATTCCTGTCCCCTTGGAGTCCAGTTCATGTTTTCCATTCCAGGTATTTGCATGCGTGGGGTCCTTAAGTAATGCTCTTCTCCTTCCCTCAAGTACTCTTCGATTAGTGCCACCTGCAATTAGAAAGAAGTGGTGTCACGAGCAAGTCCATTCACCTCTATAAAAACTTTAAAAGCTTCTGCAATTAGTTTATTTCCAAATTAATAGTCGTTAGAAACAAAAATACATGAAGGCTCCTCTTGGGCAACTGGCTGCAGCAGTGGTACCTGACTTTGTCATTATTTTTGTGTTCTCCATTTCTGTTTGGATTCAGTTACTTCATTGCTGTGGAAGAGACTCCCTTCACACAGAGCTCTACTCAAGATGCAGACCCTGCATCATGGGAGGATCTAAAGAATCAATCTGCCCATTGGATTTTAAGCTGAAATAATTAAAGAAAAAAAAAATCCTGCTCTGCCATGCTGACAGGCATTCAGGGGAGTGTGGCTTCTTCAGGCACAGCACAGAAGAACGGACTGGGAATTAATCCAAGCATGGCTTCCTCTTGTATTGATCCATGTCCTGAGTTGTCCCTGAAGTGCTCCTCAGCCCTGGCCTTGGATTGGAGCTGTGCCACACGCTCTGGCCATGGTTTGGGTCGGTGAGGGCAATGTGTTTTTGAGAGAGGCAAGCAGGAAAGTTTATGCACAATTCCATCTGCTGCCCTGGGGTGCTGACGGCACAAGGAGTCTGGGAGAGAAGCTCTGCCTCCTCCTCATGCCCACAGGGCTGGCAAAGGGGACCTGTTCAGGGGATGGGCTGCACATAGCACCGTGCATGATGCCATGGAAAAGCGTTTTCTGCTGTGCTGGTGAAGCTTGATGGGCACTTGTGCCTGGGCTTTGGCTCCTTTGCTGCCAAGAGATCCATGGCCACAGGTGCACAGGGAGCTCTGAGCTATCCAAAGAGCCTCATGGATTGGCTTTGCTGTGGTGTGCTTGGCATAAAAACATGCAGAGGATTAGAGAGAGGATTCCTGGTGCCAGCCTCATTTTGAAGAAGTTGAAATAAAAGCCTAGGAAATCATGGACTGGCCAAAAGCATATGGGAAGTCTGGGGAAGACTGATCCCGTAGTGCAGAGGTCCAGTGCAGGGCGTGGTGCTATTAACCATAACCACTGAGCCCCCAGGACTCTTCAGCCAGAGACCAAATTAAAATGTCTGCACAACTTTCCTCTGCCTGTTCTATTTTGGGGGTAGTGCTGGTGTCTGGGTGAGCACAAAGGGTGGAAAGAGGAAGGAAAACGTGTCCCAGGGGATGGGTGGAGTGTGGAGTGTGGAGTGAGGGCAAAGGGGACACTGGAACAGCAGCAGGATTTACAGCAGCTCCTTTAGGACCATCCAGCAGTGTCTGCCCTGCTGGGGATGCCACCAGGAAGCAGCAGAGGGATGATGATCCTACCTGGAACCATGGTTTGGCATGGTCTGCCTGTGCTTTTCGTATTTATAGAACAGGTGTTGGCTCCAGTCCCCCAAATAAGAACTAATCTGGCACATCAGTTGCTGACATCATTGCACTGTGCCTGGTGCAGCTGATCCGCTGGGATGGTGTTTGCACAGTGGGGATGCAGTCAGACCCTTGCTGAGTCCCAGGCCTGAGCACGGACAGAGGTCAAGGCACAGGATCAGGTTTCACCTGGCACCTCCTCTCTTTTCCGCCTTTTGAACAGACCAGAGTCAGGGACATTTCCTGCCCAAGGAACAATCTGCTCTCCTGCCCTTTGCTGCAGGCGTTACCTTCTGTATTTTAGTCCACACACGCTCTCCAGTTCTTCCTGCGAGGATGTCCACAGCATCTGCCATCAGTGACTGCAGCTATGGCACCAAGATACAAACTATTGGTGTGGAATTCACAGAGAAATCATTTCTCTGAATACACAAATTATATCCTAATTAAAATCATTTGCACTCTGATGATTTTGTGACTCATCTTTCACACAGTGAGCACAGCCAACTCATCTTTGCTTCAGCCCTTGCACTGTGTTCTTGTGGATCTAAAATACGGTAGTATTGCCTCCCCAGAGTCCCAGGGTAGTCCTGGTATTGCCTCACCCTGCACCCTTCCCAGCTCCTGGAAAATTGTTCAGATACTCTTAATTCAGAGACAGAGAGACAAGGATTGGATCCAGGGTGTCCTGCCCTTAGCATCGGTGTTTAGGAACAAACTGGGGAAAACTGGTACTTGAGACCTGTGCTATTGCTGCACTCTAAAAAATTCTTTTCCAAAATGCTGAGTTAGTTAAAGTGAATCCAAACAAAGGTTTTTGAAGTCTCTTCCCAAGCATTTTACTCATGACAAGGAATTAAGATCTACTGGCACTATGTCTGTAGATATCAACGTTCCCGGGTGTGCTCCAACACAGTTGGAGGCACAAAGCTTCCCCAAAGGCGTCCCTTCAGGGGAGGAAGAGAGACACCATCTGTCCACTGATGCAGAGCAAGAAGGAGATGCTTCCCCCCCTCTTTTTTCCCCAACCCCCTTGGATACCATCACTTTTGGCCTCATTGGCTCCAGCCATCATCCCACTGCTGATCCTTGCTGGAGCTGGGTTGGGTCAGCCAAGGGCCCAGTCCATGTTTCTCATGGGTTCTTCACCGACTTGGGGCACCTCTGCAGCAAGTCTGACAAGCTACCATGAGCAGGCAGACAGGTTTGTTCTGAGACAGGCAGTATGCATGGATGGACGCAGCACAGAAAATCAGTTTTGCCTCCTTTCCCCCTCTCCTTCTCAGCTGTACCCAGATTCAGTCTGTTTTGCTGCAGGGGCCTTCTGAGGTCAGAGATGTCAAGGCAGCATGATCTGAATCACTGCAATCATTTTTCCAGACTGATCTGGGGAAGTTTCGGGGGTAGAGAAGGGATTTTCGATAGATACTGACAGGTGAGTCCTGGTGGTTCTGTCAGTCACCCTTGCAGGTGATCAGCACCTCCTCTGTCAAAGCACTGAAAGAGGATTTGAGAACTCTTTCATGTCCCCACATTGGACAAACGACTTCCAGAGCACAGGGTGGAAATACACAACTCTGCCCTGGCCCTTCCTGCTCTGTCTCCCAGCTTGCAGAGGCCAAAACAAGTGTTGGAAATCAAAACCTACCAGCTTGTCATCCTCCTGAGAGACTCTCTGCAGGTAGGGAACAGTCGCCAGCTCAGCCATTGCCTGGGTCATCACCTGGGCCTGTTCCTCCCCTCTCCGCAGGTCGCTGAGCAGGCTGGCGTGGTGGAACTGCTCGATGGCCCGTGCACATGGGCCACGCTCATCCTGTTTGCCCGGGAAAAGAGAGGAGGTGAGAGGAGAGGCACAGGGAACACCCTGATCCTTGGACTCCTGTGCCTCAAGGCTTCTCATCTGTGTTTGTGCTGGTCCTGCTCTCAGCAGTGTGCCGTCCAGCACCTTTCAGGCCACGCTGCTGGGACAGGCTTTAGAAGGGGAACAAAAAGACTTTCTTGCTACAACCTCTCTAGTAGGACTAGGAAAATAAAGATGTCATCATGATACATGGGAAGGGGAGACAGCAGATGACAAACACAAGTGCAGCTTTCTCCTTTGGAAAGGGCTCTTCCATCACCCCCTCCATTGAACATCACCTGACCTTCCTGGATGGCTTTTCCAGTCTCAGGAAAGAGGCTGAGGAAAGGGTGCAGGGTGTCAGCTCATGGTTTGGGCGCAGACAGGCCAATCCATGGTTTCAAAGACAGACCCTGGAGGAACTAAAACCTACAGAGGTGGTCTCTGACCTCCAGGCAGCCAGTAACATGTCAGGCTTGAAGCATGTTCAAGCTTTCCCTTCACATCTTAGCCAGAGCGGTGTGTGTATAAATGATGTTGTGAACTCCAGACTGTGTGGCTGCAAAACCGAGGGGGCAGAATTGACTTCTCTTAAGTGTTGCCATGGTTTAATGAGCTTGGCTTTAGCACTGAGATGGTTTGGTCAAAATGAGTCTGAGCAGAACAAGAAGTTGGATTGCATGTTTGCATCCGCAAATGAGGAAGAGGGCAGCAGAAAGAAATGTTTGTTCTGTTAAATCCCAATTATATTATTATTTCCTCTCCAAGTAAGTTGTAATGCTTGAGTCTGTAGGTGAAGTTTGGCCATTTTTAATTTAGCTTATGTGTGATGGAAATAAGATGGAATCATGTTTGTAGCTTGAAGACAATTGTGGAATACATTAAAGTAAACAAAAGTGGCCCAATCTCTGTCAGTGCCATAAAGAGATGTGAGTCCCCAGCAGCAGAGCAGCTCTGGCTTTGTGCCCGTCTCTCTTCCCAGGTAGAACTGGCACTACCATCTGCTCCTTGAGTCAGAGGTTCGGTCTCGCCGGGATCACTGAACGCTCTGTAAACTGAAGGGAAAGAGAATATGTTTCCCCTGACAATGGATGTGGACCTGGCAGCTGTTTGTTCCAACTCAGTGATTCTCTTCTTTCTTGGGGCTTTCCTCCTCTCCATGGCAGGTCCCACACTGATCCCTGGGACTGGTTATGAACCTGTAGGCCCACGTTTCAGCCCAGTTCCCTGTCCTTCCTGCTGTGGAGGTGGCACCAGGGTAGCCCTTGCCTAAATCACAGGGCTGCTGTGCCAGCCTCCTTGAAAAAAGTCAGTTGGCTGCTGCCTTCAGTGGTGCTGGGGTTTTACCCTGGCTTTTCTGGGAGTGCACTTGTGTTTCAGCAAGAATATTTAAATGTCATAGGGGAGGTGTAAAGCTGATAGAAAATACTGGTGTGTGGGAGCAGTGTAAATGCCTACAGTGGGGACTGGCTTGGGCAGTCCTAAGGCAGCATTCTGTTCTCATCTCTGACAGGATGAATTTCTTTTCCCTGTGCCCTGGAAACCAGACCTCAGTGCTTATCTCTGCTTGAACTGTGTGGTCCTGTTCCTCCAAATTAATTTACAGAAGAGGGGAGTCATGAGGAGTGCAAAACCTGCCTGATTTCAAAGTTTTTTCTCTTCCTGTTACTCTTTTGAGACTGCAGTAGTTGCAATAGAGAAATCTCACCTCCAAAAGCAAAGAGAGAAGTGAGGGGTCAAAAAAAAAATTAAAATTGCAGTTTTTGTGGGGCTTTCAGAAAGACCAGGATTTTATTGTGTATCCAGTATCCAACCCACACTCTGTTTGTAGTTGTAACTTCTCAAAGTGCATCGAAGGGAATGCCACCAGCAGGAACAGATCCTTCCCCTTCCCAAAGCTGCCACTTGCATTACTCTGCACATTGGGAACTGGGGCTTTTGGTCATCCAAACCCAAGAGCAAAGGGCCTGAGGAAAGCACTGGAAAGAAGCAGCTGTGTTTCCTCAGGGACATCTGCCCTCCATCCACTCCACTTCCCTCACCCCTTGTGTGGATGCTTTTGGTCAAGCCCCACACGCCTTTCCCTCTGCTGAGTGCGTGAGTTCCAGTGCTTACTGCTGCTCCAGCAACTGCCCTCTAGAAGGACAGAAGTCAGAGCTTCCCCAGATCTCTAGATCATGTTTCTTTTTTCAGGAGAGTAATTTAAGAATTGCATGAAAACAGTCTCGTCTGTGTGCAAATTTGATTGTTGACCTCTGTGCTAATTGTCAGCCAGGGTGCTAAAAGCTGTGTCCATTATGGCAGAAAGGATGGAGCAGAGGTAACTACCATCACCTGGCTTATGGTTGTAACAGATGGGAGGATTATTTCACATCCTTCATTCCACAGGGATCCAGATCTCAATCACTAGAAGTGCTTCAAGTAGCAATGATTAACTCTTGATGGAGCTCTGGGTGGGAGGTGCAGTTTACTATGGGTATGAAATAGAGTGAGTAACTGTGTTGGTGGTTATGCGAAGTAGGGATATAATATCATAGGCCATAAAGATTGGCGAAAATTGCATGCAGAGGGATTCTCAAGAAACTGTTAAGACTGTTAACTGTCACTGTTAAGTCATTAGGACTCCTTTTCAAAAGTGTCTAAACCCATTGGAGCTCTGTTCCCAATGCAATTCACGGAGCATTTGTGGACACTGGAGGAGCATGTGCAGCAGGAATTACCCCCCAAAAGCACACGTCCTTCCCACAGACCACATACCAGAAAGGGAATGGGATACTCACCTTTATTTTGGTGCTTCCTATAAAAGCCATGACTGCCATGATCCTTTTCCCAGTGTTCTGCCAAAATGTTTCGGCTTCTTCCTCCATGCTGGAACTGAAAGTTCTTTTCTGGCCTAGAAAGCAAAATTACAGAACCACAGAGTGTGTTTATTCATCTCCCTTTTCTTTAGGGGATCTGGCAGGATGTTGGGTGAACTGGAGGAGGAGTGAAGGGGATGGGAAGAGCTGGGCCATCAGGGCGGCTGGCATGGAGAAACGGGTCCCGAGACATCCCTTGCTCCCTCATTTAGTAAGGATTGTGGGGGTCACCCCTGAGCCAGGCCAGTTCTTAAGCAAGTAGGCATACCTGGAAGGACTGGCAGTTTTCGAGTTACAGACGTTTCCACGGTTTTTCCAATCTCTTTGTTTCTGAAGCCCAGAGTCAGTAAGTACTGCTGGTCAGGATGAGATTCAGCCCTCTCTGGCAACAGGTGAATTCCATGAGGATCTGCATAGGGAAAGGAAAATAATTTCCACTGTTGTATTTCTTTTCAGCTGTAAGAGAAGTTACTTTTTTGGAGAAAAATAAAGGAAGTCTAAGAAGGAATGAAATGGTCTCCAGAAACCTTGCCAAAACACAGATGACAAAACCAACACATCCAGCTCTCACTGGGCTTTGAATCTTAGGGCTCTGGAACCTTTTGCTTAAATTTTGCTGATGTCTGAGATAAAGCATATTCTGCCCAATTCCCCACAGTGGTGTGGAAGTGTCTGGAGCCCAAGCAGCTCAAACTCTCCAGCTGTCTCCAACTCTTTTGAATTCAGTCACACAAACACAGTCCACAGTGCTTAAGGGCAGCTGAAACCTGCTGTTACCTGTAAATATGTGCTGCACGTAATCAGGGTGCTTCTCAGCAAAGATTTTGTTGGCCTCCTTTATTTTGTCAGTCTTGTCCTCTTTCTCAAAAGGTGTGTACAGAGCAGAAAAAGAGACTTCTCCACTAAGGGCTTCTTGAGTCATAGCCTGAAAAAGGGCAAAGAAATTATACATTTCATGTTGAATAGTGGCTAGTTAAAAAAACCCAAACAAAACAACCAGGTGGTTTGAATGGAGAATCCATGAGCCTCCATTTTCAAGGAGGAGACAGGGACTAGAGAAACTGTCTTTCAGACAGAGAGGAAAAGTGATTCCATGCTCTCTGAAAGTCACATCAGGAAGACTTACGAAAAAATGCCTTAAGCAACCATATCCAGAATTGTTGTGTCAGGGAAGCTTTAGGTTGGATATTAGGAATAGATTCTTCCCCCAAAGGGTGGTCAGGCACTGGAACGGGCTCCCTGGGGAAGTGGTCACAGCACCAAGCCTGACAGAGCTCCAGGAGCAGTTGGACAATACTCTCAGGCACAGGGTGTGACTCTTGTGCAGGGCCAGGATCTGGTCTCAGTGGTCCTTGGAGGTCCCTCTCAGCTTGGCGTATCCTGTGGTTCCTCCCCAGGCTGTCAGTTGTTACCTGCCAGTACAGCTGGATGAGGTCACTGGTCTCCAGCCCAGCGCCTTCGGCCAAGACGTACAGACACTGCGCGACCATGGCGCTCCTGAGGACAAAAGCAGCAGAGGAGTGTGCAGGCAGAGAAGGGGATCTGTGGCCAGACTGAAAGGAGGTCCTATTCTAAGAGTGTCGTGTGAGGTTTATACCAAAGGTTACACAGAACTCCCAGTCCTTGTCCAACTTTCAGAAAAGCATCAGCAAACACATTTTTAACTCACTAAACTCTTGCCAGCAAATAGCCCCAAATGTCATTTAGGGCCACAATTGGGATTATTCACATTAACATGAACTGAGAGGACCCGTCTCCTTTTATGACCAGGTGACCCGCCTGGTGGATGCGGGAAAGGCTGTGGATGTTGTCTGTCTGGATTTCAGCAAGGCCTTTGACACCATCTCCCACAGCAAACTCCTGGAAAAGCTGGCAGCCCACGGCTTGGACAGGTTAACTCTTTGGTGGGTTAAGAACTGGCTGAATGGCCGGGCCCAGAGAGTGGTGGTGAACGGTGCTGCATCCAGTTGGTGGCCAGTCACCAGTGCTGTCCCTCAGAGATCTGTGCTGGGACCAGTTCTGTTTAATATTTTTATTGATGACATGGATGAGGGCATTGAGTCTTTCATTAGTAAATTTGCAGATGACACCAAGCTGGGAGCATGTGTTGATCTGTTGGAAGGTAGGAGGGCTCTGCAAGGGGACCTGGAACGGTTGGATAGATGGGCAGAGTCCAATAAGATGAAGTTCAAGAAGTTCAAGTGCCGAGTCCTGCATTTTGGCCACAACAACCCCTGCAACACTACAGGCTGGGGACAGAGTGGCTGCACAGTGCCCAGGCAGACAGGGACCTGGGGGTACTGGTCGACAGCCGACTGGACATGAGTCAGCTGTGCTCCTTGGTGGCCAAAAAGGCCAATGGCATCCTGGCCTGTATCAGGAATAGTGTGGCCAGCAGGACCAGGGAAGTCATTCTTCTCCTATATTCGGCACTGGTGAGGCTGCACCTCGAGTGCTGTGTCCAGTTCTGGGCCCCTCAGTTCAGGAAGGACGTGGAGACGCTCGAGCGCGTCCAGAGGAGGGCAACAAGGCTGGTGAGGGGCTTGGAACACAAGCCCTATGAGGAACGTCTGAGGGAGCTGGGGTTGTTTAGCCTGGAGAAAAGGAGACTCAGAGGTGACCTTATCCCTCTCTACAACTCCCTGAAAGGTGGTTGTAGTCAGGTGGGGGTTGGTCTCTTTTTCCAGGCAACAACTGACAGAACAAGAGGACACAGTCTTAAGCTGCGCCAAGGGAAATTTAGGTTGGATATTAGGAAAAAGTTTTTTACAGAAAGAGTGATAAAATATTGGAATGGTCTACCCGGGGAGGTGGTGGAATCACCATTCCTGGATGTGTTTACAAAGAGATTGGATGTGGCACTCGGTGCCATGGTTTAGTTGAGGTGTTGGGGCATGGGTTGGACTCGATGATCTTGAAGGTCTCTTCCAACCTGGTGATTCTGTGATTCTGTGACTGGAGCTCTGCTGCCCGTGAGATCACATACACAAACCCAATGCAAAGCTCCTACGGATTTTGGAAAAGCCTGGCTCTTAGAGGATGTATCACTGCCAAGAGCTGCAAGGAAAGGGATGCAGAGGAGCCCTGTGGAAGCCCGAGCAGCAGAAGTACCTTGCAGCCTCCGAGTATCTGTGCAGGCACCGAAAACAAGCGGCTTGGCGCAGGTGAGTGCGGAAGTTAGAGGGGTTCTGAATGATGCTCCTTGGAGACAGAAGAGGGATGGACAAGGTTAGACTTGAGATTTCTTACGTCATTAAAGCTTCTATGAATCAAATGGTGACTGGGGCAGACACTGGATGCACTTCTGCTCTACAACTCAATGCTACATCTCCAGTGTCAGGTGAACTCTCTCTCTCTGTCTCCCTCTCCCTCTCCCTCTCTCCAGCTGTGATTGATGAAGAAAATATTACTAAAAAATATTACTTAAAGGTTAATTTCATTGTGGTTTTATCCTAAATGCAATTTCATTAGGGGTTTGTGTATTCTAGAAAAAATGTTTCAGGGGTAATATTCTCTCTTGTCTTTGGCATGTAGGTAACATAAGCAAAACTGCTGCAGCACAAATTCTTGTTAACCCCCAGCTCCCCAAGCAGGAGCAGCAGGTGTCTGGCCTATCTCCCTGGAAACACTGTGCATCTGGAATGTTTCAGAAGGTGAACCTGAGATATTTTGAAATACTCTTTGTACGAGGCATAGGTGCAACGTGGGGTGAACCTTGGCCTGTGTGTTAGACCCTTCACTTCAACAGATGAGATTAGTCCAAACTAAACACCAGTGCCACATGTAAGGTGTGTTTTCCTGATTCTTCTTTTCTCACCGTAAGACTGGTTCTTCCTGCACAGCAGTTATTCCTAGTCTTGGTTTCATTTTGGATTTCAGTCTTAGCAGTGAATCTAATCCGTATTTTCTCTTACCTGTGTGAATGATGCAGAGCAAGGTCAGGCTGCCCCAGTTTTAAGTAGCAGATGACGAGCTTTGACTCAATCCAACTGGCAAGCCTGGAAATATCATCTGGAGAGGACTTCAAGGGATCCTCTGTAGCAAAGCCTTTACTGCAAAGCTGCACATGAAGCAAAACCATGATTTCCAAATAGCAGAATACACCATTTGCTAGGTGGAAATACTTTTTGTGACTGATCGGTGGAGAAAACTGAAGTCTAATAGGCTCTGACTTTAACTGAAGTCAGCATTACAAAAATCAGTACAGAGAACAGAACGGTCTTTCAGGGTTGTTTTGTTTTTTGCTTCTGGGGAAAGCTGGATTAAGAGACTGCTGAGAAGCCCCTGTTGGAGTACACTATGTGCTGGAAGAGAGATAGGCCCTGTGGATCAGAGAGAGGGCCTCTATCCTGGGCCCGGAGGTGACCCTGGGAGTGCATCCAGGTCACCGGAGACAGACTGAGACAAGATTGTGTGTTCATGGACAGACTGGGCTTATGAGAAGTGTTAATTGTAGTTTGTAGCCTTATAGGCTATTGTTTACCTATTACCATAATAGGTAAAATCTGTGCAATGCCCCAGGTGATTGGGAGACACTGTGGTGAACATCTTTCCTGTTTATATGATGTTATATCCTGTTGGGTGCTGGTATTTAAAGAATTCTAACTTTGCAATAAAGGGCCTTTGCATGTTCCATCTGATGAGCATGGTCCTTGCCCACGCGTCATTACTGCAGCCCCAGCCCTACAATTCTGTGATGTCCCAATCACTCCGTCCGCAGTCCCAGGGATTAATTCCTTCATCCCTTTTCCTGGTATGTCCATTCACCAGCCTTTCCTCTTAGGAGGAGACAAGTCCTCCTTTCTTCTTAAGTGACCCGTGGTGCTCTTCCTACCACAGCTCATTTCAGAATACAGGGGGCAAGAAAGCACTTAAAAATGATGATACTTTATCATTTTACTCACTAGCTGCTGTAATATTTCTCACTTAGAAAAAATTACTTCAGTGTTGTAGAAAAAAGAAATTAGGAATAGGATATTTGCTTGTGAACTGGAAAGCCCTAATATTTGACAAATGCTTTTGAAGGAAGTTTGGCAGAACAGTGCTTAAAAAGGTGCAGTTGGTCCCTTTCTCAGGGCTTCAAGTGCCTGGCTGAAGGGATTGGAGTCAGAGTGGAGAGAAAACATTAGCTAGGGCAGAGTGAAAACTCCCAAGTATTGAGAGGGCATTTGTTGCTGATTAAACAATGCTGGGATTAAAAAGAGGAGCCTTTTTTTCGCTCTATGGGACTTCAATTTCCTCCACACATTAATACAGTTAAGAACTTGGAGAAAAATACAAAATTACCTGAGATTCTTTGGTTCAGTCCAACACTTCCCCCCTTCTGTGGTTTATTTATAACTCCTAATTTTCAGATTTCAGGTGAAATTGCATCTCAGGATTTCTCTTCAACCCTAGGCATTCCAGGTTGGTGCTCCTTTGCTATTAGTGCCCCAGGGAGTGCTGGGACAGCCCTGCCGTGGCTTTGCTGTGGGCTCACACCCCTTTAGCCCCGTACCTCCAGTGCTGTGGAGAACTTGGCCGCGGCTGCTGCGAAGTCCCGCTGCCCGTACCGAGCGCTGGCGTCCCGCAGGGCGGCCTGGAGCCCCGCGCCAGCGCGGTGCCACGGGCTGTCCCCGGCGGCTTGGGCAGGAGGCTGAGCCGCTGCTGCTGCTGGCTCAAACTCAGCGTCCGCCTCATCAGCGCAGATCAACTCCGCTTCTATTTCCCTGAGTCTGGAGAGAGGAATGTGAAGTGGAGGGCTCGGGAATGTCCCTGTGCCGCTCTCCGCTGCTGTTTCTGCTTTCGTCCCGGACACATTTCCATGGCTTTCTGCTTTATGGTTCGCTCTGTCTGCACCACCCTGTGGTCGTTCTTTGTGTTCTTTTGCCTCCTGCCACGCCTGCAAGAGAAGGAGCAGGAGGTGAGGGGAGAATCGTGGGATTTAAAGTGATTTCAGAGAACCCCAGAATGGTTTGGGTCGGAAGGGACCTCAAGGTTCATCTCATTCCCCTGCCATGGGCAGGGTCACCTTCCACTATCCCAGGTCACTCCAAGCCCCGTCCAGCCTGGCCTTGGACACTTAGAGGGATGGGGCAGCCACAGCTTCTCTGGGCACCTTGTGCACCCTCACAGACAAGAGTTTCTTCTTAATATCCAATCTAAATCTCTTTCAGCTTAAAGCCATTCCCCTTTGTGCTTGTCACAACTTGCCTTTGCGGAATGTCCCAGGAAAGCTTTGTTTTGTTTCCAGAAGTGGTTTCTAAAAATGCTTTACCACGGATTTTAGCACCAAATAGGGTGACATGAAGGGGCAATATGTTAAAATTAGTTGCCTTTCATTCTTTTAACTTTACTGGATGCATTGGGATAAATAGATTTGGAACATATTATTAAATTAAATTAAATTAAATTAAATTAAATTAAATTAAATTAAGAAAAGAAAACAGCATGAAATAAAATGCAAGTATCTGGGGGAAAAAAGTCTTTTCATAGTCCTGAGTGGAGATCTAATGTTCCCTCTCTGCCTTATCCTGCTAAAAGGAGAGCAGTTATTCTGTCCTATGAATCGCTCCAAACCGAGCCTAGGGACACTTCCAAGACAGGGTCCAAGAAGCGGGCATTTGCTTTATTGGGCGCCGGGTGCGCGGGGCATCGCTCCTCCAAACACGCACACACCCCAGGCACGCAGCAGATTACAATATATGGTTACATTTTATATATATTCATTATTTTCTTTAGAAAAGGGGTGGTTATGCAAACTGTTTCTTGGAACTCGTTACTATCATTAGCGTACGCGGATTGCTCCCTTGTGGTCGCACTGAGGAAGGCTTCAAGTCTTCCTCAGGGGGCGTCTTGATGAAGGCCGTGTGTCTTCTTCACTGTGCTCTTTTCACCTTTGTCCTCTAGGCGTGCACAGTCTCTTGTTAGCCGTTTCAGCAGTTTCTTCACTGGTTTTAGCAAGCTTTGTCCTTCATTCTTGAAAGTTTTGCACCCTATTTCTTGCCAAGTTGCATTCCGTAAGCTTATGGCTAACATTTGCTAACTTTTAACACTATATCTTAGGCTTTCATAATGCTTTCACAAGTACAGTGATCTTACCCCTTTCAGCTATTCCAAAGTACCACCTGAGATGCCTCTTCTGATCCCAACAAGAATGGGTGTTCACTGATGGAGAACCAATTTCAAAATCTACTTAAACCTATGAAATCTATTTCTACACTGACCACATTGCATGTGCTTAGGACATGTATTACTGTGACTACAACAGAATTAAACAGTGCCATCTGAGATCAGATTCCTGTTATAGTTGTACATGTTCATTGTCAAAGACGTTGTTAAACTGACCAAGCAGAGGAAAGAAGTCTCTTTTGAGGTACAGTGGGGATCCAGAAGTCAGGCACAGAGAAATGAACCCCACTCGGGGACAGACAGGAGAGCTATGGCTGAGCAGCTTCCCCCTTGCAGGGTTCCTGCAGTTCCTTTCCCTTAAGTCCCATTTCAAAATGGTCCTGAGCCAGCTCAGCAGAGTTGTACTCACCTCAGGGGCTCTTGAGGAAGGTCCCTGTTGAGGAAACATGTGGGAAGGGAACTGCTGGCTCAGCCCAAGCTCCTGGACCACCTGGAAGAATACAGGGATGAGCACACTCAGGTTTGCATGGCTGTCCCTGAGGCAGTTGGTCCTAAAGGTTTTCCCAGCCTTCCTCAGCTCAGGAATTCCAGCTCAGCTCTTCCTCCCCTCCTTAGGAATCCTTTCAGCCCTGGAGTTTGAAAATGGAATAGACAACCTCCAGGAAAGTGTCTTACTTGATTAGAACACCAGAAGGGAAGTTGTTCAGAGCCCCATCCAGCCTGGCCTTGAATACTTCCAGGGCAACCTCTGTTTGCCGTGGGCAGCCTGTGCCAGGGCCTCTCCACCCTCCTCACCATTTCTCCTCCAGGGAGGAATTTCTTCTCAATATCCAATCGAACCCTGCCCTTCGTCAGTTGGAAGCCATTCCCCCTTGTGCTGTCCCTGCAAGTCCTTGTCCAAAGTCCCTCCCCAGCTCTTCCTGAGTCCCTTCAGGTGCTGGAAGGAGCTCTAAGGTCTCTCCCAAGCCTTCTTCAGGCAGAGTGGTCCCAGCTGTCCCAGCCTTTCCCATAGCAGAAGTGCTCCAGCCCCCTGAGCACCCTCTGAATCCTTCCGGTGGGCTCCTCTGGGCCGCAAGGAATCATCTGGGAGGTGCCTGGGAGAAACCCATTGCAGCCTCTGGGAAGTGCTGAGGCTGGGCTGTAAACTGGGGTGCTGGGAATGCAGTGAAAAGCTGCTCCCTCGTTAGTGCCCATGGTGATGGGAGGAGATGTGGGTGTGCCCTGGGATGGCCAGGAGTCCCCGTTCCCTGCCAGGCCTGTCCCCACGGCCAGCACCAAAGCTGCCGCCAGCTCTGGAACAGCCCCCGGGAATGCCCTGTTGTTCCCAAAGGGAACCGTTCCCCATGGAACAGCCCAGGCCCACCCAGAGCCCCTCTGGGCCCGGCACAGGGAGAGCTGCCCCTTCCCCACTCGCCTGCTGGGGCTCCATCAGCCGTTCTGGCAGTTGCTGGGTTCCAGTTCCACATCCAGGGCGGTTGGAGAGTCCCTGCCCCAGCCCAACTGCTCCCTGCCCTGGCACTGCCCCCCCAGCCCTTCCCCACCGCCCGGGGCCCCACGGCCTGGCCACCCCAAACACCGACGGGGCACATCGGGCACCGCTCCTGCTCCGCAGCTGCTGCTCGGAACGTGGGAATGGCTCCAGGCCCAGGTCCACTGAGGGCACAGGAGCTTCCAAACCAATCCCTCCTTCCCGTCCTGGGGTTCACGTGCGGCTGGGCAGGGGCTGACACTGGGCTGGGCTTGTGCTTGTGCTTAAAATGATCCCAAAGACCATTTTCCTGTGGGGGAAGCAGCTGTCACTGTGCAACTGGCGGCTGAAAGGGATGTGACCCAGGTCCAAACACGCCTGTCATTTCAGGCCTGGTTTTCAGAGCTGCTGAACACAACTCTGCTGAAGTTAAACACAGGCTTTGGTGTCAATCACTTTGAAAACCAAACTCAGAATTGGTAACAGCTCTCATCTTGTCTCTGCCTGGTGTTGTCCATAATTAGATTTAAGATTATTTTAGATTTTCATGTGAAAGGGCGTTTCAATGTGTTCTTGCTGCAGATATTGCAGGCAAGTGACCAATTTTATTTATGCCGTACTTTCAAGCCTGGGAGTATCTGACTTTAATGAAAGTCATTTTTAAATGCACCTCAAAGCTTCAATAACTCAAAGCATATTTCTTCCCAGCAAGAATATAATAGGTCTTTGGTGCAATCTGCCTTAAAAAAATGGAGGATGACCATGAAAAATATCTTAGAAAGTATGGATTCGTTTGTTTGTTCCTAATCTGAATGTCCAACTGGACAAACCCTCCTGTGGTTTGGTGCAGAAATTCAAGTCAGATTTCTTTTGTACCTCTGAACTTGCAGGATGATTTGATTGTTTTTTCCAGGAGCCTAATGACAGGAAAAAAAAATGAGGTTTGTCTTTTTGGTATGGTGGGAGTCTTTTATTATTTATTTATTTTTCTTTTTCAAGACTCTTAAATCTTGCACTTTATTAAGAGTGGCTACAGTAAAATTAAAATAAATCCTTCATTGCAATGGAGAAGTTATAAATTTTGCAGCTGCTTGCCCTGTCCTGTTCTATGTCATTGCTGTGTGTGAAGTCTCTGGGCTTCTGCTTCTGGGAGTCCCTCTTTCACTGGTTTTAGAAATTTGATGGCATTGCTCACCTGTTAGAAAGAGAGGGTTCATTCCAATTAAATTTATTGCCTGAGCTCTTCTAGTCCAAGTGCTTGAAGCTTATTTTCTAACGTTGTTGGTTTTCTCAGCTTCTGTTAATATTTGTGATTCTATAATGAAATGTTCTTGGATGTCACTTTGCAAGATTCTGTAGTCAGCTTGCTATTTTGCTCTTGGATTTCTTAATGCTGGGTCAGAACTGAATGCAGCATTTTGGGAGGGAACCCATCAGTCTGAGATAGGATTCTCTCAGCAGCAGCTGGTTTGCACATGTAAACCAAGGTAACAGGAAGGATGCTATGAACTGAATATCCGCCTGTTGCAGAACCCCAGTGCCCAGTCTGGGGAGAGCTGATGACATCTCTGCTGTCCCCAGGCCCCGCTGTCTCTGTATCCCTGCGGCTGGTGGGCAGCGGGAGCTGGTGCGATGGGCACGTGGAGATCCTGCAGTGCTGGACGTGGGGCAGAGTCCTGGACGAGCAGTGGGACGTGCAGGGGCCAGCGTGGTGCGCCGGCAGCTGTGGGGTGGCAAGGCAGAGACAGCCGACACCTCCCAAAACCTCAGCGGGGCCGGGACCCGTGGGGCTGTGAGGGGTCCCTGGACAGGGCACGAGGCCAACCTGGCCCTGTGCAGCACCTCCCTGCCCGAGCGGGCACCGTCTGCAGAGGTCGTGAAGGAGGTGGGCATCATTTGTTGTGTTTTACTGTTTATCATGTTTTTACCTCTGGAGTTTGGTGGGGTTTTGGGTTTGTGGTTATTTGTTTGTTTATTTTGTTGCTGGTGGGTTTATTTTGGGGTTTTGGGAGGGGTAGAGGGGAGGTGGTTTTGGTTGTTATTATTTTTAATTAATATCTTTTCAGTTTTATAATTAGGGAAACCCTTCCCTGCCTGTTTGCAGCCAGATCTAGGGTGAAAGGAGGCGGAAGTTGGTGCAAAGGAGCTGTGACCTCACTACAGAATTCGGAAGTCTCATGTCACCGAAAGTGAGGCAGGTCCCAGGTGGCCACTGAGATGAAGGGCCGGGGGGTGGAGGTGATGGGCAGAGCTGTCCATCCCGTGTTGGGCCATGAGGGACTGTTCTTCCATTGGTCATGATCTCCTTAGGAAGCCCTGGATCAAGGTCAGCTGCACAATGCTGTTATCATGTTCTCAAAGGGGTCATTGGAATCTTTATCTCTAATCCTCCAGTGTCTCTAATTAGCTGTATAATCCTTGAGGACTTGACAAAGGGGGTGGGAAGGTGACGACTCATTAGGCCTTTCTTCGTGTTAATGAGCCCTGCAGTGTATTTGGTGTTCTGAGTCTGGGATCCTCAGGTCCTGAGAGGAGACAGCAGCAGTCCCTCAAGAAATCCAAGTCAGAAGAAAAACCCAAAGTGTCTTGGAGCATTCAGAGTTGCCACTGAAAGCCCTTTCTGATGAAGCCTCCCCAGGGCCTCGTTGGAGCCGCTCACTGGAGGCTGTGGTTGCAGGCAGGCAGAGGCACTGGGCAGGCGGCTCTGGTGCTGAGCAA
>VZTI01001051.1:288490-311261 GCA_013397865.1 Struthidea cinerea | reverse complement strand
GAAGAAGACCTCTGTTCATAGAGATGAAGATGATCCCAGAGATAGATGAAGAGAACCTTTTGCTTCTGAACAGCTCATCCTTAAAATTGTACCCCATTAGCTAAGATTGAACTCTCGAAAGCAGTTGTGGGGAAAGCTGTAAGTCGAGGAAAGGGACTTTCACATGCGAGCAGAGAACCATCAAGGGCGGCTGTCTCGCTGTGACATTGAAGCCACAAGAGAACTGTTTCTTGTGGAGATGTCTCCATAGCATGAGCAAGAGAGACTCCTCTCCCTAAGTGAACTGAAAAAGAGATTATTATAGGGGTGGTAAACTGACTGAAAAAATCTCAAGGGTTGTCTTTTTTTACATTGTCAGTGGGAGAAGGGAGAAAGGTGGGAGGAAGAGAAGTGTTCTGAAGGTTTAGTCCGACTTTTTTTTCTTTCTATTAGGTCTGTTAATAAACTTTTTTATATTCTTTTAAGTTTTGTGCCTGCTTTGCTTTCTCTTAATTCTTATTTCACAGAAGCAAAATAAGTGAGTAATGGATATTTCGAACGAAACCACTGCAGTTAGTAAAAATGTGATTAAGACTCAGTGGAGGAAGGCTGCTTCTCCTGCAGTGACTGAGTTAATGCAAGGCTTAAATTGCCACCTGGAAGCTTCTCTCTATTGATTTATACAAGAACCTAGGACAACTGCACTGCTAATTAGGATCTTCAATTAAGTACTCAAAATTTGGTGGGAACAGTGCCAACCAAAGCAATTAGTCTCACCTTTTTTGTACAAATAGAATGCTACATCATGTCTGGAAGATTCACCACTGAAGGTGCAGATCCTGAACAGAGAACAAATGGAGTTTACCACTTTCTGTGTTGTCTTCATTTAAGGACCTCCTGGGGACCTAAAATGGTATTTGTAATACTATTTTTTCCCTTTTCTTCCAATTAAGTATTTCCCCTCTCATTCTGTGTCTTCCATTGCTGCTGCAGAAAACCATGGTGACAGAGAGTGCAGTGAGACAGACTCACCCCTCAATACCAAAATCAGTACAACCAGGCAAGGATATTTGCAAATAGTCCCCAATGCATCTGCTCATGTCCTGCCCTGTCCTTCAGTAAAGAGCTGTAGTGTCCTCCTGTATTAAAGCTCTTCTTTTGCTCTACCATTTCTATTGCTTATTAGTAATTTCACCATAACTCTCCTAGAAGATGGGCATAGAAATTGACCAGTCATTATGTTCCTTACCATATATTTGTAAAATTTCACAATTTCCTATGCTTATATTCAAAAGTTAATAGTATAGCATATACTAACTATTAGTTTACATGTTGCTACCATCATTGCACAGCAATTCCATACACAACTAATTAGGCATCAAGCATCAATCTGAACTATAGCTCATCAATTTTTTTAGAGGCCATTTCAAAAGAAAACGAAGAATTCAGCCGACTCTTCCTTTATGAGATTTAACTTGTCAGTAAGAGAGGAGGTTATGATATTTTCAGCTTATTATCCTAATTTTAAAATTCCTCTTTCAAATAAGAACAGTATTGCAGAATGGATTTCACAGTTTTAATTATTCCAAAATCATGCACTGCTTACAATAATTAGCAACTGTCTGTAATTATGGGTGCACAGGGGTTTCTCTGCTTAATGCAAAGTGTCCTGTTGAAAGTCAAGGTATTTTAGTGGGGAAAGGACATAATGTCACAGGATATGCTGAACAGAAAGCTTTGCTTTTCTGATAGGGAGTAATATGATTTTAAAATTAGATTTCTTTTACCATCTTTAAAATTAGAGCAACCTATTTTAGAAACCATAAAGAAACATATAAAGATACACAGTGCATTTTCTAAAAGTGCAAGCAGGATTATTTTAATGACAGACTACCTTAAACTGTCTTGTTATTGCTGAGAAAATAACAACACTCTGGTCTGTGTGTGGTGAGGTGATCCTGGTAACCACATTCTGTTATTTTCAGAATCAGAAATCAGAAGCACCCATAATATTTACACCTAGTAAATAGGCATCTAATGAATTAATGACATTTTCAAACTGAGAAAGAGGAGATTATTCTGAAAGTGATCAGCCACCTTTTTTTTTTTTTTACTTCCCAAACAGTATATCTTTTTTGCTGTAAGTATAACAGTGCTGTCATTCAAAATGGTCAATGCATTTGAAGCACTTTCTTCAAATAAAATTTGAAAATCAGTCACCCAACATTCAGCTTTCCTCTAAATTAGGAAACAATTGTTGTCAAATATATGAATTATTCGTGAATGGATTTATATCTGATCTTGACAAGTTCACGTGTTTAGTTTTCATCTTTGTCTACGTAGATTCATCTTTCCTAGCATGAGAACATGTATTCATATACAGATCTGTTCATCTTTCTTCCTAAAATAACAGCTGTGCAACAACAGTATATTTAAAAATGTTTTTTCTTACAAAAAATAATTTTTTTTTCAATTGAGGGCTTGAAGACTGCAGGCTTGTGTGTGCACACTCATGTATATTCACATGCATGTGTATTGTGTGCAGACATATTTCTAACTCTCATAATGAGGTTGAGATTTCCTCTTTCAGCTTTTGTTCAATAAAGAGAAACAAGGTCTTTTACAGTCAGGAATCAATGGCCATTTGGAACCATTCAACTCGTACTTTTTCCTCTTGATTAGTGTGAATAGGAACACTCCCAGTGAATGAAATTTTGATTGTATTAAGTAGAACTGACAAAAGTCCATTAGAAAAAATGCACTTCACTATGTTTTCCTATAATGTTACTTCTTAAAAGAAAAAGTACCATGTTCCTTTTGTCAATTGGCAGGCAGAGGCTGAAATTCATCCCGAATGTCTCTGTAGTTGCTAAAAAAGTATTTCATTATAAAGATGCTGCTGCCATCTATTGGGTGACATTACAAAAGAATTATGTCTTATCTGGATTCAGCAAGGACAAATAAATTGTGTCATTCACCTTTTGTTTCTTGTGGAGTTTTATTAGCAACTAGGTTATAGCAACCTGTATTGGTTTATAACATGTCTTATGTAAAGAGCTTGGTCCTGTCTTTGTCACCATTGCCAAATTTCATGAAGAGAGTCATTTTGGAATAGCAGTGAACTGAAATTTGATGATGTGGCACTGGAACAATGGAAAAATTTAAAAATCAACAACAAACCCACTATTTAATACTGCCTCACATCTCAGAAAGGTCTTATACAGATGTTTTCATGCACAGTGTCACTAGTGGAACTGCATTGCTTGCTGTGTTTGAATAAAAGACCTCATTTCCATGTAGCTGGCAATCTTTTGCAATACAAAGAGATTTCTGTGATATACAGAGACTTCACAGTTGGTTTTTTTAAAGCAACTTAGTGAGGCTTCAAAGAAATATTTTGCCACTCTAATATTGATTTTATTTTCCTATAAAATTTTAATTGAAGTTCTGAATCCTTTTGCAACATCCCTGCATCTGTATCTTCAGCACATGAAATGTGCGTTTTTATGAAGAATACAGGCATCAGAAGGATAAATACTAAAAACACGTGTTTGAGCTTTGAAAGTTCTTGTTCAGTCCATAGTGGGACCACATGGAGGTAAGCACATATGGTAAAATAAAAACAAAGAGGGTGAAGTGCCCCGCTGTGCTCTGTCACTTCTGGCAGAAGAGAGGCCTCAGAAGCACTGCTCTGCTACAGAAAACAGACAAACAAATAATAATGACAACAGAAAACAATGGCAAAAGAATGAAAAAATCTCCTTCTCTGATTTTATCTATTGCCATGTCTTTCTGACACTGACTAATTGTGTCTCTCTTCCCTCAGCTTTCAGAAGAGCAAGAAGGCATTTTACCTTTTACCTTTTGTGGCCCAGAAGAACATTAGCTGACTGCAGAAAGTATCACACACATTGTTGATGCCTACACCACCAATAAGCTTGACTTTTTATTGATAAAATGGACTGACAAAAGGCCAGCAGCCAAAAACAGCAGGAAGAAAATTCCTCTCTACTTTTAAACAGAATATATGTGACCCAGAACACTGAAGCAACAGCAAGCTGGAACCTCATGATGCTAACTGTACCGGCGCTGCTGAATTGCACTTTGCAACCTCTTTGATTTTTTTATTACTGAGGTTAAACCCAGACGAGTTTAGCTAACTGTGTGCTGAGGTCGAGAAAAGCCAGCACAGACAGTACAAAATTCTTTTCTGCCATGCTTGGAAAAGAACCATTTCTTCAGGCAAGTGTTCTCCTAGGGAAGTATAAATGTCTCCCATTACCATTAAGAGAACAGAAAGGACAGCTATTAAATATTAGACTAGAACTCAGGAGATCTTGCATCTAATTATACTTCTGCTAAAGCATTTCTACATGACCTTGGGCCAGACACACAAAAATCTATCTATGCTTCAGGCTACCACTGGTAAATGGAGATAATGATATATTTGCCCCTTACAGCAGCGTTCTGAGGTTAAACTCAGGTTACTGTAATATTAACATTTGTTTTTCAGTATTGAAATGATAAAAGCACTTAAAGGTCCATTGCAGTAAGATTAGACAGGAGTCAGACTTTCTTTTTTGAGTGCTTACCTTTCCACTAACACATCATTTAAAGAAAAAAAGGGTGTTCTTTTGGAAACATTCGCTGTTAAGCAGCAGCAGGAAGATTTGTGTGTGGAAGAACACCCGTAGCAAAGGAACGTGCAGTAGAAGAGGAAGAAAGCTCCACTCCTATTCTGTGGAAGATTGCAGAACCTACCAACAGAACGGCTGATAATGTCAGCTCAGCGTATTCTAACAACCAGAATTTCTCCATTAATAAAGGGGAAATGTCTGCAGATGGCAACTGTGTGAAATTACAACCTCTGTCACCTCCAGTTGCAAAGGGGATATGAAAAAGTGGCACCAGCATAATATCTAAATCATGTTGTAGGGTTTTGTTGTTTTGGTTTTTTTTTTGATGGACAGGAAGTGAACTTACAGAAAATACAGATTTGCTGTATTTAGACTTGCTTTAATATTAATTAATAGCAGCAGTACAATTTGAGTTATACTATATTATGGTTTTGATATTTCTACTGCCCCAACCAACTGATGTTTTTATTCAAATAGGGAGATGTTTTCCATAAGGATTCTTATCCTTTCTGCAGTATCTATAGCTGAGTAATACTTTGCAGTTCTCTGGAGGGGTAATAACCAAGTTCTTACTTGAAGAAGCTCTTGGTCTTTCGTTTCACAGAATCTTCTTTTCTCCCTCCTAATCCTAACTTGGCAAAGTATCTACTGGTTATACAGTAAATATGCCATAAGGATATGTTAAAAAGAAAGGAAATGCCAGCATTTTACTTTCTCCAATCTGGTTTTCTATCTAAACCGATGCCAAATATCTAACAGATATGGAATATTTCTCTAGCAGCAATAAAAGTCACAAAGAAGAGGTCAAACATTTTCTTCCCTTTAAACCCAAGGGCTGCAAAAGCAAGGAATGCTGTATGCTGAGACTGCATTTTACCTGCTCTGCAAAATTCTACTTGCAACCTAAAGTCTGGAAAAGAAAATTCTAGCTTTAAAACTGGTATTTTGAATTCTTTGCTAAGTGCTGTACTAGCTATATAGACACAGGGTTGAAGATAAGGTTGCAGGTACCTGTTCAATCTCATTTCTGCAGCAATTAAATCTGGGTATGGGTACCAAGTGATTTTGAAACATGTTTAGTTCTTAGTCTCCTGGACTGGAATCTTAGTTTTATTTGTCTTGGAATGTGTCCATTAATTTAATGTATTCAATTAAAATTTCTAGAAATGTAAACAATTCCTTACCTGTTAAACTGGCATCACACTACCATTCCCCCAGGAACTGAATGACAACTTGTCAATGTAATGAAAAACAGTTCTTTTTCCATCTCTGACCTGAATGGAGCACATGAAGAAATAGCACACAGGAGTGTGATGAGCTAGAGAAATACGGTATTAGGATAGTATTTTTGGCATAGTTATCAAGAAAGGGAAAGAATTAACTTCTGGTTAAATAGCAGTAATGAAGAATATGCGTGTGTGTGTGTGTGTGATGCCTTCTCTCTGTTGTATAGTTACTCTTTGGTTCAGGGAATTAACTTAAATCCCACTTTCCCTCTAGTGGCTACTTCAAATGCCTCCTTTTACGTTACTTTGCTTCAGGGGTTTAAAGTCTGGTTTTCTAAAGATCTGAAGGCCAATAGCTAGAACTAAGTCAAAAACACTTGTAACCTGAATACATGAAAGTCAAAATACTGACTTTGCTAAAACAGTGTGTGCCAAGCTCGGTAGGCAGTTGTTTAGATCTGAGGACCTAACATCAGCCATTTTCCCTCTTGGAGAAGCAGAGAACTTCTCATGAAAAGAGATTAAAAAGAGAGAAGGCTCCCCTACAGCAAAAGCCTTATGTACAGTAATTTATTGTCTGACTGCTTGGACAAGCAACACAGAGGCAATATGGAGCCAAAGTTATGGTTTTGCATGGATCACATGGTGAAGGGCAGCATTTATAACTGGGAACTCTGTACGTGGTCAGCAGATGGACTACGATCTGATGTAGAAGGAGGCTGCCTATATTGGATTTTGTACTCAAACAACTGCAGTCTGTATCTCCAACAGAAAAGACAAGAGTCCTAACTGTCCAGAAAACCAGATGTAGCTGAAAGTTCATTAGCAGGACATGGCATGCCTAAAAATTCAGATCCTGTGTGTCTCAGGTCAGATATTTAAAATTATTGGAAATGTCATAGTTCCAGCCTCAATCACTTTGAACCTCCTTTAAGAAAAGGAATAGCAATATAATAATGGAAAAATAGAATTGTGCATGTATGTGACTCTTCCTCATTCAGGATGATGAACCTCAAACATCCTGTGATCTTCATCCCATGCAATGCACTAAACAACACAACAAATTTGTGGAAAAAAATGACAAATATCCAGTGTAATTAAAGAGCATACCACACAGCTTTGACACTAGGAATGGTGCAGCTGGAGATCAGCCTTAATTCTTCATTATGATAACTCCTAAATTTCAGTACTTGAATGTATTAATGTAACAGAAAGTTTGGGAATAATTCTGAGAAGAGAGAGAAGTGTTTTAATAACTCACACCCACGTAGATGTGCTCACGAAATTTTTTTTTACCTTATCTGCTTAGTGTATTCCTCTCTGTTTTACCTCATTTCTTCCCTCTTTCTTGCCTGTATTTTTCCAGTCTCCTCCTTTTTTTTCAAGGCTTCCAAACTTTTAAGTCTCAGTAATCTGTACTGAACACAAATAAAAAAGAGTTTAATACCTTCTAAAATAAACAACAATGACCTTCCTCCCCCAGTTCCCTTTCCCCAGGAAAACAGAGATTGAGAGAGTTCATCTAATGGTGCTGACTCTTTTTATCTACTTTTTATTTCAGCCTGTAAAGTAGTACTATGGATGGAAGGAGATAACTTAAATGACAGAGTTCTTGGTATAAAGGGTTTTTGCTTCCTTTTGTAGCAACCCCTCAGAGAAACAACAAGTGAAGCAAAGAGATAGATATTCTGCTGTATTAAGTGTCTAAAGTGCAACATAAAAAATTTACTTGTACAGTTATGTAGTGCAGCCTCCTCCAAAAAAGCAGAAACAAGGCAGATTCTAGTTTACAATGTCACTGAAAATGGAAATTATTTTGTAACTTTTATGTTTCCTGGGTTTTATCCAAATGTCTCTGACTCCCAATTTCATTTTAGATGTGCCCTGGATTTCTCACCTTTCTCCTTTTCCCTCCCTTGACAAGCGCTAATTATTTGTATGCCACACATTCCTGAAGGGCATGCACTTTTTCACACACGAACAGAGACGAATATTTAAAGCTGGGGTGAAAACAGGAAAACATTTATTAGCCCCCAAAGTCAGTGCTTTGCAGGGCAGAGTTAGTAGTGCAATCATGCCCATAATAAGCAGAGATCATGGCAAAAAGGAGCAGAGGACAGCAAGCTTCTTCCAACATCCCCAACTCCACTCATCGAGCAGCTGTTTTGGAAACTCACTAGAACAACTTTATAGCCATTCCTGTAGGTGCCAAATGCTACCTAATAAACATGAATAAGTCTACTGAAGGAGAAGCTTAGCTCTAAACTTTGGAAGATTTTTGGTCGTATTTTCTGTCAGCTCAGTCTGATGTCACTTCAGAAAATTCTTTAGTTCCACTGCATAGTGTAGTCACCTCCATAATTTAAGCTGTAGTTATCCTTTACAGAAGCAGCTTGAGACAATAGAATTAACTAAATGAAGAATTAAACCATGAGAAAGATAAAATAATGTTAGAATAATGTTCTTGAAGTACAGATAATATAATTGAAATGATTTATTTAATTTCAAATTAAAATGAAAAATTATTTTTCCTGCGTGCTTATGGTGTTGGCACCTGAGACATTGGTTTAACAACAAAGAAAGGAAATGGTAAGTTGTGACTGGATTGCAAGAAACCCAAAACTTGTTTTTTATTTGAGTCATTGTGAGTTAGTGAATTCAGGCAAAAACTTCACATCAATCAGGCCAAATCCTGAAGGACTCATCATATTTGGGAACTGCAGACGATCAGCCTGCTCCCGATTTGGTGGTTTTCTCTCCTTCTTTGGGTCCAGGTGTCCCTAATTCCAGGTGAGGCATCCAGCTGAAGATGCACAGGAGCAGTACCGAGATTCCCCATGGCTGATTCAAAAGCCGCGTTTGCTGAATGAGCTGAACCTGCACTAGAATAATAACAAAGTATTTTCTATTTATCTTGTGTCTGTGTTCAGTCAATTTTTCCACATCAGCTCTCTATAATAAGTCTGTATGCCCTACAGTAAGCGAAGCTGTAGACAGCAGTGCAACTGTAAGGATCTATAGATTTGCAGATTGTTTGAAGCACAGCAACAACTCCTTATGTTCACTACAATAACATTCAATTAGCTCTAATAAGTGTAAGTTTTCATGTTTAACCCAATGCCTCTCTAAGGATACGCTTGCAAGGAGGTGTAACTATTAGCTGGTAAAATATAACACCATCTGATTAGGACAAATTATTTTCAAAACATAACTGCCATAAAAAGCTAGAATGAAAGATGAATTGACAGAACAACTGCTGCTAAATTCTATTTTCAGCATTGTAAATGGGATAATATACCATAATTTATTTTAATGAGTAACAATTAAGAAACGGTTTCTCAAGTTGCATGTAATTTCTTTCAGTTATTAGTTATTAGTTGTTCATGCATAAATGTGTTTTAATACTGGCTTATCTGAGCTCTAGTAGGTGATTAAAGCCTTTCAATATGTCATTTTTTTTTGCTTTTAGAGCTGTACATTGCAGAGACAGCTCTAGCACAAGGCATTTATAAGAAAGAGATCAGTAAAACTTATGAGTAAAACTCAACTATTCCTTAAATATTACAAAAAAATATGTAAAGAAATATGAGAAAGATGTCAGAGAAAATCCTGATATGCTTAACACTGAGTTTTGTTTTATCTAACTACAGGTACAGTTTAATGGCCTCTGTCTTAATGAAATATTTAAGTTAACCTGGCTGTAGAGTGACTTATTATACTACATATTCTTTCACTTTATTAGGATAAAGAAATATTACCATGGGAAGCTATGCTAACAAGCCTAGACACTGCTTGTATTGTTAAAGAATAAGTTCATATCTCAGAGGAGCGTAAAGACCTAGAGAAACTGGCACCTCTTTAACAGAAAAGGCATTCTGCTTATCTCACAGAAAGCAGCCTATTTTGTGCTAAGAAGAATGGCTTAGAACAGCCTCTCTGCTATCAGTCACTCTCGTAGAACACAACATTTATTGTGCTTGCTCTTACCCGGGCTGTGGGGGTCACAGCGGGAAGGAAACAAATGCTGAACAATTCTCTTCACAAGGCAAACACTAACCTGACCTAATGTAGTGCATTGTAACCTCATCAGTATGAATCTCATGGGAATCGATGCCTATTCTTAGAAACTCACCCATGGAAATATTCTTAACCAGGATATAATGAGTTATCTCAGTAGAGAGAATTTTCTTTTTTTAAACTTACAGTATTCTGTCAGGTTATATTTATGTTCTTTAGGCCTCTATGCATCCAGAAACTTTAGAATAAATGAATAAACCTTTGAAGATTATTTTGGTAGTTGAACTGTAGGTCCTTAAAGTTAGATTAAATTGCTTCAATAAATGTAGATATTTCTGACCACTGTGCATATGTTGCTTTTACTGTATTTTTAAGCATATTTCTTGTTCCAGTTACATTGAGCCATCTCAAAATAGCTTCTCACTGTAATTAGTAATTTTCTACTGCAACAACCTTTCAGGCCAGTAAGTAATGCACCATGATTTACGAACCACTCTTAATTACAAGCAGTCTTTGTGGCAGTTGGATAATAACTAAATGTCAATTTCTGTGTCCCATAGACCTGAATTTCAGTAAAAAACTACAGCTTTGCTCATTTGAGCTCTACAGAGAGGCTTGGTACTTCGGTAATTTTTAACTATTAGAAGAATTGAAGAAAAAATAAGAAGCTATTTGATTTTACTGTTTCTAAACAAATTAAGTTTTGTCTGGGAAAGACTGCTGTGATCAGCACGAAGGTTTCCTGTGTGACATTTCTCAGGATGTCAGGGATGGGTTTTTGTGAAGATTCTTTGCTTGTTTTTCCATTGCAATGAAGCAAAGCCTATTTTGTGGAGATACAAGGTTGACTAAATCCTTCTTAAGGCAGCAGCACAGAGTACATGAGCAATGCAACACAAGGAGTATTACAGTCTGCATAACAACTTTATTGAAGCCCTTTTTTTCCCTGTACATTTAAAATCTTTTCTTTTCCTGCTGAAGATTATATTCATCCTGAAACATTACCCTTCAAGTGTTAAAATGACAAGTGCTGATGAAGGTAAAGCTGATCAGCTGCAAGACTCCCACTGCTGAACATTATAAAGTTTCTGTTGTTCAAACAGCTCAGTTAATTATCCAAATGTGAAGGATATCAGAAGGGGACCTGCTGAGCTTTACAGCTGACTTCCAGGGAATTATCCATAATAGAGCTGTTATAAGAAAATTGTGACAGACGCAACGTACAGGGACCTCTGCTTACCTCCCTCGAGGATTTGTGCAGGACCTTATAATCAAACAGAGTTAGGACTTTCCTCAGAATCAAAGAGAAGCTCCACTTTGCAAGGGAAAAGCAGTCCAATCAACTTCATGGTGTTTTATTACATAAACCCAGAGAGGATTCTAGACTCATGCATATTAATTGTCTGCTGCAAAAAAAAAAAAAATGACTGGCATTCCTCTGGTGCCAGGGACTACTTGCTCAAATTTAAGTTCTCAAAATTGCTATCATGCCTTGTCCACAGTTACAAATGTAGTCCTTGCTGCCTCTGTGTGAGGTTTCTGAGAAGCCATAATGTCCCTTTACAACAAGTACTCATAATGGGTCTTTATGTGACTACAATTTCAGCTTTTTAAGCTGTTACAGTCAACATTTTGTGAACCTGGAACATTTCACGGCAAAATAATTCAGGTTGAGGAAGCTTCAGTGACTACTAAAGAGTGCAAAAGAATAAGCAGTACTGAGGTGAATTGGGTAAAACATGGAATCTGTTCAAATCAGCTGCTAGAAAAGCCAGAACTAGAACAAATCTGCACAGCACTGGCTGATACTGCAGCAGCTAAAGCTCTGTGACATGTTTATTTCATGATCACAGTCACCTGGGCTAAACCAAAAGATATCAAACTCTTTCCTACCCTCCCAGAAACCATAATTTGTGCACAGACCATAGTGCTGCACTAGCACAATTCTACTCACAATTTTCTACTGTTTCCAGTAATCACTCTCCAGTACTACTGCAAAGAATTTAATTCACCTGTGTGGGCATGCCCTGGCTGGGAAAATTGTATGGACTGGTGCTCAAGCTATGAAAGAGAAGACTGAAGGTACTGAGGAAGGTTTTACTGATGAGTTAATATTTGAAAATTAATTAGAATTAGTTTATCCAAAGTAAATAATTAATTTTCCATGACAAACAATGGGAAACATTCATACTATCATATCTTACACCAAAGTTCACCATTACAATTATAGAAGCCTTTTTGAGAGGCCTATCACCGTTGCATCTAAGCACTGTCAATCAATCATTTCTACACATTCTTAGTTTTTAATCTCTCTTTGAAATATTATTTAACTTTGCAATATGCCTTCTAAGCAGGTGCACCTAACAGCTTCTATGAAATAATGTGCAGCAGAATGAGCAGTTTTGGGTCTGATAATATCAGTGAAAATTATGCCCTGCAATTATTACCATAAAGTCATAAATAAGATGGTATAATAATGGAATAGCAATGGAAAGCACATTTCCATAATTAAGATAGTCCACATTCTGTAGAACCACAGGTTAATTTGCAAAATTAATTTGATCTGATAAATTATCATAAAATTGTCATGATACTAACCAAAGCCAAAATCAGTGAAAAGTTTCTCTGATATAAACGTTCAATTTAATATTTTTCTTCTTTCTTTCTTTCTGCCCAGACATTTTTGCAGGCTTAGAGACTGAAAACTATATAAATTTCTTTTCTACTAAAGACTTCAGCAGTAAGATTGGAAAAAACCTCATCATTATCTTGGCTACAGAGCTGATGTGGCTGTACTACTTCCAGCATAGGTGCTTTTGACACACCATCTTTTACGAGAACCTTTTCTTGTGAACCCTGACCAGCATCAGTTCAAGGGTCAATGGCCCAAGCACCCATCAAAGCCCTGTGAAAGTCTTATGCCAAATCTAAGAATTTAGTTTTACAGTTGTATGTCCATGTAATTCCACTTCTGCTGGCAAAAAGTGCAAGCCTGGTATGACCATGTTCCCCACCAAAACAGAGTTACCTCTATGCCACCACGAGAAACAGGAAGTCTCAGAATTAAGTCAAACATGAACAGCAGTGGTTAAATGCATCAGGAATTTGCAGTATGTAGCAAAACCTGGTAGAAAGAGTATTAAAGTTCCCTAACAGCATAATGTAAACACATGCTCATCTATTATTGAACTTAATTTAGTAAAATAGTAAAACATTCATATGGTAGTGACACATCAAAGCACATATGTGGGAGTTTTACTCAATTCTTCTGACTCTGAGACAGTTTACCAAACCACTTAAGAAATGCAAGATGCTTTTCAGACTTTATGCTACAAGTTCCAGAAAAAGATAATAAGAGTACTGTTCACTAGCCATGAAAACTAAAATGCTCTGTTATTGGGACTATCTCAGCTATTTTGACAGTGTCTAATTGTAATTTATGTCTCTTTAACCATCGGTTTACCATATGGAAGTATGATTAGCTGTTTGTCCCCTACACCTGAACTGCTCTTCCTATTATTTAGAACTGCCTGGTCAAACTTCTGCAAAGTATGCTGTAAAAGTAAACATTTTGAGATATGTGTACATTAATGTCCTGCCAAACACTGTGTAGGAAGCTGTTGTAATTTGCAATGTGAAGCTCCTCAGCTGTCGCTGTAGGTTGAGAGGCCAAAGTTCCAGGCAGCCATTCTGAAATGAGAAAAGGGCTCACAGCAGGGAAGATTTTAGTCTATGAAAGAAACAATTACACTCTCCTGTTACTGGAAAACTATCTAGCTAAATAAAACTTAAATTTGTCTTAAATGCAAAGAACATGCTTTAAATATTTGGAATATAAAGTCATACATGAAACCTCTCAATTCCATGTTCTCTCCAGACCATTTTCTTGGCAGTCCATTAGATTTAGAGGATTAGTTGATTCTTCCATTCAATACTTGAGTCAAAACCCCAAACCAAACTACACCCCAGCCAACTCCTCCTATAAAGAAGGGGAATGTATCTGTATGGATGCCAGGACAACTGATTTTAATAAAATGTTATGTATTGTTGCCTAAATATATGCCATTAATGGGAAAAATACATGTTATATAAAATACTCATATTACTTTAAAATTTATTTTCACTTCAAACACTTTTCAAGAAGGAAAAAGCTGCTTCCACAGAATTTCTTGAATTTCTGGAAGAGACACCTTGGTATTTCTAATCAATAGCCCAGCGATACAAGTATTCATTCACTCAGAACAAGAGGCCTTAGAGTTAATTTCCCTCATCATTACTGAAATAGAGCAAAACTTTCCAATGGTTCATGAAAGCGCTTTAACCACTGAGCTATTGGTTACACACAGATCAGAACACTGGGAAGTATTGTCTTAAAAGGTGGAACACAGGATGTCCCTGCATAGTAAGGCTGCTTTGTAGTTCTGAGAGAAAAAAGAAAATTTTGACTCCACTACCTGCAGTCTGGCAGATTGTACATTCCTAAGCAGTGGCTCTTACTGAGATCAGTGAAGACCAAAGCAACAAGGCTAAAGAAAAAAAGCACAGCAAATACTGCTTTTAATCTAGACAAGCCCGGACAAACGTCACCCTTCCCTGTCCTAAGCTATTATGATATCATTTTATTTTAAGAGAACCCCCTCTTGACTTCCATATAACACTCATACCTTCCTGCTTTACTCTTCTCAACCTGTTGATTTTGTGTAACTCAAGATGAGTGCAGTGCTGTTTCTGTGAGGATAAAATTAATCCTATTCTAACAGGAACGTCTGCAAAGTCATTAACATTTGCAGTGAATGCACCTTTTTTTTCCTGTTTTTCTAGAAGGATCATTCTTTATTGTAATCTCTCCCCTTCACACTGAAATGTCTCATTTAAAGAATCAGTGTAAGTAAACAGTGTCTTCTGAAGCAACAGACAAGTCTTTCATGAGAAATAATTGTTTGACTGGTATATTTCCCGAGAGAGTACAAAAATGATTTCCAAACTACACCATCCAGGAGAATAAAAATCCAACCATTTCTCATTAAACAAGGTCTCTTGAGGGCCAGGTCCCAGGGCTGTTTTTGTGCTATCTAGCTTCTTTTTCACACTAAATTCCCAAACCCCAAATTGATTTTAATCAACTTTTTTTTCCAACTCATTCCACATGCACTCACTCTCTATTTTTATTTATTTATATTTCAAAGTCCAGTGATTTTGAGATATTGTCTTTCACATTTATAACCTCAAGGGCATTTGAAGTTGTGATGACATTGAGATCACTAGAGTCTAGATGACTCTCAACTTTTATCTTATTTATCATCCTTGTCTTGTTTCCCAGCAATATGAGGAGCAAGTACAAAATAGCCTGTTCTTTTACTGAGTAGCCTGCAAAATGTATCAGAAAGGAGTCCTCTCCTCCAGGAAGAGTACCCCTTATCAAGTCCATAATTTCCAGCCCAGTCAATATTAACTAATTGAATTTCCAATGATTAATGATCTATCCTTTTTATAGGCTTTCCTTATCTTTCTTTTCTTTTTAAATCTTGCCTGGGAGGTCTATACCAATTTTCAGTGATTTTTAGGTTTTCATTTGCCTATCTTTCTTCTTCATCTAAACTGTCCCTACTCAGGTGTTCAAACTACATATGCCATTTATTTTTTTGTCAAGAAACGTTCTTCGTCCATATTGCCATATGTCTTTCTGTCCTGCTGTGTCTCTGCCTTTTACTATATATATTTATCAAGGAGTTTCAATTTTTATTCTTGGGACATATTTACAAAATGGGTATTAAGAAAAAGATATATTTGTATACCTAATTAAAGTCCTACTTACTGATCTGTTTTTGTAAGAAAGCTGGCAGCTCTGCCTGCATGACATAAGAAGTACTCTGAAAATATATGTAGTCCTGAAGAAATGAGGTATTTCAATGAGTGTGGCTTTCTTGGATCTTGTCAATCAAATGTAGACATTTTGCTATTCAGCAAAAGCTGCAGATATTCACCTCACCTGAAAAATCTCACCCTAAATTGCATAATGTTAGGCAGTCATATCTGAAAACCATCGTTTCAACAAGTCTGTGCTGCAGTATCCATGTGTGCTTGATGGGATTAAGAATGCTTATGAAACACCTGTAAAGTTATGTTTATAATTGTTACAGAACACTGAAGACACTTTCTACAATTCAGCAGGGCTATTTATTGAGCCAAAGACCCCTGCAAATAAAGAAGTAGCTATTGCAACCAAGAATGATTACACTGTAATCAGACATAGACTAAGTTGGAAAGCTCTGACCCTTCTGTGTGTTTACACTGTTTGGTGCTAAGTCCACTCTGATGGCATGAAGCAAGATTAGGTCAAAGATAAAGATTTCTCACTATCAAAACTCCATTTCATTCAGAAGGTCAAAAGATAAGGGAAAACAGAAATCAAGTCTGTGCTGCTGTACATGCAGCAAGCAGCCCGGGGCAGCCACCGCTGCTCAGCACTGTAACTTCTGCTTTGGTGCAGCATCTGGGCTACCCTCAGTGATTTCACTTACAGAGCTCAAGCAGAAAGAAACCTGAATTTCTGAGACTACAGTCTTACAGAATTCCTTTGATTGTCATGAAAAGGTTTAGGGTTACTTACCTAAACTACTTACATAGCCTAGCACAAGAATATCTTGATTTGTTTAATGGAAAGCTTTGATACTTTTTACATCCATCACCTTGGAAACAAAATGTGAGTATGTGGTTGTTCCCTTTACAACGTGAGAAGTGCTGGATTTACAGCCTTGACAGCTGATGTGCTGTTTGTAGCCACTGACCTGTGCAGTTCAGCAGTGAAAGGTTGGGGCTTTCTTTTACTGTCCTGCCAAGATGCCTCAGTCCTGCTTGGGAAAGGAATTGCAGGTAAGGAGACACACTTCTCCACCACCTCTCCACAATTTCTTCCTAGATGGCATTATCTGTGATTCTTCTTGTAGTTTTTGTGACTTAGGGAGAAGACTCCTAGTCCATACTTATTAAAGTGGTTGAAACACAGGTTTAAGAGTTTCAGTATAAAGCCTTTCTCTCTCTCTCTTTTTTTTTTTTAATATATTTTCTGTATATTAAATGAACCAAAATATATCTTCTGATGCTGGCTAATTATAATGTCATTCATGGTCCTGCTTTCACCAGGTAATATAATGCTAATGGAGAAAAACACCTGCTAATTTTGCACATCATCAAATTAAATTATATTCAAACTGACAACAAAAATTTCAGAAATACTTAGCCTGTACTCAGGCCTCAAAGTTGAGACATTCTTTCTTTTTCAGTAATTGCTTTAATTGCAGATAATATGCAAAGGGAAGATGTCTTCAGTGTTTGCTACTTTATATGCTGTGCGATAGACACTGGAGAGATAAATATACCCATGGAGAAAGGGAAGGAGTCATCTCAATGATTATTTTGTGCTGCCTGGTTATTCCTGCTAAATCTCATGGGAGGCCTCACCTTAGAGCTCTTAATGGAGGTTTGTCACTTCTTCCTTTCGTTGATGTAGTAAGGCACACAAAGCACAGCCACATTCCTCCTTTGCCAGCCATGGATACATTTTCAATTTCAATTACTTTTGATAGCCTTATAAAAATTTAACTCTGACTTGACTTCTAGGAGCAATTGCAAAAGAGTATGGAATAATAATCAGGATCCCCTTGAGCATAAACACAGACTTATTTGAGCACATGTACTCACTCCACTGCTGAACACTTGTTGCCAGGTTGGATTGTTTTTACTGATACGTATGTGAGGTTGGCTTAGTAACAGAAGAGGTTCTAATAATCCAGCTTGTCTACAGTAAAACAAAAAAAAAGGAATAGACAAGATATAGGCCAAAATTGTTGAGCAACTTGAAAATGTATTCAGTTCCTTCCGCAAAACTAAAATCTGTTATATGTGAGAAATGACTCTCAAATATTTCCCACGTAAGTACTCACCGAAATACCCAGACCAACAGCCCCTTTTTCCAATGTTCAACTGTGTTTTTTCCCCCTTAAACCCATCAGAAAAATAAAATTAATGCAAAGCTGCTTGTTACTAAATGGGTTATATTTGCAGGCATCAATCCATGCAGTTCTGGAGGCCTGGCAACAAGTTAATGATGTTTGAGTATTCAGCAACTGAGATAAAACTGACCCAGAGAAACAACAGAGCTGTCATGCTGTCATTTCTAACTGGCAGCATAATGAAACCTACAACAAAGGGCAGTTAAGAATAAATGCACAATAACAATCTGGTTGGAAATAACACTCTAACAATCATTTTTCTTATTTAGGGATAACCCTTCTTAACTCAGTAAATTGTTTATGTATTTATTTATTTGACAAATATGCAGAAAAGGCAGTAACCACATGGAATAAATGTGTACTTATTTAGCAATTTTTTTTTTTTTTTTGCAAGGCAGGGGCAGCATTTATTTTAAAGACAATTCTGCAGGAGAATAATGAAATCCATGTAACTCAAGTATTACTGCAAAAATACCTCTCATTGAGCAACATTTAAATATATAGTGTTTGAATTGCGATGTTAAGATGACAAAAACTAAAAGCATGTTATTGCTGAATATTAAATATACTGTTTGGATATTCTCAGGACATACAGAAAGTATCGATGCTCATTATAAATACCTCCATCAGAAATTAATTTCTCCTCCACAATCTGAGTCAAGGAGAAGAAATGAACCTAAATTTCTCCTCTCCCCCAAAAGAAAATTTGCCTCTATTTCCTCAGGTGTGCTCAGCACTCAGTGGAACTTCCAGTGTGTCCCCAAGCTTCAATTCGCCTTTATGCTCTAGGGTTCCTGATGCACCCAGCACCCAGACTGACACGTCTGGAATAAAGGCAAACAGATGGAAGCTGGTACAGCATTAATCTGATAGTTTCTTGCTGCAAACAGATATTACTGATTCCAGTTGTTCACCACAGACTGTGAGTTACTCACATCCCTGACATCCCCGCCACTGTGCCTCACACTGGATCACAAATGCACCGATAGAGGGAACTTTGCATGAACTGCTTAGCTAGCAGTCGTGTCAGACACCAAAAATAAAATAACTACAGTATGGAGCCCAGGACATTTGCCTGGTAAGTGGAACATGATGGGTAAAAGCTCCTGAAAAGAGGACTCATAGGAGAATACCCTAACCTACGGGATATTGAGGGAAATGAGGAAAAATTATCCGTTTCATTCTATGGCAGTTTTTTAAATGTAGTGCTTCATTTCTCTGGCTTTTATTGCAATCATTGAAACACTTCTGTGGTTCAGAAATACTGTTTCAGCATTGCATTCTCCTTTCAGCTCTTCTGAAAGTGCATTTTTGAGGAACTAGTGCTGTAAAAGGAAAATATAATTCCGCTCTAACTTCTGAGTGATCTGATTGCCTTGTATCTTTCCATTGTCTGGTCAGCACCTAAAATAAATTTCCAAAGTTAAACAGTTTTGTGTGCATTGCAAAAAGTTAGAAAGTGTATTCCTTCCAGTATTTAAAACATAGGTGAAACTGAAAAAATATCCTGAAATATTATGGAAATGGCCTCCTTCTCTTAAGATTAATAGAATCAACCAAAAGAACCCTCCGAACTCTTTTCCAACTTGAAAAGTGTTTACATAATAAGACAGCATAAAACCAATATGTGTTCCCTTTTCTGCCTGTCTTATAAGTCTATTGTTTACCAATTGTTTGTCAATTGGAAATTTATGTTTAACATTGCTGAAGGTACATCTGCGCTATAAATGTTTAGAAATATAGGGAACTCCTTAATTCTAGGCCAGAACATGTGAGTGATGTCCTATATAAATATGAGAAACGTAAAAATTTTCATTTGCTTTTCCTTGTTATTGCCACCTCTTTCTCATTTTTGACCTGTGATCATTTTCCTTTTTCATATATTAACTTAAATTTTTTCAAGTTTTATTCCATCTTTTCCATGCTATATTTTGTGTTAAATTCTCCCTTTAAATAAAATCAGAATTAAATTTTAGCTCAAGCTCAGGAAAACATAAATTTTCATGTCTGGAACTAGGCAGTACAAACCTGTGCATCACTCTCAGAAATAAGGCATGTCTAAGAGAATAGAAAATGTTCCAGTATGTATTTATTTTTTCCTTTGTGTTGAACAATATTAGTACTCCAACATGAAAAATCGTGCCATTTAGGATTCCCACAGCAGCAGATGATACCATTTCAGGGAAGAATACAGATGCTTTTAAAGTCTATAACTGTTTCCTCCTTATTGACCCAACTATGTTAAATGTCACTTACCACTCTGATCACTCTGTGATCTTCAGGTGGCATCATGGAAAGAGTTAAAAAAAGTGAAGAACTGTTCTTCTGCTATAATAATCTTAATACAAAAAGGAGGATTAATTTTCCTTTAAAGGCCTTTTACCCTGTTTTGACAAAATCATTCTTGGAACACTGTTGTCGATTCTATTTTAAAAATATCTTACTACTGGAAAGGTAAAGGAAAAAATAATTGCATTGACCTGCGAGCTGGAAATTTGCATGTGTTATGAATGACAGCCTGAGAAATCCCAATCAATAAAAAAAGGAAACTTTAGAGATCATTTAATTGAAGTAGAGTAAGTGGAAACTTAAATGATGTCAACGGAAAAGTTACCGTTTTCAGCCCAGTACACATGATAAGACTTTGAGAGTCGTAAGTACCTAATGCCATCTCAGGAATTTAGTAGTGGGTAAAGATTAAAGCTTACTGTCTCCACAGGGTGCTGAGCTCTTGATTCATGTTTTTTATAACATCAAGTCTGGATTATTGTAATACCCTATTTGTACGCCTCTTTGATACAGTGGTTTGTCGTTCACAAGCTTCAACATGCACAGCTTATAACAACCCAGATCCTCAGTGGAATTGAACTGTATCAACATCCTACCAGACTTGATTGCCTTTTTGTCAGATTTAAAATGATTTTTAAAATGCGCATGTTACCCACTTCTTTTCACCTTTTTTTTTAGACTAACCTAATGATTTTTCGTTTTCTCTGCTTGCTGCGTATTATGGTGACAACTGCGCTATTGGCTACAGACTCTGAGAGCAGATGTGCCCTCGACATAACAAGAAATACAGTGAGAGAAAGCACTCAGACTAGGATGGATATTAGAAACTCTACAGAACAGATTTCTTAATGCATGTTTTTGTTGTTCTCTCGTTTCATGTTTCAGAGTGCGTCTGGCTGTGGAGAAGCAACACTGAAAACTTTAGAAGTGCAATTCAGTCTTTTTAAATGTACTTTTCGCATTTGAAAAGAGTCATTGAAGAACAGTAGATAATATTTGTATTTATAATACAAACGATTTCTGAGAAGTCACAGAAATGGGAAGAGATAGTAAATGATTAGAGAAAAATAGTACCAGTTGATAATAGTGATAGCTTAAAGATAAAAGAAGAGGGTGTCATGAATGGTGCGCCATCACAGAGGGTAATCTGTCATTCATCGTATCTATTTGCATAAAGAAATATTTAAAGTAGAAAAAATAATAATCAAATATCTAGGCTTAAAATTTCAAGAGAATTCAGCACTCCAAAGACAACTGTAAATTTCATTGCAGTCTTCTAGTTAAGTAAATAAAGTTTACTTGAATACTCAGGGAGTACCAATTCAAAACACGCTGCAACTCCAGCTCTGAAAAGAAATGCGCGTAACAGAAATGTGTATAAAAACTGCATGAAATACCATATGAAAATTTTAGTATTTAAACAATTAATTACAGTATTCCAGTGGATTGAGAGATTTAAAAATCAAACCCTAGGACACTACTCTGTAAGGCATCTTATTTCTCTTCTAGGTAGGTAAGATAAATATGTAGATAAGTAAGAAAAACTGCTGTGTCACAGAATTCAATGTCAGCTATCTGTAAGCGTCTGAAGGTCTGCTGGATCTGCCTGCACTGAACTGGGCAAGCCTCTGAGTTACAATGATGAGAACAGAACATCACTTTACTCTGAAAAAGACAGTGGAACAGAACAGCCCAGCCTTGGAGAAGTAGGTAAAGGATGTAACAGGCAAACTGAAGTCATGCAAAATGCAAGCAGGATGCCAGCTCAGCTCTGCAAGGCTGGCAAAGCAGAAGTCGTGCAAAGTAGTGATGCTATACTTAGTCAAAAGCAGTGGTCGAGGAACAGCCACCTGAAAAGGACACTGGATTTAGACAAACACCCTTCCCTTAAGTGCAATGAGACTTCTATTAAAAAAAAAAATGCATAAACTAGGAATTTCATAGAAACACTCAGGATTTTTTTATGTTTCACATAACATGACTTCTTAAAGAGAAAAAAGAAAGGAGTGAAGGTGTCAAGAAACCTACCTGCCTGCCTGCTTTCTGTTTTTCACTCACTTCTTAAAGAAAACTGGAGGGTCAGCCCTGAAAATCTCAATTAAAGGAAGGGATTGCCAAGGAGCATTGTATAAGATGCCCAAAGCCCAGGGAGAGGCAGACACGCCCCTGTCCTCACCATTCCCTACAGGCTGGTTACGCTGTTTTTGAGCTGGTTTTCTGTCTTCTGTGGTTGTATCCGGCACTCATCTTCCTCACAGTGTGCAAGGAGGCAACATGACAGAGACTGCTCACAGAACAAATGCCCTAACAAGGGAGATGATACTCTTGCACTAAAGACCCTTTGGGGTTCTAGGTGTTCAGTGTTCATTCTGTATTACTCTATGCCACCTAGTTCAGGATTTACTTTTGAGAGCAAGATAATTTATTAATCTGTGGCTTGTTGGAGTGCACTATGTGCTGGAAGAGAGATAGGCCCTGAGGATCAGAGAGAGGGCCTCTGTCCTGGGCCCAGAGGTGACCTTGGGAGTGCATCCAGGTCACCGGGGACGGACTGAGAGAGGATTGTGTGTTTATGGACAGACTGGGCCTAGGAGAAGTGTTAATTGTAGTT
>VZTI01001051.1:262430-288411 GCA_013397865.1 Struthidea cinerea | reverse complement strand
CTTTGCATTTTCCACCTGATGAGCAAAGTCCTTGCCCATGCATCATTACTGCAGTGGCTTTGAAGTTAGTGCTCTGCTTTTGTATCCTTTCAGTTGCCAGCACTCTCAACGATGCAAATATTAGCATGAACTGCTATAGTGGAAGAAAGCCAGGAAGACAAAAATGTAAAGAGAGGTCCTAAGTCTGCCATTCACAATCCGTTGCTTACTCAGCCAACAAGCCCAGAGAGGTGAACGGCTAAGTTATTGGACAGATGTGATGCCAGCTAGATTCTTATAGGAGATATTCAAGCATATTTTCTTACAGAATATCTTATTTCCTTTCTTTGAATAGTCACTCTTTAACAGTTCTATTCAGCCTGAGAGTCTGAAAATACCGAGACTTTATCATAAACAAAACCCCCTCGACTTGTAACACCACCATATCCCTCTTAAAATCTCAATGTTCATGAAATTGAGCTCCTTAATTGTCCTCTTTTACACTCCAATAATTTTTGTTTGCATGTAAAATGCAGAGATTTGTCCACAAGTGTTTTTACTTTTGCAGAACTCAGATTAATTTTTCCTCCCTAATTCAAAAAGAACAGAAGCAGATGGAGTCCAAGGTAATTTTTGCTTTGGGAATGGCAGATATGTAAAACTGGGTCACTGGCATTTGGTCCTGTAATCAATGAAATACTCCCAGACTGAGAATGTCTTCCTAACATTTTTTTAAAACTTAAATGTCATGATGAAAAACAGAGAATGCAAAGACTGTAATAATATTACAGAGAGCACTGAAACTGATTAACACCAGTCATAATAATATTAAGAAAATGAGAGAAAAAATTGTATTTATGTAGCTGGATTAAAAAAATCATTAAGTATTAAGCCTATTTACTGAAATTACAATACTCAACAAAGTTACCAGCCACTTATAATAAAGATAAATCAGACTATAAGTTACTTATCTTTAAAGTGGGTAGAGTCTTACTCTCATTCAGAACTTCCCTTAGATACTATCATTGTTCACTGAGGTCAGGCTTAGAAATCAAGCAATGTTGTGTGATAAGGTAGTAAACATTTAAATGCTAAAGAACAAATTTTAAAACCTTTAGTTTTAATTTAATTTGGAGATTAATTATTTTTTAAATTTTATTTTAATTTAGAGAACTTTCTGATAGAGACCTTTGGTTTAGTTTAGTATTCCCTCTAGAGAGAACCCAAATATTCTTGCTCCAACCGACAGTTACTGTTTACAGAGAAAGAACTCAAACCGTGATGCATTAAGGATATTTTTTCTCTTGCATTTTGTTTCCAGAAGTCACACCTGAAGCATACCATCAAAATTATGTGATATTGATGCTACTCAAGGAACAGATAACAAAACATCCTAATGTCAAAAGTAATTTCATTTTTCCACCAAGAAGGATGAGGCCATCTCTAAACATATTAAAATATTATTCACTTTGACAATAAAACTAGTTCTGAGACATGAACTATTGCTATATTAGAGAAGGGAAGCAATCAGTATTTTTCATCTTCTAAGAATCTCTATAATACAAAAAATCCATCATTGTCTAATGGAATCATTAAGTACCTGGAAGGCAAATGTCTTTTCTTATTTCCAGTGTGAAATCTAGTTTGAAACAAGCACTTACAGTTAACTCACCTCTCTAACATCCAGAAAAGTTTGACCAGTAATGAATGAATATTATCCATATCTTTATTTGAAATTCCATAAATTTTTCATTACTATTCCATGGTGCATTGTTGTACTATTAAAGAGTCCTAACGGGATATATGTGTGGGGCTGCACTAATACGCAACAGTGCTACAAGTGACAATATTTCCAAAGATTTTAACCTAAAGCAGTTAGTTTTTCAAAGTTGTTAACTGTTATGACTCACTTGCTGTAGTACTTTTTTTCTGCTAATCTATTACACTTGTTACAGTGTGTTACACTAATGGCAACATTTGTGCTATATACTAGCTGCATTCTTTAGAGGCATTTTTAAATGTGCTTAATGTCAGTTTTTAAATCAAGCAGTATGGCTGTTAAGAGTACAATTTCATGCATTTCATTATGAAAAGCTTATTTTAACTGCGTGGTAATCATACCTTGTGGATTTAATGAAACACATGCTAAAAAAAGAAATGCACAGGAATGTGGAGTAAACTTTAAAATTAATTTCATACGTACCAATCAAGATCTTGAGTACTTCAGCTGGGACAGGCCAGCCCTTTCTCTGATGCTGTATAAATTGCTGCTGCTCTGTATCAGCTCTAGTAGTTCAGGGATCATCCCAGAGTCCGTTCCAGTTTCATGTTTCATGTTGTGTGTCAAATCCCTCCAAACTTATGAATCAAGAAGGTGCATCATTGTGATGGAATTTCTCTTTGCTTGAGAAAGTGAATTGCCTCTGACACAGGGACAGTTACTAGTTTTTTATTTACTTAAGACTCAATCAGCTCTGCCATTCCATATTGTTAACTTCCTTCTCCATTTTACACTGGGCTCACCCATTGTTTCCTTCCTAAAACCCACGGCTGTGTCACACTCCTGATGGAGTCAAGTTGCTAAAGGGGCAAGCTAGCCTCCAGGAGCATTTTGTGTTTATTACACTGCTCTCACAAGGAATGAAATGCAACTAAAGCCCTTAGTCCCCTCCCACTGTAGTTCTCTAGACCTGCATAGGATGGGGGAAAGTACGATCCTAATTTAAATTACAGGAGTTGTTACCATCTAACACACCGTGGCAGTTTACTGTCAGTGTTACTGCCAATATTAATTACTAAAGCCAGTGTGACCTTCTGAGTCATAATTGTAGGCACGTGATTAACAAGGTTTGGAATATGAAACACATCGGTACGAGCTGACAGTTGGCTTTCCTGTGATGCTGGAGATATAACGCAGAAACCACAGCCCACACACATCTTCAGACTGGTCCACCAGAGAGAGATCTCTTAGTTGTATATTTTATCTTCATGGCAGCTTCCCATCACCATTGCTAAAGCAGCCAATTCATTGCCATTAGAAATATGTTTCATAATACTTAAACAGCTCTCTGAACATCACAAGTACACTTTACTAGTGCTATCAAATCACAGTCTTGAAACAGCTTTCTTTTGCTGCCAACCCAAGCTGTTTTTGAAAGGATATAAATAGACGTGTGCTTCAGCGTCTTACTGAAAGCCACTGAGCTATCTAGACACCTTTTTCTTTAGCTGGACTTTTAAAGGCTCTGTAATATCATTGTATTTTAAAGCATAGATTTAAATAAACCATTTTTATGGTGTATTGAATCATAGCTTTTGGTAACTTTAAATTGATATGTTCTTTGTTTGATGCGTATCTTTTTGCAAATGTGCTCCGGTTGGTGGGACTTTAACAAAATGCAAAATTAATGCTCAGTTTTCTTATTTAAGACCAGTAGCTAATGTCCCTTTTCAGTGTGAAAATACAAATACGAAAGCAAAGCATTCAGACCAAACTCTTAGTTTCTGTGGTAATATCATGAAACATGGTAGCAAATGTTATTTTAAAGCATTCTTCCATTTCCCATTGCAATGGTTGGTACAAAGTATTTTCCAGTATATTTAGTCAATAGCAGATCAATGTCTCTGCTCCTCTCCTGCCAGGCATACCGCAGACAAGGAGAAATCATACTGCTTAACAATATTGCTATGGGAGACTGGATTAAAATAATCAATATGACTTTTAGCACATGTCTTTCATTTTAAAGAAAACTGTAAAATTCCAGCTCTTGGATTGTCTCCTGCTATTAAATGTATTGGATTACGATGTAATTATTATTTCCCATAGCAACTAATTGTAGTAACACAGGGATTACTGCACTAAATCAGATGCGTGGTTCATCTTGTCTGACAACCTTTTTCAGACTTCCTGATCCTACATGCTCTACCAAAATGTGTAAGAAAACTCATATATCAGTAGAAAGAGGCTGGTTAGAGAGCCCCTAACTTTCATGCTACATGGTGCTATGTGAAAGTAAAAAGGCTATGTACGGTTACAATCCCAGAGCTATGCTGGGTGACCCACCATGAAGCTGTCAGAGTGCTGTAACTCCTAGTTATAGACTTCAGAGATTTCAACTCCCAGATGGAATCTAGTGTTTCAATCACATAAATTCTTCTGGAACTGTAACTTAAACAGCAAACATTGAAATGAAGATCTTCCTTACTCATAAAATCAATTTAGTTTCCATGAAACATTATACCTTTGTCTCAGGACAGACTCAGATAGTCCTTGACCTCTCAAATTCATCAAGTCATTGTTCTATTTGTGCGTATCACGGCAAATGTGGCACTGCAGTTTTGCACCAGTTCTCTTTAGTGGAATGCATTGGCCACAGTCCCAAGTATGCTAAGTTAGCATAGTTTCATCTTTGGAGAAAAACACCTGGTGTGTATTTCCCAAGGCAGGATCTATTCCTTCTAATTCTACCACTGTCTGCAAAGCCAGTATATTATAGTTGGATGGTGACAGTATTGCCTAATCCAGCATTATCCAACTTCACTGACAGCACTGCTGCACAATTCAGTGTCTAAGTGGCCATCTGCTGTTAACTCTTTCAAAGAAAGGGGCTCCCATTTTTGGGGGCAAACAGGCATTCCTTCTCACACTGCTAAAAAATGTATGAGTAATATATTCAACTATACACACAGATAGAAGAATACTAAGAAAGCAGCAAGGAGTGGGACTTAAAATAATACATCGTGATGTAGTATCACCTTGATTACCAAGTACTCATTATATATTAGCATTTTCATTACTAAGTACAAAAGCAAATTTTTCAAAGCAGTTTTCGTGAATCCAGAGAAAGACTAGGAAAACTTGCTGTTCAGAAACCTGGAACAAATTATTCTTGTCAAAATAAGACAATAAAAAAAAACCCTTCCCAAATCAGGTTAATTTTTCAATAACGTTCTGTTGTGCATGGCTGTTCTTATATTACCAATCCATTCTCCTCTCTTCTAAATTTTGAGTTTGAGGTGCTACTAAAGGCCTCTCTCAGAAGGAGCCTGAATAGAAAGCTTGCTGAACAAGAAGCATGCTCATTCAGTTACATGTCCTCCTGCTTTCTACATATGCCTCTAAAGTTTAAATTCATTCTTAAGACTTTGGTGATTTGGGGATATCTGAATTTGAATTTCAAAAAGCTGCCACAGTTTTAAAGTATTTTGCATATAACTGGGCATCTTTCCAGAGAAAGGAAACAGTCAAGGATGATTCACTGAAATTAATTGTGTCAGGGGCCAAACACCACAAAATTACAATCAAGCTTTTTCAAGCCAAGGGAAAAAAAAAAAAAAAGAGGAAAAAAGGAAACATGCTTATCTTGGCATTTCTGATACACTTCACACTACAAAAAAATGCAATATATCTAAATGTATATAAGCATATAGGTATTTATTTACACACAATATTAGAAGTTGGATATAGATTCACTCATGTGAGTTGGGAGATCAAAGTTAATGTTCTTACTTTGAGTGAGGCTGGGAAAGGCCAGTGTTTCACCCTGAGTGAGCACGTGCCCCTGAACCACACGACGAGCAACAGCAGCACCTCTGTCTCAAGACCTCCTTTGGTTAGCCCAAGATTTCCAAATTTCCTCTGTATAGCTAAAAATGGCTGCCATAGAAATGTAATAATCTTTTCAGGTTTCGTGAACCTTTTTTCCTCTCCTTACTTTCTGGGGAGACACTCTTAAATCTATTTTGCTTTCATGCTCAGCTTTTGCAAGGTAAATTTGGAGCTTCTGGCATGTTTGCAAGAGAGAAAAAGATTATTTAATAATCCCACATGTGATCCATGAGTAAGGTTGGTAATATCTATTAGACAAAACGGTAGGGTGTCTCTTGTTCTTAAGTTACTCTTCTGTGATTGATGTTGTCTAAAAATAATGTCCCTGGTTTCAGAGGCTGGCCCTGTAACTTTTATTCATATAAAGCTCAATTTTACAAATTACTGAGGACTCAAGGCTACAAAAAATTGCATGCTTAATTTACATCATACAGATAGTATTCATGCAATCCGAGAAAATCCTGAGTTGGAAGGGGCCCACAGGGATCATCAAAGTCCAATCCCTGGCCCTGCACAGAACAGCCTCAAGAACCATGTGCGTGAGAACATTGTCCACATGCTTCTTGAACTCTGGCAGGTAAGAATTAGTGATTTAAATTACATTACTGACAAATACATGTTTGTGTGCTCTCTGATCTCAGGTCAAAGAAGATGCAGTAAACCTTAGAGCTAAAAAACCCCCAAGTATTCCCATGGAATTTAAGCAATTGAATTGAATAATTCTTGTTGGATGAGATCTTTAATTTGCAAAAGAAAAATAGTGCAATTGCTTTTGCTCAAGTATGTGATTCAGCAGTAATTAGTCCTGAAAGACTTACAGAAACCCAGTTAGGGAAAATAAAAAGAAGAGATACCCAGGTGAAGTTTGACAGCATTTCAGACTGTGAACTTCTTAGGTGAAGGGACAAACATTTCAAAATTATGAGACAACCTGCTATTTTCTGTAAGAATATTTGCAAGGCTCTGCTGATCCATGTTAGGATCTCATGATGTCCTGAAAAAAACTGGAGTCAGCTGTTCATCATAGCTTTATTGCCTATCTAATCCTTCTAGGTTTCTTAGTAAAGGAAGTGATTGCAGGTTTTCTCTAAAGCTTAAGGGATGAAACTTGCCAATGCTTAAATATCTGTTGCTTTACTCATGAAGAAGATCTGTCACAGGGAAAGAGAGTGAAACAAACACAAAGCATTAAAGGGTTTCATTCTACAGCATTTTTTTAGTCTCCTATTTACATTTGCTAAATTGTTTCTGCTTTGATTTGTAATATCTGGGGAGCCCTGTCAGCTATTGGCTCTGTCAGAACAAGTCACAGACTTTAGCAATCCAGTATAGCAAGTTTCATTTTCTCATTCTCTTCAGAAAAATTACTATACACACATTCACTTACATAGATCTTTCTTTTATTGAAAGCTGACATTCTACTCAAACAACTACATTGCATAAAAGGAGATATAAACATCAGTTCTGAAGAGTTCTGATTTTTTTTCTGTTTATATAGATATATATATATATATATATACATATGCACACAGTTGGAGCTAAGACTATGAAGCTAGCTTTAGTTAAATATGTGGTGTATACTATGACTGGAGGCATTATGGGAGAGAAAGACATCAGGCTAAAACAAAAATGAGAACATTATTTTATAGACATTTTGAGAACCTTACTGTAAAGAAATTGAATTTGTGTTTTAAGTGGTACCTGATATATACTTAGCTCCTGTGGTTCTCCCATAAACATAGCTGCAAAATTTGAACAAAGGAGGTTGATTTGTCTGTTTCTAAAGTGCATCACAAAAGAGAGTTATATATTTTTTGGGAGAGGTATCCTATGTTATATCAAGCAGGATGCTACTTAGTACTGTTAGATAATAAATAGAACTTCAGAAATCACACTGGCTTAAGTGGCAGTTCAAATAAAAAAAGAACAGATTAGCTCGTCTCCTAGGATGTGGCCATGTACTATTTTAATGGGCCTCACAAATACAGAAGATCAGCTCTCGTGAGGAAAAGCTGAAACATTCCACCAGCCAAGCAATTTAAATTCTAACCATTTAGCAGAAGACATAAAGGTCAGATATGTACCAGCATCTCTAGACACACAGATACGTTATCTCCGTCTCTGAAGGAAAAAGTATTAAAGGTAGATGGTACACGAGACTCAGAAATTAGATGCAGGTGCTTCTGCTAGAAACAGCATCAAGGTGAAATCTCACCCATGGGATGAAAAATCCTCCCAAACTCAAGTTCCAAAAGATTCTGTGGATTAAAGGAGAATACTCAACATCAGTCCCAAAGCATGACTATTCTTATTGAGGATTTTTTTATTCTTACATACCGACTGTGTGAACTGTTAGTCTCACATGAATATTTTGGGATAACACAACTAAGGGAAATATGAGTAATAACAAGTCAATAGTCAGGGAGTAAAGATGCTTAAAATTCATCAGAAAGAGTGACTCTGACTGTGGATGCTTGGATAATTGGGATTCCAGTGTTTTTCCTTTAAAAAAATCCACGATGCTATCTTACTTTGAATAATGAAAAGCAAATGAAAGCTATACATTTAATTTTTTTTATTTTAGCCTCCTCCAAAGTTTTGTTTCCCCAATCTGTACAGTTCACACTATTGGTTAGAGCTGATCTCCCTCATAAATTAACCTCTTTGGAGATATAACACTATTTACAAATAGAAAACAAATCAAGCAGGCAGACAGAGCAGTGTCTCTGTGAATGCTGAGCTGAGACTAAGACTTTTATCTAGGAAAGAAGAAATAACTTATAAATTCTTTGTTAAGATGCCTAGAGTTTATAATGCAATTGTTAAATTGGGGTGGGGGGAAAGGGGGTGGCCACTAGGCCTGGCCTAGATTTAGCTTGGCAATGACTGGGAAATCAGCAGGGGCAGCATACTAAGTGGGGAGAATGATGTAGCACATAACAAACTATGTTGAACAGCAAAACCATTTTCATAAACAAAATAAAAATCAGGATTCTCTTTCTCATTCAGATCCTGCTGGATTCAACCGTGAAAGGCAATAGTTTCACTCTCAGTCCCATGAGAGATTCTTTCAGCCCCAAATTATTCCTAATCAATGTAATATTTGGAAAAAGATGGAAAGATGGTTAGGGTATTTTTTTTCCTTTATTCTTCTCTTTTAGTTCTCTTTTTACAGAAGTTTTAGCAGCAATTGATTCATTGCCCAGTTAAGTCAACTCTAGGTACATCAGAATCTCTTCATGAATATTCACAGAGCTTAATAGAAAAGCTGCCAAAAAATCAGATTTGAATGAAAAACTAGGACATCTGTCACACAGACAGGTAACCCTGAAGAAGTGTTTTGTTGGAAGAAACTGAAAGAGAAAATTAGCTGAGAAAAAGAAACTTGCCTGGATTTTTACTCTAAGCAGCAGGGAAAGTGAGTCAAAATATCTCTCAAAAATGATATATATTGTTGTATTTTCCAATGTCAATACTGTCATCCTTTCAGCAAAAAATCCATGTATACTGCTTATCAAGGAAAGGAAGTACTCCTTGCAAAATATGCTGGGCTTTCAAACAGTTTTAGAAAGTGTAAGGCATGTTTAACGAATTTTAGTAAGAATTCTTACCTTTCTGCATCAAGTCTTGCTGTTGACAATTTGTCTTCTATATGAAAAGGTGGTGGGAGAGGATTCCCAGAGAACTAGGGCATGCTGCAGAGCATGCAGCTCCCCTGTGTCCATCGTATAACTCCAGGCAGAGCTCCTACTGCAAGCTGTACTCACTCAAAGGACTCAGATACCACTTTTTCTTTCATTTCCGCTCCTTTGCCATGCAGTAGCACTTTGAAATTGAGAGATAAATTAGTCTTTACATAAGCAGGCATAAGTATATCTTCTCCTACACCCATTCATAAGTATATATTCTCCTACACCCACGAAAACCTATGCAACCTCAAGCACTGATACAGCCAGTGGGATGTCCGTGCCTTGCACGTGCTCTGCAAGACCTTGTAGAATTTTACAGATTATTTCCCACGTGCCCACCAGGGCATTACAGGGTTTCTCCTGAATTGCAAATTCTGTACTAGGACCATAGCCCACCATTTTGCTTATGTGGACAATACCAGGACTTTCCAAATAGAAAGAAATCTGTCCTTTCTTCTTGTTGATGTGCCTACAGAGCAGAGTACGGAGTCGCTCAGTTCCCTTGTTCTCACTGCACAGCTCGGTGTGAGCATGCTTTGTAAAGACATGCACGTTTCATAAGCCATATGAGAAATCTGGGGTTGAACAGGCTACTCCAGTTTTGGGTTTGCTTAAGTTTAGAATAGTTGTGGGTGTACAGTACCAATGGCATATGAAAGTAATATATGTGATTTCAAAATTGATTAAGATCTTTCAGAATTAGAGAAATTATGCTAATTTTCGAAGAGGCAGACTTTTGAGCTTTTGATCATGCTTTGGACAGAAAATATTTTGTACTTTTGAATGCTCACTTCCCATTTAATGTTTATTAAAAAGAAAACAAAACAAGTTCAAAGAAGATATTTGAGTTGTTCCTTCATGATCTCTATTAGTACATATCTTCTTGAACCTCAGCTATCATGTCTGGGTCCTACCCAGTGGAGTTTATAACTTGTTTGATCTGTAACTATTTGGTTTTGTGCTTCCTAGACCAAGTCCCTCTGGACATATCTGACCTTAAAAGAATTGCTATTGACTCAGACATCATTAATTCAGCTGTCAACTTTAGCAGTAGTTTGACTGAAGTTAAAGTTAAATCATCCTTTACCTAATCTAGTTTGCTGGAATCCACTCAGTCTAACTGAGGTATCCATTTAACAAGAGACCTTTCACTACGGTTTTCTTAATACAGAAAGAATACATCAAACAGATTAAAATCCTTATGTGTTATAATACAAATTTATGTCCATGGTTTAAAGACTCTAAGACCTTTCTTTTTCATACTTGCCTTCATTGTGAAGGTTCAATACAATCAGATTCAACATTCTCAAGCAGATATTTCTCAGTTATTTAATGGCAAAACTGAACAGAATGTATATGAGAAGATATACTCTGCCATGTTCACAGAAATCACACAAAGCTGCTTCAGCTCCTCATAAAGAGACACTGGGAGTGATTTGCTAAGGAATCAAGGATATTTATTCTCTCCCTGTTTTAGAACTAGCTGGTATAAAGTAAACCACTAAATCATCTTGCACAGTAGTACTTAACGTGGGTTGAACTTGCAACTCTCCCAATTCAGCTTGAACGTGTACAATGATAAACAAAAAAGAAAAGTGTGCTGAAAGGCTCATTTACAAATTCTGTAAAGGGTGTAGAGACGAGTGGGACTTTTATTCTGCCTGTAAGATGTCCTCATTATGCTGGAAGCAGTCTGTGCAGACTTACACAGCAGACAGCCACCAGGTACTACGTAATGGTCCCACCCAAACAGCAGCCTGGACAATAACATTTCTCCTGCCAGTCATATTCAGTATCTGTGTCACCCATTTTTGAAAAGCATGGACAATTGCTAAGCTTTTCCAATTAAAGGCTCTATGGTAAATATTTTTTTTTAATGTTTTAGAAGTCATTTATATTACTGTTTCAGTTAGGCAGTGAACTGCTATTACATCACAAACTCATTAATCATCATATATTTTAAATTTTTCTCACCTCAATGCCATGCTTCTAAATCAAAGATTATAGTTCATACTGATAGTCCTATTTTAGCAGTGATTCGGGGAAAAAAAAAAAAAGTCTTTCTAAATGTCCATTTCAGATTGACTTCTAGAAGGATGTCCAGCTGAAAAAGTTAATAAAGTCTTTAGCAGTGTTTAACAGGTGGATATCTGGACAAAAATAAAGTGAAGGTATTATTTAAGATGTTTACTGAAATAATATATCCGAGTCTATTCTCCACATGATTAAAACCATGTTGCAAAATTTGACAAAGTAGCGAACCGCAAGGATGATTTAAAGACCGGAAAAATCTGCCTTACAGAGAGAGACTTAATAGGTTCAATCTATTTAGCTCATCAAAGTCAAGCTTAAGGGATCTATAAGAACAGACAGTGGGAGACTGTATCTTTCACCAGAGGGCTTTTCCACATAGCAGGCTAAGATACAGCTATATTCCTTGGCTGAGTGTTAAAGCTCATGAAACAGAAATTAGAAATAAGGTCAGTTTTAAACAGTAAGAATTATTAACCAGTGAGGAAACCTAACTAGGGCTGTTCTGGATTCTCTCATATCTGAAAAGTTTAAAACAAACCTAGATATTCCCTTTTATTTCTTAAGAGATGTGCAGGCTAGATGTTGAGCTAAAAGATTTAGAGCCAATCCTCACAGTCTCTTGCATGCAGCTCCAGGTTTGTTTTTTCCCTTTTTGGAATGGCCAGTAACAAAACATGTGTCTAGAACGTCCAGCACAGGCAGAGAAAGCTCCAGTCCATCTGCAAAATCCCACTATGGTCATGTCCATTAAATGCCCCCGTGGGGTCAACCAAGGGCTTGACTGATTTTCTGGTCAATAATAACAATTAAAAAGGCACCTTCATGGTGATGCTATCTGATTACTCAATGAGGTGAGTCTCCAGAAAACTCCTTTTTGTCTGACGATTATTGCTACTTTTTATTGCTACAGCTATAATCTTGTAGAGAAAAGAGGAAAACAGCATGTATGTGGAGTGAAGGATTTTTTTTTTTTTTTTTTTTCCCATGTAATGTTTTAACAGGCTATAATTACAAATTATGTAAAGGAGGTCTTAAAGAGTTGAACCTTTGGGTGCTTTTAGGACTCATACCATTAGTTCTAGTTCAGAATGACTTAATAAAAACAAGAAAGTTGCCAGTTTTCCTTGTGTAACTTCCTTAGAGGTCCTGGTTGTTTAGTTTAATACAAAATATCTTTTCTCTGTATTTTTAAGGCAAACATACCATCTAAGCAAGCAATCACATAACATTCCACCTAATCTCCACTAGTAGGTATTATTACAAACCAGCTACTATTGGTTCCTAGAGTAAAAGGCATAAACCCCTCACACAGAAAGCTGCTCACTTCTCAGTGTTACAGCTTTTGATAAAACTTACTCTTGATCCCAATCAGTACTCACTATGTGTCCTGAACCCCAAGGATTCATTAACCTCATAATTTTCATCACAGTTGTTATAACTCTAAATGCTATTATTCATATAGAAAAATCAGCCTTTAAAGTGCCATAGCTGTTTTATTACCTTTTGAAGCTTAATCAGCACTTCACTGCAAAGCTGGTCTCATTACTCTGAATGACAGGGAACTTCCTATCAGAGTGAGGAATCTGAATGGAATGTAGCTGCATGGGACTTCTACCAAAAGAAAATGTTAATTGACATTTATGTTCAAATGTGGATTACTTTAAACACTTCCCAGAGTATAATCTACATATGAAGCAAGGGTCTAAAAATGTTCTCTTAAACTTTTAGTTATGTAAGTTTTGTCTCTATGAAAGTAACTATCACAATCCTTCAGGAGTTGCTTTCAGAGCCCACCTTCCTGTTCAAATGAAGCAACTTCAATCTCTCTGATCAGCTGCCTCTTATAAGCCCTGTATTTACTCAAACATTTAATCTTATGCTTCTTTAAAGTACACTTGCCAAAATAATGAAGTGTAGGAAATGGTTTTCTTGGAAATGCTTTCTTTTGTTGTTATATTGAAAGAAATTGTGGACTAATTTTCAAGTGTACATTACAATCTTTACCCAGTTCAGACAATATTTCGATACATAATTAGGCCTGTTGGCAAATGAAGGCCTTCAGAATTCCGAATTTCATCCTGTTAAAGACTCAAGAAAAAAAAGAGAGAATCTTTGTGAAATAGATGAATAGGGGGAAGAAATGAACACAGGCACAAAAGCAAGAGCACAGGGGGTAGGCAACCTCAGAAGTGAATCTTTCACCAGCACAGTGTGTGGGAAACCACTGTGGGGAAAGAATGGGCGGAGAGTCTGAGGAAAGCAGTGACAAAAGCACTACTTTCTGTGTTCTAGCTGCTCTGCTACTAATCACATTTTTGTGTTTGTAGTCAAACCCCCACCATTCATCAATTTCCCAAAGCTGGGTTCTCCTGCTGTTTTGTTAGACACCTTACAAGTAAGAAGCAGCTTTAAATTTGTACCTCCAGATAGGACGTACGAGTAGTACGTTTCATATTCCTCGGTTGTCATCCCACTTGCATTTACAAAACAAGGTTTAGAAGGCAGTGTCCTTTGAGGGTAGATTTTACTCTCAAGCAAGTAAAGCAAAGTTATGCACAGCTTCTGTTGAAAGCAGGGATTAGGATGGCCAGCTGCTATGAACAGGCGTGCTGAAGAGCATTCTAACACCTGGATACAAACACCGTGGTAGTGGACTGGATGTGGAGAAACATGAGAAAACATTTCACGGCACTGACTGCTGCCAGCCTGCAGTCAGTGCTGTGAAATGTTTTCTCATGTTTCTCCACATCCAGTGGAGCATTCTGCAGCTCACCAGAACATATCTCTATATGTAAAACTCCTTTCAACCCAATTATACTATTAATGAAGCAAAAGTTGGACACACACACACATACGGACAGTAAGTCAGCTGCTGGTTTTTTATTTTCAATTGTTTTCTAGTATCAGATATCAGTCCTGAATCTGCAGAGCCTGGCAGTGTAATTTTTTTAGTTTTTCTTATTTAATCCTGATATCAATGTGTTTGTGCAATATTTAGACTGTTCCTCAGAAAAAGTCAGTAGTCAGGCTTTTTTATGAATACCATTGTTCAAAGACTGAAAGAGATAGATGTGTGCAGACCATTTGGTATTTCTTTATTCCTTTATATCACGTATTGATTTTTCCTACAGAGGTGGTGGGAGAGACTGAAATGTTATGGTTAATGGATTAAACATTGTTATGAAGGACTTTTGCCCATTGTGATCAATTTTGTTCTTATTCGGTCTTTCAAATCTGAAAGTAAAATGCTGAGGACTCCCAAACTTAAAATTTCTTCAAAGAATAGTAGACATATTCAGTTTCTCTGAGATTATTTTCCATCTGAATTGGGAGAGGCTTCATCTTATTTTGGACCAGCCCCACAGACCGCAGTTAATAACTGGTGAGTGTAGGACCAGAGCGACTTGGTTTTTAATCTCAAAGTGCAGTTTCTTGGTAAACGCCCTGCAAAGACCATGTGCCTGCAGAGAAACCACGGGAGCAGCTTGAAGCACCAGTGCTGTTCTGGGCCACTAAAACAGCGCACAGAGGAACAATGATGGATAGAAGGATCTAGGAAAAGACCTCAAATATAACCCTGGAACCCAGCATCCAAAACTCGTTGTTTCTTCGTTGGAGGCAACGGAATGGCAGGCACCTTGCACAGTGGCAGGCGCCGGGCAGCATCCAACCCCCTCATGTGAGGTACTGACAGACCATTGTACTGTATGACGTAAATGCACAAACAAGAGCTCAAGAAATGAGCTTTCCAAAATTATAACTGGACGAGATTAATTAATTTCAATAGTTTTCACTCCAACTTTTTTCTTCGGTCTTATAGCCAGTGCCAGAACCATTACTTAAGAATTGTAACACTGCAAGTACATAATTAAAACCTCTATTATGCACCAGAAATCATTTGTGCTTTACTTCCAAGTTATAGGATTATTGCATTTTTTTCTCATAATTAAGCATTATATGTAAATTCTGCTTTCTTCTGTAGAGTCATTAGCATATAAATGCAGACACTGACTAAATCTGCAATTCTCTGTGAAAGATTAAGTTTTCAAATTTCAATGGACAAATGATTTATTAAAAAATAAATATGCTTCATGAAATTACCATTGCTCTAACATTTCCATTAATAAATGCACATCTAAAATAGTAGTGATTTTAATATTAAATTGGACAAGATGGAAAAATGAAATTTTAGATTATTAAATGCATATTTACTATTATAAATGTTATATTTTCTTTAAAATATATGCTTTTTGTTTATAGGTTATTTTCTTTTCCATTTTGAATCATGAAAAAAATATGCTTAAGCATTTCCTGGTTGACATGTGTGTCTTGTAGCAATTCAAAAAATCAGGCGACATAGTCTCAATATTAATTACTAAAGACTGTGGCAATATCCCGAAGAAATTTGCTGAATTGGAAGAAATATCAGAAACATGTTTTTCTACAAAGTAAAATAATTTAAATTTTCAGCTGCCCAAAAAAAAGAAAGCAGGAATCTTTGTTCTTTTTCATATCCTATCCATTCTTTGTGCTGTTATCAATTGAAATTATATATATATATATCCATATGCATTTTTCTAATCCTAAAACTGGCAAAGACCATGCGTTCTAACCAGCGATACAGATAACGCTCACAACATCACTGGTGAAAATGAAAGGCTGCTGTGTGAGAGATGGCATGTTTGTTTTCACTTTTGTACAATATTCCACTACAAGGGGTGATAAAGAACCCCCTGGCAGGAGGGGGATGTTACCCCCACCTTCTGAGTTCTCACCCAGCTTTTAGGATGTGGCAGAAGCTGTGACAGCCACACCAAAGAGCAGCATTCACCTCTCAGGCAGCGAGTTTTAAAAAGATCAAGGTGCACAGAATCATGGGGTGCATGACTTGGACATTTTTTGTTTCAGTCTACATTTTGGAAAAACAGGACTGATGTGAAAGAGAATTCAAAATTAAGTAGCACAGTCTTTCTCCTGCAGCCTGCCAAATGTCAGAGCCTCTTCTGTCTTATGCGGACAGCCTTTGCAAATTGTTCTGGGTGATATTTGCTAATCCATAGGGAATTTTCACACCTTCCTTTGCTTATGAATCAGATGGTGAGCTCTTGGCAGCTGACCAGAAAGATAGTATCTTTTCCCTGCTGCATTATCAATCAAGAAAGTTTCTTACTGCTCTGTGCTGCAGACACACTCTTTCACACACTAAATTATCTCCGATGGGCCAATCTCAGTGAGGTTAGCCTGCTAAAGCCATTTGACTGGAGTGCATAAAACTCTTTATTGCTACACAGACACAGCTGCACCAGCAATTCATATCTTTGAGTGGCCCAAAGGAGTTTTCTGCATGGCCTTTTCAGTAGCTAATATATGTTCTCTAACAGCTTCTCTGGCAGGTTCCTTCCAGCAGTGCCCTATAGGTTGTACAGACCACTAAACCCACTAAATATGCCAATGACATAGAAAGATGCCACACAGAGGAAACAATGAGCAATTCAGTGCTCCACATAGCCTCAGTTCTGCTCTGCAAACTCTCCATCCAACTCAGTTCAGAAAATATTGGCAAATCCCTCTGAAATATCATAGCAGAGCAAGAAAACACTCATTCCCTTTCTACCTCAGGCAAGACATATAAAAAACACCTGGCTTGTCTGGTTTATTCTCAGTGGCAGCAGTTATCAGTGATGTCTCAGCTCTCCCTGTAGCCTTCGCTAGCCCCCTTTTCTTTCTACAGCCCTTTTTTTTTTTTTTTTTGGCTGAGTTGCTTTTTTCCCCTGCTTTAAACTGTATACTCTGTACCTTGAAGATACTCAACTTACCTCCCACACCACTGTGATTTGTAAAACAAGGATGTTTGGGTTGGCCAAGCAGATTCACAGTGGAACATGAAATGGCTGGACAACTGGAGAAATGACCCAGCACATGACAGCAGCTGCTGATAAGCCAATGCTTGAATATGGGATCCACATTTATCAACATTTTCATCACCAACCTGGCTGATGACGTAGACTGGATTCTCAGTAACTTTGAAGATGACAATACACTGGAGAATTGTCTGACATGACAAAGGGAAGAGTCCTGAAAGAGTGAAAAAACTGAGGGCTGGGCCAACAAAACTCTCACGAGGTTCAGTAAGCACCTGCAGTAAGTTTTGCTGTGGGACAGAGACACACAACACTTTGGTACGGGCTGCAGAAATGAATGCTGACCTTTCTGGAAAGGACCTGGCAGGACAGTGAGAGTGGGTGCATTGAGTTTGTGTGGCCAGGTTTTGGTTGCAGGGGGGCTACAGGGGTGGCTTCTGGGAGAAGCTGCCAGAAGCTTCCTCTATGTCTGTCAAAGACAATCCCTGGCAGCTCCAAGATGGATGTGCTGGTTGCCAAGGCGGGGCGAATTGAGAACTACATTAATGCCTCTGTGATAGCATGTTTAAGAAGAAGCAATGATGAAGACAGCAAGATCAGTAGAGAAGGAGGGGGAGAAGGTGTTCCAGGCACTGGAGCTGAGATTCCCCTGTGAGGGAGACCCAAACTAGAGCAGGTGGATGCCTGAGAGGAGGCTGCGAATAAATGGGAGGGCTGTGCTGGAGCAGGGTCCTGGCAGGACCTGCAGACCTATGGAAAGAGGAGCCCACATTGGAGCAGGTTTCCTGGTAGGACTTGTGATCCCACGGGGGATCCACACTGGAAGAGGCTGTCCTTGAAGGACTGCACCCTGTGGAAAGTGACCCATGTTGGAGCAGTTCACAGAGACCTGTTTCCTGTGAGATGAACCCACGATAGAGAAGTTCACAGAGAGCTGTCTACCATGGGAGGGACCCCACAATGGAGCAGGGGAAGGACGCCTCTCCCTGGCCAGTGGCAGAAAGAATTATTCAATAATAATCCTCATTCCCTCTCTCCCTGTGCCACTTGGGGGGAGGAGGTAGAGCTGAGAAGGAGGGAGGGGTGGGGGAAAGGTGTTTTTCAAGGTCTGATTTTACTTCTCATTATCCTGCTCTGATTTTGTTAGTAATAAATGCAATTCATATCTCTGATCCTAGCCTGGTTTTTGCCCATGATGAGTGATCTTTCCCAGTCCTTATCTCAACTCACAAACCCTTGGTTATATTTTCTCTCCCCTGCTGCGGAGGGGAGTGATAGAAAGGCTTGGGTGGGTGCTTGGCATCCAGACAGGGTCAACCCACTACAGCAGGAAAGGGTTAAGAGCCAAATCTCATTGCAAGTAAGACAAACTGCAGATTAGGCTGCATTTGGAGGAGCGTGGGAAACAGATTGAGAGATCGGGTTACTCCCTCTGCTCATGGCTGGCACTGCCACGTCTGGAACACTGAGCTCCCCTTTGGGTCCACCTCTGTGAGTCTGGAGAAGCCTGGGAGGGACCAGCTGATGGCTACCAAACTAATAAATGTTGAGGCAGCTGGCTTTGTTTAGTCAGGGGAAGGGCTTCTAAGGGAAAATATAATAGCATTCTACAAATACTGGAAAGGTAGTTGCAAAGATGTTGGGAATGAACTCATGCTGCTGAATCTCTTCCATGATTTCAAGACAACCAGAGAAAACCTGATTTTGGATAAACACCCATATGTAAAGGGTGTTGAAGAAGGCAGAGAAGAGATACATACAGGTATATCTTTCATTCCAACTGGCTGCTCTGAAAGGCAGTGTCTCCTCTGAAGTATATAAAACAAAAGTTCTCCTAATGAATATCTGATGATTTTCTATACGAAAGTTATTTATTTTTGCTTTTCAATGAGAGATCTGTGTAAGAATATCCTTCTAAAAATCCAAGAGAATCAGTGCTGAAGAACAGATCAACATCAAATTCTGAAGATCTGGCCTCTTACAACTAAGGTTTAGACCACAGCAGGGCAAAGCCAAATTGCAGACCTAAATTCACCCTATTTTTACCTGTGTTAGAATTTCAGCTAAAGCATTTAACTCCATTAAAACAGTATTGGTAGTTGAAAAGAAATTGATATTAAAGTGCTGTCTTAGACTATTAGTTATTTTATTCTCTTCCCGTACGGTGTATCAGCATGTTAAAAAAGTTTTCGTTAACTCCTGTTTGAAACGGAAATAAATCCCCCTTAGCAAACCCAACATTCCATCATTCCATAAAGGGCAGAGCAGAAAATACTACCAGGGAGAGGAGCACTGTATAGAATGTGATAAGGACATACATTTTGCAGGTCACAGCTCTGTGTGTCTAACCTTTGTGCCAGGCAATACCTGCCATTTAATGGCAGTGGTCTGGAGTGAAAAACATCTGGCTGTAACTAATGAGCTGCTTTGCAGCCTCCTTCATTATTAACAGCACTGAGCAAAGGTGGTGGTGGCTTTACCTACTACAGGGAACTCTCTGTTCTGGTGCAATGTCACTGGTGTTCCGGTCTGCATTTAATCATATTCTCTCGTACGGTTCTCCTGTACACTGTTACTCGTTTATCATTGCTTTTAAGTATTATTTTTGAATGCACCACTCTTTTCCCAGACTTACTGTTTCCCAGAAAGCACAACAGAAATGAACCAATACAAAGATAGCGGAAATTCTCAATGATCAACAGACCCAAAGAGCACATTAATATGATCATTTACGTCATGATTTCTGTCTACTGTAGACATTCTATGGCTGCTAGCAATGATGATGATGCTGGTAAAATGACAAGGAAAATGCCATTTTTTGCCCACCCATATAGAATAATATTTTACAAAACACATAAAATCATGTAGCATTTTTTTTTTTACCCAATGTATCCAGTAAACACTCAAGAAGGACCATAGAAATTAATCAAATGAGAAGGCAATGAATCATGTGGGATTAAGCTGCAAGAAATTTTGCTACATGTGTCAAATCAGAATAAATTTCAGTTGGGGAACACCAGGAGAAATACCATGCTACCAGCTTTTCCATTAAAAAATGGAAATCTTTTTTTATGATTTTCTTTAATTTAATAAAAACATGAATGATGGGCTCAAGGGGATCTGATGCATTATGATAACTTGGATTGTTGTTGACAAAAGAATATATTCGCCAAAGATCCTGTAAAGCCTGTTGCCATAATTTTTTTTTCATCGAAAGGAAAAAGAAAGTCACTGTGTAAGAAAGAAAGTCTTTAAATGTTCCTTTAAAAATTGAGACATTTCCTATCCATGGAAGGTTTAATGAAGAACAGATATATTTCTGCCCACAGAAGATAACTGATTTTGATGAAACCAAAACTTCTCACTCTACAAGTCGAAGACACTCATTTCAGGGCAAATACCTGTATCTCTGAATGAAAGACAGTTTTCAATGACAACTACTGAAGGTAATAAATGAACATAGGGCACTGCCTGACAGAGGCAGATGGACACAGGGGCCTATTCTTAAAAGACAATGTTTGGTTTGGGTTTTTTCCCCTCCTGTTCAACTGAATCAGACCACTCAACTGAGATGCAGCTTCTCGAATGGGAAACCAGGTTAAAATAACTTCTGTCAACCTCAGCTGACCCTAAAAATTGATCTTTGTGTTCAGGTAGATACCAAAGCATCTGACTGCTACTTCCAAGGAGCAATATAAGAAATATATTTCTCTTCTCTTTTTGCTGGCTGGCAAGCAGAAAGTTTCATATGTAGTGTAATTTTATTTAAAAGTTTAATGAGTTTAATGTTTTAAAGCATTTATGGGAAGTCTTGGGCTTAAAGATGGATTTTGCATTTTCTTACAAAATAAAAAACCAAAAGTCATCCCATATTGACTTGCCTTGGTGAAAATACTATGGACACAATATTTTCCAGCAACTGGCCTTTAATTCAATCCAGAGTAGTCCATAGCCCTTGTGGACATTTTAGAGACCCTTTTGAGGGTCACTGTTTGATAGATTCTGCCAAATAGATCATCAAGAGGAGAAAAAACCCATGTGACCTCCACTGCATATACTGCCTAGCCCCTCTTCACAGGCCAGAACTCCAATTTGGCATGAAAATCAGCCTGATACTCTCTGTGGGGAAAAAAAATTCAAAAACCAAAGCAAGATAAAAGATCCCACCCAAATCCCTCCTTCCCAACTGTTAAGTGTAGCTTGCCAACAATTCATTTTCTGAAAGAATCTCAGGCTTTTCAGACAAATTCAGAAAATGTTATAAATCATTGCTCTTGACAGCTGGGTGAAATAGTCCATCCCTCTCCACTCTGGGGTCACTTAAAAGGGGTAATTTGGTTAAAAATGTTCGGAAGCAAAAAATAACCTAACCTTGTTCAAGCTCCCACTTATAGGTAGGACCCAATGATACACTTACAGGTAACTCTGTGATTCTGTACAGACAGTTTTAAATGAATACATGAACTGAAAAGGTAATTAATTTATTACAAGGGCTATTTTTATAGGTTATAGTAACAGCTGAAAGCTTAAAGGTTTTTCTGCTTCAAATAATTATATTAATATTTCTTTTGGAAGATCAAAAGGAGGTTGAAAAAAATTATTTCTTTAAGAAGCAGTAGTGTTCTGAAGCAATGCCATTTACTTTCAGCCGTGATGTGATTTCCTTTGGATATAAATGTGCTGAACCTCAATCAGGATGCAGAGCAGACATTTAAAGGAGAACTTCAAAAAGCCCTCAAAAAGGGAAACCTGCATAAAAGTTCACAGTAATTTCTGCATACAGTTCTGAAAATGAAAGGGCTTTGTAACATGGGTTCTCAGTTTGCAATTTAAGGTGCCCTGTTCATCTAAGATGCTTTTCTTAAGACTGCTTTTTGCTTTAAGATTCAGACAGACAAAAATTAGCCTTTAGATGTTTTCTCTTTTTAAAATTCTGTTTCGTCTTACATTTCAGAAGCCCCAAAGTCTTTAAAATGGGGCTTTCTTTATGTAGTTTTTTTGGACAAAGAAGAATAGCATCTAACTGTATCATTTTCCACACTTTTAATATGAAGTGTTAGAAAAGTAACTCACCTCAGTGGGTAAGAATGACTAATCCCTCAAAAATATGGATAAAGAAAATTGAGAATAGCTAGAATGTGGCTGTAAGATAAAGCATATCCTATCTTAACACATTTTTAATATTTTAATGCATTTCAAATATCTTTCTAATTTTGAAAAATTAAGGCGTATGATTTTAATAAAGTAGTGGGAAACCCTCCAGGAGACATAGGAAGCTTAATGCAAGTCATATGCAAATCCAGCCCTGTGATTTTGTTATAAGTATATGGCATATGTAAAAACATATAAATACACTGGCTTTAAAATTCTGGTTTGAATACAGCAATTTGCATCTCAGCTATATTTTGATACAAATATAACCACTTGCCCCACACGATAAAATGTAAATAGGCAGTTCCCCAGCAACGACAGAGAGGGGAAACAGAAATGAAAAAATTGTGTAGGAAGAAGAAGTACCTAAGAGCAAGTGCCTTCAGCAAAATATTGACAGATGCAATGAAGAAATACCAGTAGAGAATGTTAACAGAGTAGCTCATACCCCTGCTGAACGCAGAAGCAGTGGGTTTTGTAAGATGAATTAATACAAGACAAGACAGCCATGGATTCCAGGAATGGCAAGTTGTCAGTGCCAGGTCCCACGCTTTAAAAAGCCTTAGCTCAGTTCAGAGAAACTCTAGACAATCAACAATGTAATTTATATGCCAGCAGCAAAGATGACACCACATCAGATAAGACTGATCTAGAGATGATGAGAAAGACAAGGTTGATAGGAGCAGTAGCCCTGTACAGCTACAACACAGGAAACCAAACTGGCTTTGCAACAGAGGAAAACAGACTGTGGGAAATGTAGCAAAGCATCAGGCCAAAAGAGGAATTAAATTTCCAACAGGAGACAGGGATGTAGCAGGTGTTACAAAAATAATATATTCCAAAAGCACTCAGGCCACGCAGAGCCACCCATGACGGGGTGCAATCATCAGATAATGGTCTCCTGGGAGATAATGTCATTTGTACAGACCACAGGGATGACTCTAAATAGACAAAATATTGCACATCAGGCTGCTTCAGTGCAGAAGGGGTCTTCCTCTTTGTCAGTCACTTTCAGTCCCATTTCCCATCGCTATAACCAGGATTATGATCCTGCTGTGTGCTGCACATGAGGAAACAATTGCAAGCAGAATTGCAGACCCTTGCTGGGAAACCGTGGAGGTTTTAGCAGCAGCAACCGTGAAAGTCTGTTCCATCATTACTATCCTAAGCCCTACTCATATAATTTCCTTCAATCCTGACCCCAGAATATAGAGCATACCTAATAAAAAGATTGGTGTAATACATACACAAAAAATGTGATAAGGACTTGAGGAACCAAGTCGACTCAATGTTTCAAGAACACAGATAAAGCAGGATTGCCAGTATTCTGCCGTGAGGTGGACACCCCACAGTTGTCTAAGCGTGGAAATATTTTTTTTAAGCTTCTCTTATTTTGGTGGTGTCTGTAAGATTCCGTTCCTCAAACCCTTTAAGGAATGAGAGTGCTTCACAGTGCTGTAAAGGGACTGGCTAGTATTTATGCAAGACATACAACATCAGAGCTCTAAATGTAGCATGGAAAATTACTCTTTTATAACCATCTAAAATGCATTTGCAAGCTTTTCTACTCTTCCCAGAACAAAGGGCCTAAATTCCAAGGAGCTCGTTCTGAAACCAGCCCAGCTTCTCCTTGATGCTCTCTGCATTCCAGCTAGAATTTCCTTCTCCGTGTTTATATTGCTTCATACTGAAAAAACCACCAATGACAGTAAATGAACAAATCACACACAAACCCTTAGTTGGTTCAATATGTAACTTTGAGCTTTGATAAGCTGCTTCTGATTTTGAGTAAAGAGGATGAACCAAAGACAATTATGCAATTACATTATGCCGCTCGTCAAAGTATGCAGTGTGGTTCTAGTTAGTCAGTTAATGAAATTCCTTGCCAATGCTTAAAAATGTCAAAAAATTTGATTGTGGTTTTCTTGCATTTCATTGTAGTATTTGATACTTTGTTTTGACATTTTGACCAACATAGAAAAGTTATTTTCACAAATGCAGGGAGAAGCATGCACACATTTGGTAATTTTTCTTGGCTAGTGAGCAACTCTTTTAAATGTATTTTTATTGAGCAATATGTAGGTGACTATCTAAGATGAATCCCTTAAAAAATCAATGTGTTCATTCCACTGAAATGATAACTACCCTTATTAAGAGGAAAAGAAAACATAAACATAACTAAGGTTCACATTGGGTTATATTTTTTCTTGAGGGTTCAGCAGCACATGAGAAATGAACAATATCTAATTTTCTAAGTCCGTGTTCTTCACATCTAAAGCAACTAAAAATTAAGCCCCTCCATTACAGACAGGACTAAAATTTTCCTGTCCATGTGTTGGTTTCCACTTCCAACAATAGCATTAAATGTATTAATGAGATTTTAATAATTAATTTGCTCTACATTTTGGCATCAGGAAGAGAGAAGGCTGAATAGCCCTACCACATAATGCACACAAGTTCATCAAGGTCAGCCTTGGAAGGAGACTATGAGGTTTAATAGCTTTGGTTTGCATTTTAGGAAGCACACTTATTGTAATGGAATGACTAAGATTGTTTTGTGTTGTCCTGTTTTTCACGGGTCTGGAAAAGAAACACAGCACTGTGATGCAGAACGTGTATATTACTACTGGCTTGCTAATAGATGGCTTGCATTACATATTAAAAAAATATACTAACATGTGGGAAATGAAGTTACAGAGAACTCGCAGGCGCTGACAGAGTACATAAACAGCACTGTGCTTGAACAGATAGAAATGGATATGTTTTGATCTGAGACATTGACAAAAGCTGCCTGAGTTAGAGCAATGAGCTTTTGCAGTTTAAAGCAAGACTGTAGTTTTCTAGTTTTGAAATAAGTATGCTTTATAAAAGTACAAATGTATTTTTAACAAGTAAAAACATGTTTTATGCAAGAAATAATAGTGCAAAGTAAAAGAGTAAAGAATTTTGAGTTTAGCAATAAACCTTATAGTAGAGTTTCTTAGAAAGTTAAGATGTAACAGTATAAGCCTGTACGACAGGCCTTATAACAACGCAGTGATTGGTTAAGAAAATGCGCATTGCGGTAAAATCATGTACAGTGATGATTGGTACAAATGTATCAGCAAGCTCTGTGGCATTTGCTTATTGGCTTAAAAGAGTATATCAGGCCTTGTAGCAAAAGCTAGGGCTGCTGCTCCTAGCTGGCTGCTGCCGCCTCAGCATCCGTACCTGTACAGCTGCCTCTGCTATTGCTGCTGTAATTAGAGATGCTGTTTGCAGCATCTCTCCTGTCTCAGCCTTCAATAAACATGAGACTGATCCAGCAATAAATCATCTCTGTGACATCTCTCAGTCATCCCAATCCCACAATCCCGGCACTAGCGTGCATCAAGGTCTACACTGGTACAAAACCTTCTGCCATGTAAAATTGATAAATGATTTTCACAAGTTTTCATAAAGTTTGGAAGAGTTTGGTTAGCTGAGCCTGATTATAAATGCAAAATTAGAAACACCAGGAATAAAGCTCAGTGATCTAAATGCTCAAGCAATAAAATCAGAGACATCAATTTGAACAAGAAACTGAATACAGAAAAAAATTAGTAAATAGAGGACTATCCAGAAAATATGCTCAAAAAACCCCAAACCAAACCAAACAAACAAACAAACAAAAAGGGGGG
>VZTI01001051.1:140906-262303 GCA_013397865.1 Struthidea cinerea | reverse complement strand
GGGGGGGGGGGCGGCTGTTAAAAAAAGAGAGAAATATTTTTAGGGATTAATTATGTGCATCCATACGTCCATTTCACAAGAACAAAGTCCAGCCTAAGCACACTGCTCCTGACCATAGTTTTGATGGTGACAGTCCTAGACTATAATTATTGTCTGGCCATTTAATAAAATGAGGTACAATCAAACCAAGATTTAAAGTTTGAGTTCTAAGTGCTACCTGATTTTATGCCACCGTTGTTAATCCTTAAAAATCAATGCTGAACCTCATCAGAATTACATATCTTAAGTCTCTGAATTAATTTCCTGCTTTTAAAAGGATAGGTTTCAAGGAGTAGAATTTATATTAAATCAGGTTAATGATTACAGGAATCACATTTCTGCTACTGTCTCACCAAAATGTAAATAAAAACACACCTTTAAAAATCCCACTTTCTTCCTCTGTTTTCTCTTTCCCTTCTATAGCAAGGGATACTAAGACTCCTATCATTCCTTTATCTTTGATTTTTATTTTCCTGGTCTTGTAGCTTTCAAAGTGCTTTCCCACATAGTTCAGACACACGAGCTCTGGGGAAAAGAAAATGAAAAAACAGATGAAGAAAATTTAAATCAAAATGAAATCTTGCAAAATAACCTTTGAATTATGGTACTGTGAAAAAAAGTACATTCCTAAGGTTCTGTTCTGTGACTGCCACCTGTGACTGCTGGTAGGAAGTAGAATATTAATTTTAGTCTTAAATATAGAGATTAAATCGGATCATCTCAGACAGCTAACATGCAAACCTGGCTAAATCTTAGTAACTGAGTTGTCTATGCTCATGTATTATAAGCCAATGTTTCTCTGTGTTTTCCTTAACCTGACCTCTTGTTAATGACCATTTTATTTTGGATAGCAAATATCAAAGCATACTAATGTAATGATCTCTAAAAATGCAGTAATTACCCTAGTGGCATCCAACAAAACCCAATCTCAGTCTTAAACCAAACAAAAGCTAAAGAAGGTAGTTAGACTGTGAGTTAATGTTATTTGCATGTGTCTGAAATACAGCTTTTCATAATGAAAATTAATATTTTTCTGATTTTGCTTAGGAACCTGAGAGGAAAGGTGAAAACTTCCCAGATTTTGCCAAAGTTCTCAGCTAAGTTTTTCAAACCCAGAGGTTTTAAACACAGCAGGTTTTTAAATGCAGAGGTAAGCCTCAGAACATCTGGGTGCCCATTGACCCAGGCAAACCTAAATCTCCAGGACATCAAAGAATTTCTGTAAAGATCATGGCTTTGAAAAGAAAATTTAAACCAAGGAACTATTTATATGCATATTTCAATGTGTCTGCACTCTGAAAATGAAAAAAATCCTATAGCTATATTCACATTTGTAACACCCTTTTGCGTATCAACCAAAATCTGTAATGAGTGCTGTTCCACTGATAACAATTGCACTGACACCTGAATAGCTTAATAAGAAAAAGCAATTTTATATTCCCAGAGTACACAGGTTTCCTTTCTTTTTTTAAGATGAATTATAGTTTGGAATTGCTGTAATTTTTTTGAAAAGGGTAGATATTTGACAGAAATGTTAATAAAGAGTGTAATGTTGATGTTTAGAGTTGTACAAAAGAGAAGTGAAAATAGAGCACAAAATTGGAGTGGGCTACATTCTGTCAGAAAACAGAGAAGCAGCTGCAACAAATCAGTAGCATGTTATGCTGTCCTCTATATAATCTGTATACAGCTTTCTGTGATACTGAGGCAGAGAAACAGAAGCGTTAATTTATTACTTTACTTTCTGTTCAATGTATTCTTTGCCTTTTGTCAGTGCATAGCCTGCATTTCCTTACTTTCTGTTCAATGTATTCTTTGCCTTTTGTCAGTGCATAGCCTGCATTTCCTTCTTTCTTTTTTTTATTTTTTCCATTTTGCATTTTGTTGCTGGATACAGTATTGACTCAGGGCTGAAGTTTACAGCCATTTAGCTGACTTTGCTATTGGATGAAAAATACTTGGGTGTAAACAACATCAAGGTAACAATATGCATTACTGTAATAATTACTCTGGTGTTTGCTAAGACAACAGGAAGTAATCAACCATTTTTGCATTGCTGTAATGTTGTACAAAGCACTGGAGATATCACTGTAATTTGGCACACGCTAAATTACCCAAAACTGTGGTTCGAACGTGCATCTGCTTTCATTGGAAATAAACAAATCGGAAACAGGCGCAGAAAAGGAGTGTACACTTGCATTGCTAAAGAGTCTAAGTAAATAACTGAGTGTAAAAAAAATAGTGAGGCTAAAGCAAAGGACAGAACCTGTTCCAGTTAATTGATGCATTCTTTCCCATTAGAGCAAAAGCACAGGTGCTGAAAGGAGAAACTCTGAAAGCAAAAATGAAATTGCATTGGACTGTTCTGCTGGTGTTGAATATGCAGAAAGCTGACAGCCTGGAATAGTGTTTACCAAGGTGAAGTCGTGTTCCGCTCTCTGGAGGTCAGGCAATAGTGAATCTATACCTGTTCCTTAGCTTCTCCCGGTACTAAAGTTTTTTGAAGATTTACAGACCCTTGTGTTCTGCCACATATGTACAAATGCAAGTTTGTAACTGCCAGTCAAAAACAATACCGATTTGAAAGAAAGTTGGTTCCATAACAATGCAGAATGCTTTCCCACCTTCCTCATGCAACTGTTCATAGCTGCAAAGAAGGTTTGCACATTTCCACATTCACAAGGCAGTGGGCTTCCATGACTACTTCAGAAGCGTTAGGGCCTTATGACCCTTAAAGCTAGTGCTCTGTCTTCAAGTGTGTCCTTATCTTTATGATCTAAAGCTGCCAGGACAGACTTGGTGAAGGATAATGAATATCAGAAGCAATCAAAATGAAAAAAAAATTAAAAAAAAAATAAAATTAATCTTTCTACTCTGGCCTTCATCTATCATTCATAACCACTGCAGCTTCTTCCAGCTTTCTGCTTTACAGCAGCACATCCCAGAAAGGCATGTCTTGTGCCTTGATATAACAGGAGGCCCTGCAGACGAAATCAAAGAGCAGTGGGACCAAAAGTGCTTACTGATGTGCAATCTTCCAGCTCAGAACAAATATTTCTTTCTTTCATGACAATAGCATTCACTCACAATACAAAGGATCATAGCTCCTTCTGAACACCAATTTCTGCTAAATAATGTTCCTTCATCATTTAAGCTTTGGGCCCTTTGCTGCCTCAGGCAGACTAGGAAATGAGACTTCTTCTTTCTCTTTTACTAATTTGTTCCTGGTTAACATTTTAAACCAGAGAAAACATATTTGCCTCAAGCTTTCATTAAGTAAACATTTTTTCAACTCTTAGGTCTCCTTGGGTGAGTCGGGGTTTCTTTTTAGTTTTTCTTGATTTTTTGCTTTGTTACATTTTGATTAAAAGTATTCGTTTCCTCTTTAAATTTATATTACTCTGGTATTTATCTTGGCATATTTTCCCATCGGATTAATTTCCCTCTTTCCCTTGCTTTCAGTCTCCTCTCTGCTCCTGTTCGCCTTCCACATCAATCACCTCTTCCCTTCTATATTTTTGTCAATTCCTATTGACAAAAGGAGCCTGTAGACAGCCCCCAACACATCCCCGCACCTACCATCAACCTCTCAGGCTCATATCTCTTCACCCCTACGTGCACACACCCAGGTGCACATCCACACACGCATACAAGGATTCTTTGGAAGCAGTCACTGTTTATGTCTACAGAACAATTTACCTTCCCCACACAGACTCTCCATCACGTGTATCTTTCCTCCTCAAAAGTATAAAAACTGGCGTATAGAGAGGAAAATCAAGTGTTTCATTCTTTTTCTGGAAAGGCAAAATCATTAACTCTGTTTTTCAGCTTCATTTGCTGGTCGGTGTTGGACCAAGGGCATACATGTTAGTTACAACTGGGTAATCCAGGAAAAGAAGTATATTGTCAGAGTATGAATAATTGCCTACTTGCTGGGCATGAGTAAAGTGGAGACATTTTAGAGAACCGTAGGCTATCATGAAGGAAACAGGGGCAAGCTACCACTTCAGGAAAAGATTTCATACCTTGTTTCCCGAGTTCATGCGTGCTTGCACTCCGTTATCCTACCATCGCACGCCTGTACGCCATTAAGTTCAGCACTTCTATCTCCAACACAGACAGGTTGCAATCTGAAACCTAGAAAACTAGCAGCAGCAACACTGCAGGTGGCTGCCTGGTTTTGTTCTGCAGTTCCAAGGACCACTACCATTTTCGAAAGACTTCCATGAAGAGGCAATTTTAGTTTGCCCACAGAAGCGTCCTCTCTTTTGTTTGCATGATTAATTTGAGGTGAATAAGTTACTTGGGTATTTCTCTGCATTTAGTTTTCCAGGCTCACAATAAACTGAGATACATGCCTCCAATCACCTTAGCAGTGTCATTTGTTTTGACAAAGTGTAATAGAAGTTATTTTGATGAAAGAGAGTGAACCATATTAAAACTGGACAATCTGGTCTTAGCTATGACAGGTTTCAGCATGTCATGCAGAATAAAAATAATTGGAAGAAGAAACAGATCTATTTCTCCCTTCCAAAGCCTGGAGATGTCCAATTGATCTTCTAGCTTAAAAAAATATGTAGAAGAAAAGTAAACTGTCAATTATAGTGTCATCTACCTCTATCAACTCTAAACATGCCTTGCAATGCTACAAACAACTGTGCAAGATAATTCCTTCATCCAAGACTCCTAGGCCAATTAAGGAATCTTGTGGATGGATAAAGGTGGTTTTTTTACCGTAGAATGTTGTGTAATTACACCAGGCGTTCAAAAACTCCTATGTGTATGTTTTAGGAGACCAAAGAGAAGTGGTGTATTTCTATGGCAATACTTCAGCACAAAATATTTGTTTCTCTGTACTTCTTTAGCTGAAATTTAATCTGTTCTTGAGGATGTATTTTCAGTGAATAGTTCCTTAACAGCAAGTCACTCGCAGTACAGAAAAACTTTTGCAGAATATAAAAAAAAGTTTCTGATTTTATGTGAGTATAAAACAAGATGGCAATTTCTATTCTAATTAAAAGCACGTGCCTCTTGCCCCTGAGGTACAAAATTTTAGTCACTCTGTTTCCTAACACACATTTGTAAAAGGCGACTTTGGAATTCAGATGCCTGCATTTTAGATCTTTGACCTGAAAGGGTCTTATTTTCAGAAACTGCTCTGAATCTTTTCACTGAAAAGCAATCTTCTAGCAAAGGAAACAAAGAAAATTCTGAGGCTTGTGTAGATAAACTGTTTGAAGCAGTTGGTAGAATTTCTGAAAGAAGACTGTGTTGAGCAGACACTTCTGTTCTACAGCTGGAATAGAAAAAGAGCAAATCCATGATGGTGATGCTGAGGAGCAGGACAGGAAGAACTACTTGTTGCTAAAAGAAAGCATTTTCAAACCAGCAGCTTGAAAATCTTTAGCCAAGAGCCTTAAACAAAGTAGCTTAGAAGACTGATGAACCACTAATGACACTTTTTAACAAATCTTGCAAAATTAAAACCCTTCTGAAGACAGCCTTGTCCTGCCAACACCATCCTAATATATTCAACTTACAAAACCGTGGGGAATTATAGGCAGATCAGTCTGACAATTATCCCCTATAAATTAGTGGAACTACTCATATATAATGAAATTCTTGAAGATAAAGTAATTTTGAGTTAATTATCCAGATGACTGGAAGGAATGTAGCTGAGGTGTATAAAACACAGAGGAAAAGAGAATGTGAAGAGAGATCTACTACTGACTGTGTCTTTCAGGTTAAGACCTAGAGGCATCAAATGAAACTAGCAAGAAGAAAAGTCACCTAAAAAATGAAGTGGTTCTTAACAACACCCTAGTTAAGTGAGATAACTTCTTAACTTAAAGATTTTTGTGGGCAGTACGTTTACACAGGTCCAAAAAAAGCACTAGGCAAGTTCAGGGAAAAAAAACAGCAGGAAACTCAGATATAAAAATGGTATCTTTAGTTCTCTAAGCTTCCAATTGGTAAAAATGTCCAGAGTATTCCAGAAAAAAAAAAGTGCTGTTTGTCTTAAACACAAAATATTTTATTTTGTCCAGTCACACATTAATGAGCTAGAGGCATCTTTTCTATGGTCTTTTTCATCATTCTCTAACAATCAATCACTTTGTGAAATACTTGTAATCTAAGAAAATTACAGACAACACCTAATACTTCAAAAATTACAGCTTGAACAGAAGTCAAAATATTCAGAAGTCTTCATAAATGAATGTTTAGCACAGCTGAAAATAGGAAAATGCCTCTGTTCACATGTACATATATATATATTTAAACTGAAAAGGTAGGTTCTCACAGCCAACACGGCTAGGACCTTTTTGAGAGCTGGCTAGCATTTGGATTTGTATAAAAAACCCAGCTTTATATTTCCCCCAAAGGGCGGCTGCCTCTGGCCTTGGAATTTGTGGATTGATGAGTCTTACTCTTCATCCTTTCCAGTCTGGGGCTTTAATAAGATGAAGGTTGACAGACTTCCTCATATGCCTATGACATTTCATATAAAAGACAAGAATTACTGTCAGTTTTCTGCATCACAGTTTAACACTGTCATCTTCTTGGGTAAGTCTTTTCCATATGGATGCTGGAGTTTACCTGGGTGGAATGGAGGATTTGTTCTGGCTGAAGAACGATAAATCGGCCAAAGGTAGAAGCAGTTTATTGAAAGGGATGAACTACTGCAGCTACAGGGTTTTTTTAAATTATTGTACCTGATCTGGCCTTTTCACGTATTTACAGTCTCTTTGACTATACCTCGCTGCACAAAAAGGAGTCCCAGTCTCCTAAGATGGAGGAATAATTCTTATCCATATGCCAAACACATGGAAGGTACTGGTCCAGGAACCCTGTACTCTGATTTCCACAGAAGAGGAAACATGGACAAGTAAATCTGTCATGTGAAACCAATAGATTTTGCCAAAAGCAACTTTGGCATCAGAAAGAAATTTCTCTGAAAAGTGTGGTCGAAATAGAACATGACTTCGAGGTTCAGCACCTCCTCTGCAGGCTCTGCTTACCTGCTGAAATCATCTACGTAGATATGACTGACCAACCTCCTGCCAAGACAGATGTCTTGATGACACCAAAATCTCTGTGGTCTCTGCTGTCCCAGTGTTCCAAGGAACAAAAATGCTTTAGTCTAATTAATATCTCCTGACTCTGGCAGTATGAACCACAAGGGCCTGTGATATAAAAGAGACTAAATTAGGTGAAATAATGCCTTCTGATCTGAAACTCTACGAAAATATAAAAACGTTGCAAACTCCAGTTAATAATGGTGTGTATCAATAGCCTGTGTTCTGAGACATGGTTCCCTGATTTCATTTTAGTTATGCAGTGTCAGCTTTACTGAGTTTGATCTGTGGCAGCTTGCCTTTGATACTCTGGCCTTGTTTTAAATAAGTGCCAGAGAAAATCTGTAAAAGACTCTAGATGGACTGACAGTGAAATAGCTCATTTTCAATAAAATAATAATAATTAAAAATTACCTATTTTTTTTTTCTTAGAGGATTGATAATAGCATAGTGTTTAGATTTGGAATCTTTATATAACAGCTTCAGGTCATGTGGGTTGCTGGGAATTTTTTTTCTTTTTTTAAGCTTTTCTCACAGCTCCTACTGTGACAAATGAGAAAGCTGGAAGTAGGTGTTATCTGCTTAACTCAGAAACATTCACAGAAATGCAAAGTATTAGGTAGCCTTTACAGAGACACACAGTGAAGCCTTTGCAGCTGAATGCCTTTTAAATACGTGTCACATGAATATTCAGTCAGATATGCAAATTTAGGGTATCTGTTACTTTAGTAGATTGATTTGTTATTTGAGATCAAGGCATAGATCACACAAAAAGCATATCAAAATACCAGACCTTTTGCAATATCTTGTACAGAGTATACTGCAGGTAGTCTTGTTTGTTTTCTATTCCTCTTGGCAGTTTGCTTTCTTTCTATAGGAAAATAAAACCTAAATTCCTCTTAGCTTTGTGACTCCATATGCTTTGATAAAGTGCTTCATCACTGAGGCTTTACAAATAGCCTGAAAAGGAGGTTTTGATACGTAAAACCAAATCTATGTGGTATCCAGCATCTCAGAATTAGTTATATATGGCAGATAAATGCAGTTAAAAGATTTGGAAAGCCAAAGAGGTTCAAGATAACTCTGTATTTCACAAGCACCTAACTGGCTCTGTAATATATTCAGGCCACTGAGAGAATGGGAAGGATTGCTACCCTATTTCAGATACTTTTTCAAAGCAGGTTGTTCACCAATTTCTTTAGGTGTATTTTAAGAACAAATTTTTGAGTGTTACTCCTGAAACTCTTTCAGAGAAAAAAAATTAAATTTACCGGGGGTAGGGCTTTAAATGAAGATCAAAAGAAAGTAATTACTGACCACTGAAAGAACTCTTGGTTAGCTGAGAGGACACGTGTAAAGTTCTGCAAATCTCCTGCAGTACATTTCAGGATATTAATAAATCAGACAAGTAAATAAAATTGCCAGGTGCCCCAAATTTCAGCTAAAATTTCTCTGCTTCCAAAAAGACCTAGGACTCTTTACCTTCCCTTTGTCACTCTTACTTCCTTGCCTCCCTCTCTCCAAAAGGATTCACACAACAGCCTTATGCACTGGGGAGTTTTACCTGCTTGGGTGAGAACCCAGTCTTCTCCAGATATTCTACAGCGTAGTTTTTTTCAGGTGGATTCTCTGGGAATGGCTGTTAGACGTGTTGCTTCCATTCAAAATTAATTATGAGTGGGCAGGACATCCAACTGTTTAGCCTCTGTATAATCCCATTACACAATGGAGGATAAAAGTCCTTATTTTTTTATTTTTCCCTCCTGGAAGAAGAAAATCTCAGCTCAATTTTGTCATTCTTTAGTATTCTCTGTTCTGCTGTTACTGTAAGGGATTAAAAATCCCTCTGCAGCACTCCCTTTTTTGCCAGCTATATCATTTGGCGCAACAAAAGAAGTCAGTTCTCCCTGCAAACTCTACCTTATCTATGCTTAAACCACTACACCTACAATACAACTTTTAAAAGTTTAAAATGCAATATAGGCCAGCCAGGTTTATCTAGAGCAGGGTTTGGATGCTGACAACAGTGCAGAGAATAGGATTGCAATGACCCAAGTTTCCCAAGTTTAAGAGAAGGGTACCTCTCTCACTGATATCTGGCTTGGCTAAAGAATTTATTTGTAGGTTCCAGTGGTAGTGATAAAGTTAATCTTCTTTGTCACAAATCAGCTAAGGTTCTAAAGAAGCTCAACACCAGACCACACAATCCAAGAAAACTTTAGTTTTAGATGTATAAGTTCCCAAAACTCTGCTGTGGCTGAGTATTATATACCTGCCCTTTTCCTTTGAAATCTGTGGTGCTTTCTCTACAGGATCCTGTGCAAACGACTGGCTTTGCTGGAACAAATTGTTTCAATTAGGAAACTCTCTTTAATTTCCTTCCATGTTAGGAGGCTGGTATTCCAAAAGAACAAACGGCAGAAGAGATGTGATTTGCAGCCACAGCTATCTGTTAGTCAGGCAACGAGCTCATCAATGATATTAAGCAAACAGGAACTAAAGATCAGAAAAAAAAAAGAGAAGTCAGGAGAAGAGCAATAAAAAAACTGCAGGGAAACTTCTAATTAACAGCAGAAAAAAAGGAGGAATGTTGGAATATTTTGTTGTCACAACCTTTTACATTTACATATTTTATATAATAAATATGTGATATATAGTTATAGTATTATAATTTACATTTTATATTAAGTATATGTACACATATTCATTATTTCACTACCACCTAAAAGAAGATATCAAGAATTTGCTTTATGACCCATAAAGGACATCCACCAACGGCAAAATGACTCTCAGAAATTCAAGATGGCTGCTTAGTTTTTATTTCAGTGATATGAGACATGGAGAATGATACAAAATGTGTCTGACAGAAACAGTCTCTCTCCAGAAGTAAGAAATTTTACAGACCATGCCATGTGGGACCATGACATTGATGAAAGGAAGCTCTCCATACCAATGATCCCAGGATACAGAACTGGAAAATTCAATGGCCATTTAACCTTATGCAGTTATCAAACGTTATACATGTAATTTTTCTTATTACCAATAAAATCTGTTCCCAGTCCATTGCAGAGGGACGCCATTTAATGGTCAGTTTCCTAATGTCATCATCTTTGCTGCTACTGTGTAAAATGTAATGATAATTCCATTGCAGAGCACAGCATTCCTGCACGTAGATGAGATTATCTGGGTCAATGTAATTGTTGTTACTGTGTCAGTGATACTGGCCACTGATTTCAAATAAATTTCCATATTGTTTAATTATACAGTAAATAACGAGATTAGCTCAGTTGGGCAGAGCATGGTGCTAATACATGCCAAGGTTGCAGGTTCGATCCCTGTGTAGGCCATTCACCTAGGAGTTGGATTTGATGGTCCTTGTGGGCCCCTTCCAACTCAGAACATTCTGTGATTCTGTGAAACATGAACAGCTTTATGTACAGATTCGTTCTTCATATCTAAACAGATTCACACCATGGCTTCTAATTCTGTGCTATATCAATTTTAATAAAGACTCAAACAAAAACTCTGTGTAAACTATATGTAGAGAATTAATATTAGGTTTATGGAGTTGTCCTAGACTGCAGTATGGGAAAACAGAAAAGAAGAGAGCATTACAAATATGAACTCTAAAAGGACTACATGTTGTATAGTTCAGTCAATGATTAATATATAATTTAGTTGGAGCATATACAATACAGAAAGAGCAGTAAGGTATTTCCTTTTTAATTGAAAGAGATTACTGCAAAGTTTTAGGTCAGAATATAATTTTTACACCATTTGGGTTTTTTTTCCTTCTCTTTCTTTTTTAGTCTGTCTATGTACCAGAGAAGTCACTTTTCAGTTACACGTGAGGCCAAGGGCTAAAAATTAACAAAACCAGAACACAGAGTATTTTTACGGAGGTAAATTCAGGCAGATGCTGTTGTTTTTTCTAAAAACTATAAATTTCACATTAAATTGGATATCCAATATAATGGGTTAATGCTTGCTAAGTCAATGAAGAGATCTCTCTGAAGTAAATTTATCATACTTAGACTGGCAGAATTCTATCTGTAGTTTATAAAGCATAGAGACATTTCTCAAGATAAGTGCAACTGTAAAAATTGATCTGCGAAGTAAGTAATTTGCAGATAAAAGCTATATTGAAAGTCTTCATTAACGTAGCAAAGTCTAGCTGTTGACATTTAGGGAAGGACTGAATCAGAGTTTAATACACAACTGTTTAACTGAAGATCACATTTTCCATAAACCCAAATTAGGCATTTCTGAAACACATATCTGGAAATGTATTCTGATGAGATACTGGTACTATTTACTGGTTACACAGTAAATATTCAAGATTAATTACTTTCCCTGTGTCTTTTGAAACCTTCATTGTCTCTAACAGTGTCCATTTTGTTTGTTTTAATGATACACCAAAGTAATTTTTAGTTGATCCTTCCTGTCTCATGAGCCTTGCATATACAGCCCATCCCTCTTTGAATTTTGGCAATGACAAGTCATGGTAATACAACTGTCTGTTCTGAGGTCTAAACTTTGGATTGGTTTGTTCTTTTCGTGTTAAATATGGCTAAAGTTATTAAATAGTTATGGGCTTCATGTTTGCAATCATTATTCCCCTTTCCTAACCATCTTGCACTCATGTCTAAGAGTCATTAAATATCAATACTTAATAGAACACTCTAAACTCTTCTTCAATGGAAGGTGTATGTAATCAAACACCTGCTGGTGACAGAGGTAAGCATGTACTTGTTGTGATATCTGGATTATTAGATTTAGTAATTTTTAAACACATTGAAGTGAAATACCCCAATGCATCAATACCAATTTTGGTATTAATTTTCAATATTTTTTATAAATCTTATCAGTCTCAGGGAGGGTTTTTTTTATAAGCTGCCTTATCTATACTCCTATTCTGGTCCTTCTGTATGGGATAACATTGCTTAAAGTCCTCAGAACAACATCATCATGTCACTGCAAATTAAATTCTTCATCTGCTTTACCATCTTGAAAATTCTTCCAGCTGATAAGAAACAAAATAACTCATCTAGAAAAGCCAGCTTAACAAAGTGAATCTCTCCATTATTACAGATACCTTCATCTTCTGGCTCCTCATCTGCTCTGTCTCAATATTTGTTTATAAATTCACTGGAGTGGAAACTAAAATTTACTATAACTATATAGAATAGAGTCTTGATTAGCTTAAAGATCTCTGGGTGTCTCACCAATGTAATCAGTAAAATAGAAGAAATGAGACCTGCCTTGGGAGTACAAAAACAGGTCATGTGGAAACTTCACTACTGGTGTCAGAGTAGTTCATGATCTCTTTAAGACAGACGTCTGAAATATGAAGATTTAGAGTGAAATTGTGGCTCCAATGAAGTCCATGCTTTATTTTTTTGCTATCTTATTTTGGTAATAGTGTCACTTACAGAACATCTGTGTATAAAATTAACTTTAGAAAATGGTGTATAATTTTCTTTCCCTCTATTCTGCAATGGCTTTATTACTGTATTTACAAGTAGTATGACAGAATGTTCTTGTTTTCATCCTTGGTTTTGAAAAAGAGCTATTTCTTTTTCCTCTCAAGCTTATGAATCTGATAGCTATGTGTCAGTTTTGTAAACTTGACAGATGTGTTCTGTCAAGGGAGGAGATCAAAGGGAAAGCTGGTGGGCCTGCAAGTTTTGGCTGTGACAGGATGAACTCATCACAGAGGACTGTGCTGCCAAGTGTTGCTGCCAGGGCACAGCGAGACGCAGCTGCTTGCTTAGGGATGGGGAGCCAGGAGCTGAGGGGGACCCCTGTGCTGGCTGTGTTCTCACAGACAGGACATCATCCCCAGGGTCTGAACATGGCAGGCAGAACACAGTGCTGGTAGGAGTGCCCATCATCAGCCCTAGACATGGCAGTGAACCAAGTCCAGATAAATTCCTGTCAGCAGCAGTCGGTGATGGGACCAGAGACAGGGCTGGAGAGAGGTCTACACCTCAGGCAAGGACTGGGCTGGATTTGTGGGGTTCCCAGGTGAGGCTGGTCAAAGAGCCCATCAGTGCTCATCAGGGAAAACAGGGCCCACAAAGAGCTCTTTGCTTTCAATTTTTTTCTCTAGTTTCTTTTTTTCCTTCCTTTTTCTACCAACTGCAAACCTAACAAGGTGAACACAGGTTGCCTCATTTCTTTTGTGAACGGCATCCTGCATACACATCTATGAATAACACTTAAGAGGATAAAATGCTGAAAGTCTTCTTCGTACTTAAGGGAAAAACAATTAAATGCTCTGTTGGATATGCTCAGTTCTCAGGTGGCCCCCTGAACAATGTTTTCTTAAACAGAGCTCCATCTGTCTGAATATACAAATCAGCGCATAAGAGACCCTATTTGCATTTATATCTTTGGACTTTTACAGATACAATTCTGAAAACAAAATGCTAATTTACTTGCACAGCCACACGCCACAGAGGAAAATTCTGTATAGGAACAGAGGAAGTTTTGTTCAGTGGAGATGGGATTTCATACTTACTTTTTCAGTGTTCTAACAGGTTTATCCATGAATGTCGCAGATGCATTTGGAAAGACTGATCAACACCTCCTTTGGGAGCTGGAATGAATGCAGAACACTAACAGAAACTTTTGCATTTCAAAGGAGGTTCTTGAGACCAAGTTGGTTGCAGAGAAATATAACAGGGACTCTTTCCTTATTCTTTTATCTAGCTTAATACAATGCTTTTGAGATTAATTTCTCTCTTACTTACGCTCCATGTGTTTGTCAGTCAAATTTGCTGTTATTAACCATTCATTTGCTATTCTGTAACTTATTATGTTAATTCATTTTACAAGACAGCATTCAGGGACTCTTCCTTCTCTGTTCAAATAAGGCATAAAGCTTTATGCTAACCTTCACAAGTCATGCCGAACTTCTCACAAATATTTATCACCTGATTTAAAGAGGTATCTACAGTTTTCAAGTTAGCGATATGGTTCATTAGCTTACTTCTTTTTTTTTACTGATTTTTCAGCCTGTACTGATATGGGATTTGTGGTCTGTACAGTTTACATTGCAGACTTAATTATGTCCAAATAAGATTAGTAGTTGTTCAGTTATTTTCATGGATTTATCAGTTCTAATGGCATCATACTGAGTGAAAAGTTTTCAAGAATGCCACATAATCATAATGAAACAATCTTGCCTCAACACATGATAGTCCATTGTATTGAAGAGTGCCACAGAAAATCCATTTAATGTTATCGTCGTGTTATTAGAAACGCCTTGAAAAGTAGATAGTTATTGAATTTATCAGTTGGGAAAACATGAATGAATATAATGTTCTTAGTCTGTGAATGTGAAAACAAAATATTGGGTTCGTCTCACTAAAACCAATATATGCTACTGAAGTTGGACTAAAACTAAAATGTGACATAGTGCTTTTCAATGACATTTAAAAGCTTATTGACTAAAAGAAAGCTTCTTCTAAAAGAAACTGGGTACTTTGCCACATATATCTCATTAACTTTCAATGGGCTTTTTGGAAAATTAGGTCACTAAGTTACCACTATAAGCAGTATTAATGTAATACTTCCCAACATTTCCATATATCTTAACCCCAATACTTGAATGCCTAAAGGTACATTCATAAATCATCAATTTCTAGGTTGATTTTCCATTCTGTAATTTAATGGAAGCTCAGATCGACCCCAACACTTCTAAAAATGCAGCCTATGCTTACTTAGAACTCTGTATCTCAACAGAAAGCCTGAAACAGGCATCCCAAATAGACAACACTGGTTTCATTTACCTCATTTAATAGTTTGTTGTCACCAAATACTTCAATAATTTTTCTTTGATTTTGCCAACATACCAACTGTTGAGCAGAATACTCGGAAGCAGAAAGTGCACACTATTAGCATTTTGGATCCAAGCAGATTTTAGGCCAATGGAGGACACAAATATAATTGAAATCAAAATTGTTCACTTCTTCCTCCTCATTAAGGACTCTTCCTTTGCTTACTCAGGTAGGTCAGTGCTATCTGTAAGAGTCTTTCTGGCATGCAGAAATCTCAGAAATGTATCTGGAAAACTGCTCACTGAAACTATTCTATGGAAAATAATAGAAAAGTCCGAAACATCATTACCCAAACAAGAGAGTCAAACAATTACAAATACTCACAAATACAAATAAAATTACTGTAGAAAAGAAAAATTCTGTTTATACAGAACAGACTGACAAAAATACTGAGCAACTTGTGGCTGGGGAGAAAAGAGGAAAGATCCTTGTGAGACACCACTTTTAGCAAAGGAGTCATTCATCCCAAGAAAATTTTGAATGCATTAGATTGCTACGCTTGAAATGGTATTATTTATACCTCTTCCCTTTAATGTGTTTAAAATACAGTTTAGCTAATTACACTTTCACTTGCTGGAAAAATCATCTATGGATGTCCCTAAAATCATTTATGGATACTGGCTCCCACAAAAAATATGGATATTCAATAAAATATCTTAATTTGTGACATTTACTGCTGACATGGCTATTATACCTCCATAACCCAGGTTTGTCCACTTCTGGTTTGTTTGCTTGGCTTTTTCCAATTTAAAAATCTTCAGACAGTGAGAGAGGCATGTGTTGCAACAAACCCCCTTCAAATGGAAGCAGAATTCTGCTCCAGCCACTGCAGCAGTTCAGTCTCATTATTATAATCACTGTTCCTTTCCACAGTTGGAAAGGAAAAGGGCTGCTTCAAATGGCTCCATCTGGCAAGCTGTCTGTCATCTTAATGGATGTGAATTCCAAGTCTTCTTACACCCATGGCCATGCTTGAATTCATCCCCCTCAGCACAATGCTCAAAAAGAGTACTTTTGAAAAAACATAGTGGAATGAACTATCAGGCTTGGTCTTCAGGGTTAATAGCTATTTCCCTTATGCTTAGAAAACATTTTTTCCAGGCTTTCTATGGTTTTGTTTTGGGTTTTTTTTCCCCTTTTTTTTGCCCTCCATTAGTTATCATTTTCCATCATCAAGAGTGATTCTTGTTTTAAAGTAGTAAGAGGGGTAAAGTAAGGTATGGACCTAATTGTCATCCCCTCAAAGTTTATAAAAGGATCTAGCCCAAGAATGGGGATTTCTCATGTAGAGTTCCGGGAAAGGGATGACTCAGTGGAGCTCAGTGGTAGTGCCCTACCTTTTGGGAAACTGCACCATCCCCCAGAACTTGGTCAAAAACAGTAACAGAATACCAGACGTAATCATCTGGCTTTATGTTCTTCTAGATTTAAAAAACTGAGGGCAGAGGAATTTGTGATTAAGATGCTTTTGGCACCCCAAAGAGGAAGTTTGGCACTTGTTGAACAAAAATTGTGTTATTTGTGTATAGTCTAGTAATTTATGCATACTTTGTATATGTGCATGCTCAATAATTTGGGGAGAGTCATACATTCAGAGAACACGGAAAAGTCTAGCCTAAATAAATATTGATTTAGAAGACAGAAATCAGTGTTTTAAAAATAAGGAAAGAACCCAAAAGAACAGGAAAAGGAGAAAATAAAAAGAGAAGACATGGCTGTAATGACCTATTTGCATAACACACACCCTTTGCAGGTAAAGTGATAATGAACAGTAATTGGTTTTGTAATATCTACACCTCAGTTGTAGGTAGCTGATCCATGCTGTGAATGAGACTGCAATTGTAAATCAGATTCTAGTTTCTAGCTACCAATAAATCAGATAATTTACAAACATTTAAGCCTCACATTTTTGTTTTACACATGTACATGACCACATTCCATTTTCAGCTTTAGAAGATCATTTGCAAATGAATTTTAGGCTGATGATGGAGCTTCATAAAACAAACATTTGCAATAATTTAAATTACATTAAAGTATTCATCCCATTTGCCATCACTTTTGTTTTACAAATTTTCTCTATGCATTCGCATTCCTAAGATTAATAAAATTAATATTTTTTGAAAATTGCAGTGTCACTGTAATTACCTTGGATACAAATTGCGCACATTTCATTGCCTTCATTAAGCCAGTAGTCATATGTGGCTCAGAAGATTAGTAATTAAGTTGTTAATGGACAGTTTACTCTACTTTTCCAGTCTGCCTTTGAATTTTTTTTTACCAACCCCTCATATCTTCCTGAAGCAGTGGTAGCCTTTGCATACTGATATACCCCTTCCTCCCTGGCTGAAGGAATCACCTACATAGAGTTTCAGAAAACTCACAGTCTTATAAATCAGCATCAAATTGCACAGAAATTAGTTTATTTCAATGAAATGCTTTCTTTATAACTAAATATTGCTGCCTATAGTAACAAAAACTGTAAATCTGTAAATCATATTGTGGCTATTAACAGTTAATGAATACAAGAACACTTTTATTCCCTACTGTTTTAACGTAAAAGGGTATGTAGATTAAGTAAAGATTCAGGCTAGATTCCTAGTAGGTAGCCCACAAGTTCTTAATTTTGCCAGTAGTTTTGAGAGAGGGATGTGGGAAGCCAGAAACAGGTGAAAGAGCAAATTGTAAATTCTGCTTGTGCTCTCCCTCAACCAGGGATCCAAAAAAAATTGTGTATTTCTCCAGTAAGTCGTATGACATAACAAGAGTCAGAGACACAGCAGGTTTTGACTCCACACTTTGGTGACCAAATCCAGATTTTTCCTGCTCAGTTCAAGGTTTCTTTTGAAGACAACTAAATAAAAACATCCCCAAAGCATAGAAAGACATAAGATGAATACTGGTTTAGTTATGGGAAATCTATCCATACATCCAATGCCCTCAATTTGTTTTCTGGACCAACAAATGAACAGAAAAAAAAAGCATGTCAGGATTAAAAAAAAAAATAAAAACAAAACCAAAACATGTCAGAACATTGTAAAAATAATTTATGCATTGTACACTAATCCAGAACGGAAAGCAAAACTTGGAGTTTTTAAAGCCTTTGGTTAAATTTAAATTAAATGTCTTATATGCAAGTCTGTAAAAATCCGTGTGAAGTAGTCATTGTATGTGGCCATAAGAAGCCCATCAGATATATCAGATTAATTGTTTGTAGGTGTGGATTATCTGGTGTATAGGCAACATAGAAGTCATTTTTACTGGATGACCTGTTGAGATGCTGCAACATTCACTCTTCTCAGTGTGAGCTTCAGTTTGCTGCTTTTTCAAAACTTCTGAGGGTCTGCTCCTTCAACACCACGAGGATGCACTCTTGGACCAAGGATCTAGACGCCAAAAGGAACACTAATGGAGTTACAGGCTTTTGACTTCTTAAAAGCATTAGGCTTTCAAGCATTGATCTGAACCCAGGCTAGAGCCGAAACAACCAGCTGAAACTACCAGAACATGACAACTGTTCCAGGGTGGTCTTGGTCCTTTCAAACACATCCTGCCCAGCCATCAGAACAAAGACGCCTACAGAACAGACGCAGCACCAACAGAACAGACGTATTTCTGTCTCCAGCTGTGACTTCAGCAAAAAAGCTTCGCCACAACTTACTTTGTCCGTGCTATGGTTTATCCTCCTAGCCTCAAACCAAAGGACATGGCACAATGCAAGAAGAGGGACCTCATTGCTTGTGTGTGGGGTTTGTATAATCAAGAAGAGCAGGGGTCAGACAGGCCTCCAGCCTCTGCTTTAGTGTGTGTATGCCAGAGATGGGGAGAAGAATGGGGCAGGACTTTCTGCTCACAAGTGATCATTGGATATCCCACTAGATATCAGATATTTTGTGTGTACACCTTCTCTGACAATGATTAGATGCATAAAACATTCTAAGTCATTTCAAATATCCTGCAAAATCATATTCCTTTGATCTCTGGTGAGCTATCAGTTAAGTATGCCCTGCCTACATCACTGACAGATCAGTAAAGGATGCAAAGAGCCAAGCATTTTGAATGCTGTAAGGCTTTGCTTTTGTTTTGACAGTCAGGATCCAGAAACAGCTAAAGCTATTGAAGCTTTAGAATTTTGTGAAATGCAAATTGTCATCTTTGGTACACAGAAGGTTAACACTGTACTCCTTAGTCCTGGAGTGATATATGAAAGTATACAGTCAGTGACTTCAGGAAACCCACCTAAACCCTGCATGTACATTTTTCACTTCACCAACTACTCTGGTGGTAGCCAGTAGATCTAATTTCATCAAGCTTGTGCTCCTGACAGCAGTCACATCAAATTAAAGAATCTTCCAGACTTAGCTGGCACCTTCATCTAAGCCTTTATATCAAATAATATGCCTGTTGCCTTCATCATGCATTCCTTAATTATGTGAAAATCAGCAGACTGCTGCTTGTGCCAGCTAAGAAAATGAGGAAAGAATAGTGTTCTTTCCAATGCACATGGCTGAAAACCCTTCAGAGACATCTGATTTGATTGGTAGTAACAATATTCCACTGATGTTCTTTTTTCATATCTATAACTTAAGGCCCTTCTCCTAAAGAACTAGCTTCTGCATGCCCATATTAAAACCTGCATAATTTTTTTTTTTTCTTGGTGACAGAGACGCTGTGACTTTTAGTTCTGGTTTTTAAACAGATGCTACTTGGTGGATAAGTGTGATGTACCCCTAGGCCGACTATATTTTGCTGAAAAACAGATTAGGAGGATGGGTAAAGATTGTCTACTACAGAAGCCAGCCGTGCGTAAATCTCATGGGAGGCTCACGAAATATCTTATCCTAGTCCCAAACAAAGATGTTCTAATTCCTTGGAATCAAATACAAACCCCAAAGGGGATCAAGGCCCACACAGCGAACTAGGTGATCCATCAACAACCTAATTACATTCCATTGACCCAGAAGAATTTCTAGAAGCAACAGATACCTCTGGATGCTGGAACAGCATTTGTCAATTGCTGGCCTCTGGGTCTTGTCATTACCTGACATCTCCACTGCTAAAACCAACCCTAGGAATCTTCTCCTTTCTATAACCTGATTATTAAACTGGATGCTAGTACCTAACAAACTGCTCCATGCTGAATTCCAGCAGAATGCATCATAAAAGGGGTTTCGTTCTTTGTAACATCCTGCCTCTCATTGGCAACGCAAAATATTTTAAAATACACTTCTTTGGAAATCACATTCTGATACTTGCCATGCATTTCAGGAAACCTGGCCAGAGGGAATGTCTGAGGACTCTTGTCTGCCTTAGTTATAAAAGAACCAAACCTCAGTAACTTCACCAATAAGGCAGGATAATAATTAAATATTTTTAAAAATGGAAAAAAAGAAAACTGTGAATAGACCAATTGACTGGTCTATATCAGATATATTATTGATCCTCTTTTTTTTGTTTACCTGATATCTCAGTGGGACAGGGATCTGTTCTAGATGCCCACAATTACAAAAAAAGTAATCAAATTCATGCATGACAAACATGCTTTACAAATGTTTCTTACCAATGGCTGAGCACAACTGCTCTTTTCAATGACGTCCACTGGTGCACTGAGGACAGCAGAAAAAGCAAACAAGAAAACTGCACTGGAAAAACAAAAATAAACTACTATAAGGATTATCGGTTTCTCACAGCTTGATGACTTTTCAGGAGGAGAGAATCAGATGGTGCTACTGGCAAGAAATTAATATTAAAAGATAAAATAAAAAGTATGTTGGGTCAAGTTCCAGGTCTGTGAAGCCCTGTGAGTGTAAACTCTAAAAAGCATTCAGTTGTTACAACTGTATTGAACTGTACTCTATGCATTTCTTTTTGTTTATTGCCTCATGCCACAAATATTCCCCTATTCCAAATCTCAGCCACATGCAGGAAAATATATTTGTCCTGCAATCTAAATGGACTAATAAAAAGCAATGTTCAACCATTTGGAACTGAAATATTCATGAGATACTCAGGGAACAATGAAACTGAAGTGCTTCAGCTATCCTAAAGGAACAAGAGTCAAGAACACACAGGAGTAACTAGAAAGTGTCCTACTATGCCTTCAAACTTGGCTCTTTATTTTTCCTTCTACCTTTTACTCCTCTTAGTTGAAATCAAGCAGCTTCATTCCCATTTAGTAGACACCACTCCTGGATACCCAGGTGGCTCACATCCATTTATTAAAATTTTAGCCTGTGTTAAGTTACTATGAAAGCAAAATATCAGACTGCTCTGCCTACCTGAGTGAACCCCCTTTGCCACAGTGCAGTCATACAGCCAGATGATGTAATTATGCAAGTGTGAGTCCAAATAAATATTGAAACTGGTTTTAAAATTTTCTAAATTTGAATCCTCAGTCTCAGAGAAGACTTCATATCCCTTGCTTGTTATAATTAATAACTTTCCTGAGAACTAGCTCTAGCTCAAGCTTCTTGAGATATTTGTATTAGCTGACCATTTCCTACTTCAATGAAACATATGACCCAAATAAGAAAAACAGTTTCCTAATTAAAATTGCAAGCTGCAAAACTAAATTATCTTACAACGTTATTTAGAAATCTGGGTCAGTGGTATTCTTACCAGGAATTAAATGGGTCTAGAAAAAATGTGCAATGGGGCCAGCTATTTTAAACCACTGCAGCTCTGTGCCTCGGACCCTTACGACTGACATCCACAGCTAAAGAGGATGTTATCTGTGCCTCTTCAGCATCTGCAGCTCTGGGCAAGCAGAAAGTAATTTCACATGATTCTGTTTATAATTCTTTATTCTTAGTATCTATCTGACTATCTGTAGTGGCAAATATAACTGTCACGTTTCTCTACTTTTTAAGAGACGCCCTTTTTCAGAAGGGAAGATGGAGCATTCCAGCAACAGCACAGAACAGGTCTCTGTTTCTCCCATTTCACAGATGTCTTCATCTATCCCATAATTTTTCTCTCAGCCTTATACACAGGAAGGTAACTAAAACCTGAATAAAAAATAAAGCAGGTAATCAGCCTGCTAAGTCTGGAAATAAGAAATATTTCAGAGAACTTTTCAAGGAGCCTTTGATCTATTCTGACCGTTTCAGATGATGTTCAAACTGCCAGGTTTACCTTTAATGCCTACACTACAACTTTCCCTTCCTTTCGGTGCAACAGCCAGCACTGCCTACCCACAACTTTCCTTTACATATCCTGTAAGGGCAAAGGCTGCTCTGGCTGCAGCCAGCCTCCTCTCTTCCAGCTCCCCAAAGCTGTTTGTCAGTAGCTTTCTGCACACCTCTGTGCGTAACCATCTCTCCTGAAGTCCCAGTCAGGGCTTCTGCGTCAACACCTAAACAACGTTTAAAGGCAGAAAATATTAACATATTTCAAAACCACATCTCTAAACCCAAGATTGACTTCAAATTGTTTAAATTGTTGCCCACTCTAAGATATTTCAATAAGAAGAATAAAAAGATTTGACATGAATTATCCTCAATTCAACTGTTCTTCTGAATACAAGAAAATAAATAGTCTTGGGGAGGGGGGGGAACTGTCCAAGTTTTTCCTCTAGAAAACTAATTGTTCTATTGGCTTGTTAAATGACAATTTTTGACATGTTCTTTCATGCTGATGACCATTTTTTGACAGCGTAAAATACCTCTTTCCAATTTCCTACAGTTTTCAAACCTTAAGTAATCCTCACATATTATGTGCTGTTGAGAGAAGTCCCGTGGATGCAGGATAGAAATATCAATAGAGGATTCAGAAACTGAAGAACTAAACACTAGCTTCCCTAGATTTATTTGCAACTTACTTTTGTATCAAGCTGTCACATGCTTACAGGAGCACAGTTAACACAGGATCTTAATGTTTTTGTACCAAAGAAGCTTCAGTGAATTCATGTGTTTGATCCAACTCACCCCACGAGCCCTCCATTTGCACAGCCTTAATCATGAGCTCTTAAACATTTTTAGGGGGCATCCAAATTTCCAGATTATAAGCTTTAAGATAGTTTTTGGCCGGTACATTGTTCCACCCTGGTTCTTTTGCTAGATTTATCCTGTGTATTTTCTGAAGTGTTTAGGAATACCTCTGGATACCGAGTGTTTCAAAGACATGAGAATGCCATCCTCTCCACTGAATGTTGGCTGCAAAGTTAAGCCATGCAATACTTTTTGTTCCCACTTTCACAAGTATTTGAGGAATGATATGAGAGAAGAACCATCATCTGTTTACCTTTTAGTCATAAAAAACTGTATGTATGTTTAGCATCTTCATTAACATAAGCACTAACAAGAGTTTGCTTTTGTTTTTTAGCAAAATATTTACTGGAAAATAGTTTAAAAATGAAGAGGACTTCAAGTTATCATACAGCAAAAAAAAACAAAGAGCAACCTAAACGAGTTTTTATTTCTGTTTTCTGAAGGCATTCTATGTAACAGAAAAGTAATATATCTTGTTTCATCTTTGTAAATCAACCTTTAGTTTTGTCTATTGAAGTCATTAATCTGCAGTGCTATTTGATTCCAAATGTAAAAAATAATTATTGTGTTTTCATGCCTATTAACAGAATTCTGAATCCAGCTCAGTTAAGTCTCCTCAACTTTGTGGTTACTATTAATAAACACAAGCATTTGTAGTAGAATTTTTATTTAAGGAATGGCGTAACTGAAACAAGACATATAATTTAAATGTGAACTTTAAAAAATCTTATCATTTATATGAACTATGTAGAAACTGCCAAACAGTATTTATAACAATAGTGTAAGAAGGTACAAATAAATGAGAGAAAACTGAAGCAAAATATGGTACTTTCGACAACTTTGATAATAATGCTTATCACCCTCTAAAATATCAACCTGTAAATACCTGCTCTGCAATATCATTTTTTTAGTTCATTATTTTAGTAGAAGAGCTGCTCAAAGCATTGGCTTTCAATGCATAAATCTCTTGTTATGAAGAAATTAATGACAAATTACTTTCTTAATCTCCCCTTTGAAGAACGGCCAGCCAGAAGTAGTTATATTAAGCATTTATCTATTGAGTTATTGGAGCTTTAGATTTGAATCTGTACTATAGCTGATACCTTTATCTTCTAAGGTATCTTTTTGCTATTTTCCTAAAGAGAAAGTCCGATCTTCACAGCACTTGTGGAATAGCAAAACAGCTGTTCTGCATGGAAGAAGACCTAGTTTTTCTGCCTCATAATGGCAAATCAATTAAACCTTGATTAATGTTTGGCTCAGTGTCACATAAATTTGTCTAAGAGCTGATGCTACATAAGATGGTTGGATGCCAAATCTCTCAAAACACTGCACCCTGTGCACCCCATGCATCCCTTTCAAATCACAAGTTTGCTTCCTCTCGCTGCCAAAAATTTCTAAAATGCAGAATGAAGACTTAGAAATACCCATCCTTTGTCTTTTGTTTGCTACCAAACATAGCTAAAAATTCAACCAGAAATATGATCGCAATGCAAATTGCAAGTTCCAATAATATACTTTAGAGTTTACACTCTATTTTCTACTCCTTTTATTCGTGTGATAACATAAAGAACACTAAACAAACTGGAAGACTGATAAAGCTGTCACAGTCTTTCACAATAAGAATTCTTGATACATCTCAAATAGTTTGATTAAAAATTCCACAAGTTTGAGTCATTCAGACCGATTGTCTGACTTAAGTCATCTCTACAAGCAATCTATCTTTATACTCAGGCAAAGAATGGCTAATGCTGTGGTGAGCTTCCTTTCAAGAAAGTAATAAACTGACTTCTGATTATTTGGCAGTGCCAACCAGAAAGCATGTAATCGTATAAATATGTTGTTCTAAATAATTTGCATGAGTGCCAGACACACAGGGGGAGACAGTGTGCTAGAAATGCAGAAAAAGAAAATAAATTACAGTACACAACAAATTACATGTTAAGAATTCAATTGTCATCTTGATAATACTGTGATAAGTAATCCCTCTAAACATGGACAAAGTATATGCAACATCTTTAAATGTACACTTTCCATCTTCTGATCACAACAAATGTGGAGTACCATCTCATATATTTAACTAACCATGACTGCAGTAGTATGTCCAAAAGCTCACCGATGTAGAAAAAGCATTTCTATAATTATGAAGTCATTAAAAAGCGACTAAATATAGCAAGCAATAAATACACAGGCAATTTGTGACATTAAAAAAACCCAACCCAAACTAATTGACAAGGAGTAGTTAGTATCACTTTTGATGTATTTAATCAAAATTGACTGTACGGTTTAACGATACCCATCGTGGTCAATAGCTCCACCCTGTGCTCTATAGAAATATGAAGCTCAGCATTTGATGTAATGTGTACTATTCAGTATTTATGGCACAGCCACCCCTGTCACCTCTGTCATTTAGCACTGGGCAAGATCCAGTTACAGACAAATGCAAACTGTAATTAGAATGGCAAGCCAAGCTTACACTTGCACAATGGCAGGTATCTATAAAGCGACCAGATTTGTCAGTTATTTCAGATTACTTTTCTCAAAATGTCTAAGAATTTTCATCAGTGTCTGCATCTGGATTTTAATTAGATATGCAGCAGGCAATTAGACATTTATTTCAAATGCTGTAAGAATTGTTTGCTGGCTCTCTTCTCAAAAGGCCAAAATAGCTGACAATGGCTAATGACTGCATATTTGACGTGAAAAAGGATATGCAGACATAATTGCTGCTGCAATCTCATCAGAGCAGCCAAGTCTAATTAAGTGTCAAACTAGAGTCACAGAAGGGTTATGAAACTTTCCCTCAAAAATGACGACTCAGCTGTGGTGACACATAGACCATAAAACAACCGCAAAAGCAAGAGAAACATGACTTTTATGTAGGTTTCTGAGTAATGTTACAGAAAAGACCCTGTTCTTTCCATTATTCACAATACATTGTTGAAATTAAAACAAAATTGCAACCAATTCAACCTGTAGCCAGGAAAGAAAACTTATTGTAATATTCCCACTTTCATTAACAAGTCCTTAAAAATGTTAATAACTTTTTAAATTGTTCTTCACTCCAAATCAAACCTAGGAGTAAGCCTTATTTCTTTCCCACTTCTAATTATTTACATTTTTAATTAGTATATCTTATTAATGAGTACGTTAACTATTATTAAATTGATCCTTAAAATATTAATGTTCTGTATTCAGTTTGTAGGCACAAACACACCATATGAAAGACAGTAGGGTGTTAGACTTTCAAAAACAAACATGGGAAGGAAATAATGTTATTGGCCTATGAACCTGCTAGTTTTCAAACACCTTTTCTCATTCTACATTGCAATCAGACAGAGCTTTCATTTTCTCATAAAATCTTGACAGACTAATAAGCCCAGTTTTTATCTAGCTGTAGTAAAATCTGGTTCTTAAGAACAGATGTAAAGGTGGCACATTTTATATTCTGTTTATCATCCTGCACATATACACAGACATTCTTCATAATTTCTTTTTTAATGCAGCAATGACTTTTCCTCATCTGAGAAACATCCCCCAGAAATAAAAGGCAATCAGTGTGGCTTTAGCACATCCCATTATTTCTAGAAGTGGCTGCCCATCTTAAGTTAGAACGAGGATTCTTCTTTTACCTCTTCCACAGAGCTGCCATTTTCATGATATTTGTGTTGAATAATACTGATCCTGTTTTAATTTAAAAATGTAATTGTGCTTCAAGTCAATTCCTGCTACACTACTTATCATGTAGAGCAACACAGCTATGCTAATGCTTGCTGTGGTAACAATGCAGAATTTGCTCAGATTTTACTATTAGGAGACACTAAACTCGTCATGTGTGGCATGCTAATCTTGTCCTAATTCCTCATCCATGTCTTTTGAGCCTTCCTCCCTTCTTTGCCCTGAATAAGCTGAAAATCCCATGCCATTGAATATTATTACAGTTCCTAGAAATGTTCAGTATATATTTTATCATGCTCAAGGAGTTCTCCTAATAATATATGTACATGGAATATCTTAAAATGATTGGCAGCCAGTCACCTTTTCCTCACTCAAGACAGCTATTTAGTATTTTAATATCTTCTATTAAAAATGCAAGAAAGAACGCAGAAGTTTAACACTGCCTCTGATTTTCCTTCCTATTCAAGCAGTGATGTCTATGCTATGTTCTAATCAAACACCATTCAGCCAAGGGGATGAAATATCAGGCTTACTTAAAGGAATTACAAATAAAGCTTTTGGGCTTTGCAGTAAGATTGTTTGGGGGGGGAGGGGTATTTTTTTTTATTTGTTTTTTTGGGAGGGGGTTGTCATTTGCCATTAGTTTTGTGATCTTTTGCTTTGTCGTGCCATCAGTTGGAATGGGAAGACATGACAGAATCACTGGCATAATGCAGCCCACTCCTACTGGTGACTTGAATGCAGGTATTTGAGATTTGCCCTTTTCACATAATAACTTTGCTGGCCTCTTAGCATACTCCTTGCCTGCAAAAGCAGATAGGCTGTTAAGCTATTTTATTTTTTTCCTTTTAAGAAAACCATGAAAATTACTTCGGCTTTTTATTCAAAACAGCTCATTCAATGTACAGTCAGTGCTACACAGTATTGAAAACAATCCCTAATCACAGAGTCTGACTTGAAGAATCAAAGTATGCATCCTACGATAGCCTGATTATCTGCTGAGATAAGGGCATGCATCATCTCATCCTCTCCACTCATACTGAAAAGGGCATCCGTGTGCTTGATCTGAACTGCCAAGCAGGACAGTCAGAGATGTGAGCCAGATGATGCCCCAAAATCTTGTATCAGCAAAGAGAGAGATTGAGTGAAGGACTTAAAAAGAGAAGAGTGCAAGGTGAGGTAATATGCACTGTTTACGCACGTATATTGAATAAATTTATGTGCTTTCCTAAAACTTTTATTCAAAAAAGGGAGTGTGAGCAGATTTTGAGAAAAATTCAGGAGAGGATGTGCAATTCCTGAGCTGATGTGGGCTGTAAAATACACTACTTCACAGAAAAAGATGGTTTGGTTCCCACTGAAATTAAATAATATCCAATAAAAGCCAAAGAAAACTTATCTCTAATCATAAGTATGGTTTATATTCTACATTATGACTTCTCTTTTCCTGTATACAAGTTTTATTTTACTATTGATGCCATTCATTTAATTTTGGGATATCACATGAGTAGACTAAATTCTAGGAGTTCTGGGGAATATGAGAGCATACTCATACCCACATATGAGAACAGAACTTGTCTGTTAAAACACAAAACTGCAGCAAAGAATTTACTTTCTAAATGGTTTGTCAGACCTTTGTCTCACTGAAACTTTGTCCATTCAAGCAATGGTGGCCACAGAAATACTGTGAAATAGCTCTTTGAAATAAAAATAAATTGGAAAGAAAATAAGCTATTGAAGGGACACTCATATTTCAAAGGCATTGTCTTTGAGGATGAGAAAAAAATGTTGAGAATTTTCCAGTCATTTCAAAAACTCCAGTGATCTAAAAGAAAAATAAAATATTCCAGATAATTCTATTTCTCAATTATCATAAAAATCAATCTCTAAATTTTCTATAATGTTTATCATAATATAATTTTCAGAACCACACAGGTAAGATATGAAAATCCCTTGCAGAAGGGGCTTTTAAAAGGACCATAAAAAAAACAGACAACTAATGTTTCTCATTGTCTCTGTATATGACAAATAGACTGCTAAAACTATATTGCAGTAAAACTCTTGCTAGAGTGAAATTTTAATCCTGTCGAATCATTGCAATTGTTCCTTATATTTGGTGCAACACTCAGCACCTTTGCTGTCACTGGCTGTTCCACAGATATTTAAAAAGAACAAAATCCAAAATCATGAAGACTATTTCTCCCATTATAGAGGGTATTATTTTAAAAAGTGAATCTCCAGTTTTAAATTCATATTTTGGGGGCTTTAAGTAACAAAGTACAAAACTCAGATGTTGTTTCAAAGACCAAAAGTCATCTCTACACAAATGCTCTTCTGAGCAATGCATATTGGAATTGAGTTAAATATTAACACATTACCAGTCTCCGATATTATTATCAGTAATATTTTGTAAGCAATGCAGGAATGTTAAGCACAAGAATTAACTATAATGCAGCCAGAAGATGGCCCTTTCAAATAATGTTAAAGAATGAAAGGCTTCAACATAAAATAGAAAAGTTGTACTGAATATAAACATTTTGTACCCCATGGTCGGCAGATATTCATTGCATCTGTAAAAAGTAATAATGTTCAATGTGCTATGAGAAGCAGACAGCCCCAAAGAGACTGTTTTCCTCCTATGTGCCATGCCAGTATTCCATCCACACATTTTTTACACCTAGGAACCACTTAGTTCAAAATTCCATGAAGTCTTTTTTTAGAAACAACATACTTTTTCTACAAATTTAGGTTCTTGTTATGGCTGTCAAATACTGTCAGTCAAATTTAGCTCACAAAGCGCCAGACAGGTTGCTGGTTGTACAAATTTGGATCACAAATTTAAAATCTGCCTTGTTCTTATTATCTATTTACAGCAGACAAATGTCTCAATAAAAAAAAGAGATTAATAAATTTGGGGGCTAGTGAGGGGATCAAGTGTCATAGTAGAAATACAATATTTATTTTAGAAAATTCAGTGACTATTCAGGGTCTCTGCAAACATATTAAAAGTTTTGCTCCACTAATATGATACACTAGATGATAAAGTTTTCATCCTTCTTCATACACAGTCTCACACCTGTAGAGAAACTTCTCCAAGTCCACAATTAATAAACAAAAATTTACTTTAATAAACTACTCTTAAGGGTTCCATTTAGAGTGTCTCTTTCTCGGAGAGGATTGCTTCATTTTTATCTCACCTGAATACAGAGACAAAGGCAGTTATTCATGAAGGAAGGATTACCAGTGTCACTTGACTTTATTACAAAAAGAATTAAAATAGATCAAAGCCTATGCTACTAATAAAAACCAGGTTTGCTAGACGTACTTCATAAAAAATTTTATTTTTTCAAAAAGATGGGGGCTTGCCAATTTTATGAAATTGTGGCCAGGTGCAAGAAACTATAGAAGTGCAACATACCTTGATTTTAAAAAGTAGAAAACATAGCAAAAAAACCTGAAGTCTCTGCTTGTCTGGTAGCATCTGGTGACATACTAACTCAGTAAGAAATGTATACATCTGAGAGGTTTGGGATCAGAAGAATGAAGGTGGGTTTAAAGGGAATTATTAAAATTTGTGACGTTTATATTACTGCTAGGAAACTTAACTCAGCCTTTGAAAGCATTTCAGTATTTGGCGAAAACCAGGCCCCAAAATAGAGCAATACATTCTCTTCTGTCATTCGGTGCCTCTCCAATTACCAAGCTTCAATCCACTTCTCAGAGGAGTAAGAAACATGAAAGACAGCTTTGTGAATGACTGATTAACATAGAAAAGATCATTTCTCCAAGATTATATTGTATTCCTAACAAGACCAAAAGTGTGCACTAAATTATTATTATGATAATTAACTTTGGCAGACTTTGTCTTATTGTTAAAAAGCAGTAATAAGGTGCCTTAAAAGGCAGGATAATTACACTTAACTGCTGTAATTAGTAAGTTAATTCTCAGGTAAAAATTATTCATAACATAGAATTATGCAACTGCTGCCATTGAAATTCTTCCTGCAATGCCTTCACATAATTTAAATCAAGAATTGTTAGCATTTCTGAACCTTAACTTCAATAAGGTAAGAGAAAAAAAATCCATTCAGGAAGGAGACGATTTCATTTCTGTGTCAATGGACTAGAATGTCTGAAACTGAATATCAAAATATGCATATATAATCCAAATGAGGGAAAAGAAGGGAGAAGAGAACAAAGTTAATATTTTCACACACAACTTTTGTGATATCAGTTTGCTCCTTTCCACCAGGTGCCATTCCAAAATCTTTCTTCACTTTCATGAGTTTTTGTATTTCACTGCAGGATCAAAAAAAAAAAAAAAAAAAAAAAAAAAAATTTAAAAAAAANNTTATTTTTCTTAGAAAAAAAAAAAAAAAAAAAAAAAAAAAAAAAAAATTTCACAGAGAAATTTCATCTTCTGTTCTGTTCATAGAGAATTTGTGCCAAAATTTGTGATTTCATATAATTTAAAGTGAATTCCGTTACTTGCCTTAAGATCTATTTTCCTGATGACCTTCACTGCTATTTCTGGGTGATCTTCATAAGACCAAAAAAATGAGTGATTTCAGTCATGTTTTCTAATAAATGGTTCATTAGAATAATATATATATGTTGTATAAAACAACTCATAGAATTGGCATTTTACTACCAATACTCCTAGATGAGTCCTAAATGACAGCACACAGCTCTCATGTCCTTATCGCACAGGAAGTCATACAGGTCATCATTTTTCCAAAGATGAATACACAAACCCCGTAAAGGGGCAGTGAGAAACAGAAGTGGCCTTGGCACCACACGAGCACTGCTCAGCAGCAGCTAAAACATTGGTGTGCTGTCAACACTGTTCTGGTCACAAATTCGACAGAGGAAAGTAAGGACATGGGCAATGCTCAGAAGGCATTTTAAAGAGTTTGATATTGTCTAGTAGCTGATTATATGATGGGGCTTCCTCAGCATATGTCACCTTTTCGTCCTCCTCCTCTGGGCGTAGTCCAAAATTTTCACCTTCAGACCAGTTCTTGATGACTTCCAAGGCCCCTGGGTGATTGGGGTTTCCTATTCAGGCTTGCTGTGTGAGCAGCATAACCCGCTTACCCCACATCCCATCAGTGGCATGATGTGTGGAAGGGACTTTCCCTTTGAACACCCAGCCCAGCACTGGTAGCCGGGGTGCCGGAAGCAGCTGTGCTTCAGTGCCAATCACTTCTGAAGTAGCTTGAACCCTCCACAGGATGCCAGGATCTCTTTTTCAGTTGGGGTGTAACAGGCCTTGGATCCTTTGTATCCCCAAATTTCGAATCTCAGGGTCATCCTCAGGTTTCTCTGGGTACTTTTTGCCAGAGGCTCCAGGAAGGCCCATTCTCACTGGCTGCAAGCAGAGGATATTTTTCACACCTTGTTGAAACTTGACTGGTCCAAGGGCTACTCTATGAAAAATCTCCTGTTTAATTTGTTCAAACGCTTGTTGTTCAGGACCCCTCTTAAAATCATTTTTCTTCCAGGTCACTTGGTAGAGAGGGCTTACAATATGACTGTAACCTGGAATACGCATCCTTCAAAAACCCACAGTGCCTAGGAAAGCCTGTGTTTCCTTTGTGCTGGTTGGTGGGCACATCAATGTCTTGCAAGTGTTGTGGAGCCTCATCCTCTTCCAGTGCAGCCTGGATCAGTCCACAGCAAACAGTGGGGTTGTATTTCCACCCCTGGGGCAGTCCGTTCCAGGTGTGCTGCCTACCCGTCCAGGTAAAAGCAAACTGTGGCCTGCACTCTGCTGCTAAAAGAATGGAGAAAAACACATTAGCATTTGACCATGGTGTGCTCCGTACAAACTTCCTCCGCAGTACTTTTCTTTCACCTCTTTTATCACTTTATCAGGGCACTTTGGTTGTTCAGGGGTGAACTTCCAAACCACTGGAGCAGAAAAATCCTTCAAAAACTGGCCCAATTTCTCCAGCCTTCCATGTTACTCATGGCTATCCAACCTCAGGGTAGATCTCTGAATGACCTCCCGAGAAATCTCCATCTTGACTCTAAACCTGGCAGACTTAGCAACAAGAACACGCTTTCCTTAACATCCAAAGGGAATTCAAAATTCTCAAAAGCTGTTGTTACAGGCCTGAAGGAGGAAAGGGGAATAAAAAGCTGGGGAAAAGCATCCTGTTTCCCCCACAGCCTGGGTACTGCTGTTAGTGGACTCCCAAAAGCAGTGCCCCAGGTAAGGGTAGGAAAGCAACACTGAATACAGATCCCAAAGGACCCTCACTGCCCTTGATATTTATCATGTCATAAGCTGATATTTCACAGTGCAGCAACAAAGCAATCCTGATCCCTCTGCCTGCTCTGAAAAAGGGCACCACGATGGGCACTCAGTGCATGTATGGAAACATACACAAGATTAGGAGCCACAACCATCTGAACAGACTAAGCAACTTTATGACCAGGGGGTCTGGATATAATACAACAAATGTTCAGACAAAATTTGCTTCTGATGAGCCTGGGGTTTTAATGAAGGACTTCTGTCCATCATAAAGAAGTCCATATTCTGGGACCTAACATAGAATCACAGAAAGGTTCAGGGAACTTTTTACTAGACCAGGTTGCTCAGAGCCCCATCCAACCTGGCCTTGAACACCTCCAGCGATACTCTGATCTTGTTGTCAAGTCACTTCAACAGCTGGACATAGGCAGTTTCCAGAAAAAATATAAAATTACCTCTGAGCCATAGGTACAGAATTTAATTCATGGAGAAAAAGACACTGCATTATTTTCCTGGATCACTTTTTATGTGTGTAAACCATAACACAATATTCAGCTGGTCTTCTAAGCTTACTGCCCTCATTATAACATTACCACTTAATTACAACATGTTTCATCCCAGACTACATATGAACAGGTTTGCTAAAAACATGCATTACTGGGGATTAGCCATACAGAGAAGAAAAACATATTGTGCAGATAGTGACAGAAGCTTGATATCAAAGAAAGATTCAAGTTGTGTCTTCTGCTCTCTGCCTCAGCCGAAAGGCCAATTTTCTCAATGGCCTGACCCCTTTCTAAGATTCATCGTCAATGTCTGGTATTCTATAATCCATTTGTGTTATTTTTATAACTGAATTCCCCAGTTAAGGCTCTGACTCTTCAAGAGCAAAATCTCAACATGTACACCAGGAAATGAGTACTTACGCAGTTCCAACCTACAGGAGCAGACAAGGCGGTTCCACGCTAATGTCTCAGCACTCCTTTTGGCTTTAAAAGGAACAGTTAAATTCTCAGTGTCCAACCCTAAAAAAAATCTAAGCTTCCAGCTCTTGTGATCCTACCTGAATCTATCACTGATAAGCAGCGTTACTGATATGATAATTCCTTTTGTTTAAACATTTCTTACTTCATTAAACATCCTTAAGAATCAATAAATACCTTGAGAGATAAAATAAACCAACTGTTACATGATAAATGAAGCAGGTTCTTATAAATATGATAAAAGTTTAAAAGCCATAAAGGGTTCTCTACAGGTGCTAATTTTACTACTTGAATGAAATTAATAAGATCTCCATAAAACAGCAGGAGATCCTTAGATTACATGAGTAATCAGCAAGAAAATTTATTGTGGATTCATGAAGCACTAAGTGTTTGTGTAATGTATGCAAAAGTGGTACTTTATTCTCTGCAGTGAACAATTCTCAGTCCTTATAATAGAAAAATATTTAATAGCTTGAAAACCCTTGAGGCATAGTTTTAAAAAGTTGTTCAACTGTGATTAATTCAACTCATGACAAACTAGTAATGAAAGGTCTGCCTTATTTTAATATTCAGTAGGAGCCATTATTAAAATAACTACTTAAGGTTAAACAATGGATATAGAGACAACTGAAAATCCAACCTGATGTGTAGGAATGTAAGAGATAGGAGAGTGAGATTTGCAAATTCAGCAGTGCATTAATCTGAAAAGCTAAACTAACTTTCACCTTGGCTGCTGTATGGGTAATGTATTTATTTACATGACTACTTGTTCCTGCAAACTTCATGTTTTATGGACCATTTCAGATGAAGAATTTCCGGAAGTAGTCCCATAGAGGAAATTCTGTCGCATTTGTGCTATCAAATTCTCAGTAAATTATGTCCTCCAAGGAAGAATATAGCCAAGCTTTAATAATTTTTTCAAGAATCTTTTATTACAATGAACCATGGAATCATGAGTTTGCGTTCAATACTTTACATTTAATATTTATTGATTGCTGCAATTAATTGCTTTTGTTTTGTAGCTTTGGGCTTAATTAAGTGGATTAAAAGTGTCGATACACTGTGGCTGTTCAACTGACTGACAAATGAAACTAAATAACGCTTTGCCATGACTAGTTATTAATGTTCTGTCAATGAAACAAGCAAGGGGAATGCATGGGTCAGGGAAGTAGTAATAATAATAAAATACAGAGCCTTTAATGTTTAGATTAGCTGCTCAGCACAGACTAACAGTAGCTAAAACGACTGAAATCTAAGGACCCCAATTCATTCATGTTGTATTATGCGTTATGTGAAATGAGATTACTGATAAAAGTACAGTGCTTAAAGACATCTCTTGTCCTGAACAGAGGTGAGCAAACTCTGCCCAGCATTGGAACTGATTGAAAGGCACATGGCTGTGTCAGCGCAGTGCTAAAACAAAGCAAACACATCCAGCAGACAAGGCCACAATACTAGCTGGAGTGTGAGAAAACCGAGATGTTCCCTGTGGCTTTTGAACTGAATCTGTGTCATATTTCACAGGCCTATAGTTTGGGCAATGGCAACATACAGTGTGGATACATCCATCCATTGGCAGTTCAGGAAAGGGTCTTTGCATCAACTAATTTGGGGACTGATCTACACTGTGACATTTGTAACTGTTCACTCCTTTACAGGACTCCAACCCAATAATCTAAATAGGCTCATTTCTGCACTTGTCAAGTAGAAAATATAAAAAATAGGAAAACATGTCTTTTTAGAGCTTTGACACTTCTCAGGAATATTATGTTAAAGCTTATGCAAAGAAAGATGCTATGTTTGTTGAGGTCAATTGGTACACCTTCTCTGATAGCAACATATCTTTGGAGAAGGGAGAAAACCTGGCCCAGAATATGACTTAAGATCCAGTTTCCCTGCTTAAAACACAAGTTGCACATTAACAGATGTTATCAATTCTAACTTAGTATCTGTCATATGTGGATTTTTCTAGTCATCATTTAAAAGCCTGGACACATACTGTTTCTAAGATCTAATTGGTTAACTTACCCTAAATCACAGATGTTCACAAATTGTGCATCAATCACTAAAAGGCTTAAAGTGAAACTTGTCAGTATTGCAGGCTATCCGTGAAGCTCCTGCCGACTTTTTTGGGTATCAATGTGCTACTAGACCATCTCTTGTCAGGTTTTCAAGGTTTTCCCTTTCCTACGTGCAAGGCAATTTGCCATTTATCAGCTTCCTTTCAAACTTCCATGCCTCTACCCTTAGCAAAGGACAGCATTCAGCTACAAATGTTCCTAAGACACTTCATTTTGAAAAAGCTGATGGACTTGGCTCTCAAAATATCACAATTTCACACAATCATAGAATATGCTGAGTTGGAAGGAACCCACAAGGATCCTTGAGTCCAGCTCCTGGCCCTGCACAGGACACCCCAAGAGTCACACCATGTGCCTGAGAGCATTGTCTAAATGCTTCTTGAACTCTCTCAAGCTGGTGCTGTGACCACTTCCCTGGGGAGCCTGCTCCTGTAGCCAACCACCCTCTGTGTAAAAAACCTTTTCCTGGTATCCAGCCTACACCTCCCCTGACACAACTTCAGGCCATTCCCTCGGGTGCTGTCACTGTCACCACAGAGCAGAGATCAGTGCCTGCCCCTGCACTTCCCCTCACAAGGAAGCTGTAACTGCAATGAGGTCTCCCCTCAGTCTCTTCCAGACTGAAAAGACGCAGCCACTCCTCATCCAGGTTCCCCTCAAGGCCCTTGCTCAGAACTTCATGAATCTTTTTTTACCAAGGATTAGTGTTTTCGTGACCCTTCCCTCCAAATACCTTACCATGCTGAATATCTGCTTTTATAATTACTTCAGCCTTTACTCCCCTCCCTCTACACACCAACACGCATGCATATACCTGTCTTTGTATTTATACATCTATAGCTTTACTGGGTCTTATCTGATGCAGATCTCCTGTAGTGCCTTCGGCCACGTTCTCCCTGATTGGGGCCAAATCAGTCTCACTAACACTTCAGTTTACTATTTAAGGACAAATAATTGTCTTGTGTTCTGGGCAAATAAAAGCAGACCATCTTCAATAATAAAGCACCATGCTTGCATAAGATAACGTGTATAAAAATGGGTTACACAGAAAGAGAAGATTTAATAATTTGTAAAATATTTGTATTTTGGAGGAATATTTATGTTTTTCGTATTCTCTGCAAATACAAATACAAGACATGAATCATGCCCTTTAACATATTTCTCTGAGTGTTCTAAGATTAGATCAGATGGAACATTTCATCAGAATCCTTGAAATAATGCAACAAACATGAGCATCTGCATTTTAAATATTAACTGCTAAAGCACCATGAAAACCTCATTTCTGGTAGATTTGCTCTGATTCCTCTGGCAAAGCATGGGCTCATATCCTTTACCTTAAAAGCATTCTGCACAAGAGATGAATGTGAAATTTAGCTTTCATAGCTGACACACATATAGCAAAAAGCCTTACCATCATTAAATTTAGTCGTGATAAAGAACACAGTAATTCCTATGCTACATTATTTATATATGATTTAAAGTGACTATTCAGTAGACCCAAATTCAAATAATTATATCCACCTTCCATCTTTGGATCCTATCAATGTTATTTCAGCATCTGCTCTCTGTAAATTCTAGCCAGCTTGAACAATTATGGATCTAGGATTCAAGATACAGTGTCCTATATCTACGAGTTTTTTCTGCAGAATTGACTTTACCTACAAACATACACAGAAACATTTCATCCCGATAGGCTAGTTCCACCCTTTAGTAGCCTCTTGCTGTGTGACCAATCTTTATAATTTAACTTCTTTGGTCACGTCTTTATTGAGGCATTGAAGGAAGGAAGGAAGGAAGGAAGGAAGGAAGGAAGGAAGGAGAAAAAAAAAAAGAAAAAGAAAAAGAAAAAGAAAAAGAAAAAGAAAAAGAAAAAGAAAAAGAAAAAGAAAAAGAAAAAGAAAAAGAAAAAGAAAAAGAAAAAGAAAAAGAAAGAAAGTAAGAAAGAAAGAAAGAAAAAGAAAGGAAGAAAGGAAGAAAGGAAGAAAGGAAGAAAGGAAGAAAGAACATAGACTGTAGCATAATAAATAATCCCATTTAATCACAAAGTCCAAAATATTTATGTAAAAGAAGTGGCCAGCTGTCTGCATTTTTCTGTTTTGTAGACCACTCTCAAGTTTTCAGCAATGTCTACACTGGGCAACACAGAACTGGCACAAGGATCCCTGTGTTTGGGTTCAGTCAGACTAGTAAATCTGGAAATGATATGCATACAGTGCTCTGCCCAAAGTGCTCACTCTGAAAAAATGCCTGGAATGATGATAAAAGGAGACCACCAAATGGTATGTACAGTGCCTCTGAGGAAGATAAAGACTTTAAAAGCAACAATAGCCACAAAATTATGCAGACAAAATCTGAATAGTCACATAAGGTAAGATCTGGAACAGAATTTGTAGCTTGGCAGAGTTGCAACTTCAGTTTCTTCCTTTCTACATAAAGCAATGTATTCCTTCTATCATTCCCTACACTTGTCTAAATGATGTGGTCAAATCAAAAACAGCACAAGCCCTAAAGAAAAGAAAACAGGCCTAAGGACTGAGAATTTTATAAGCAGCCCAAGATTCCAGTCTACAAAATCCCCAAGGCCACTTTGAAAATCTCAGCCTAAATGTTTAGCCGAGTTACTCTCTGCTTTTCTTTCAAACTGCAAATCCCAGCTGTTCTCACAATTTCCTACTGCGCACCATGCTTATCCATGAAACATAAGCTGTGGTTAGGATGAAACCTTTGCCCTGCATTTTCTCCATGGATACAAACTGTCTGTCAATATCCTATAGCCCTGCTACCGTTCCCCTCACATTGCATTTACCAACACCTGCACTTTAGGATTTAGGAGGCTTCAGAAACTACCTTTGTTAAGGATTTTCAGCAATGTAAAAAGCATTGTTGGTCGATTTCGAGTTTTTAATATGATGCAAAAGAATGTGAGGTGGTTGCAAATACAAAGCGCTGTGGAAAGGAAGCAGGCATTCCAGATAAAAGTACTTAAGATTAATTTAACATGCACAGGATTTCCCAATTAAAACTTTCACATTAGCACTGCATTTTAAACAGTTAATCTCCTAACGAGACATCCCCAGCAATAAGAAGTGAATTGCAGGACTGAATAAGGCCCTGAGGCCTGCATCTGGAAAATGCTGTGCTTTGTAAATGTTGGATTTATGCTGCTGTCACAAATTCTGCAAAAGAAAGAGCTGCACTGCCACCTACTGCCAAGACGTCTTTCCCCACCAGAAACCGCCGCTAAAAGTGAGAAACCCTCTGTGCTTCTGCACAAAAGGCTAACCAAAGAAAATTATGCAACTCAATTCTTCACGCACACAAATTTTAGGGTTTTTTTTTTTTTAACTCTAGAAGCTGGAAAGGCAGATTGTTTATTTTTCTGCTCCTTTTCTTCATAATATGGTAAAAAACAAAGAGTGCTGTGCTGAATAATGTGGAAGAGTCTGTGCAAAAGTCTGGTTTTCCCTCTCTTATTCCCAGATCTCTACTGTCATGCCTTTGAATCCTGGCTGACCTGCAGTCATCTCAGCTAATGATACCCCTACTGACTCATCCAAAAGAGTTACACCGAGGTTGATTTCTTCCCTTCCTTTAGGGGCCGAAGACAATACCTCTGTGATGTGCCCGATCTCCAAGGGTCTAGATGTGAAGGAGTCTTGCACAGCATCCCACGGCACCGCTGTGGCGACACTGCCTTAATTGAAAATGAAGTTTTACTGTGGTTTCCTTTCGGGGTCTTTTTTGACAGCTAAATTGCAAATCAATTAACGTTTTGAGAAGAGCTACTCTCTTTCCTAGTAGACATAGTCACTAACAATTGCTCATGGAATAAATTTTTAGAAGTAGCAGGAAAAAAAGGGAATTAATGTTTCAGAACGCAATGAAAGGCGCTTAACAAATAGTGAAGTAGGGAAGAGAGAACATCAGGATTAATGCACGTCAGCTGCGCTCTCTGTAAATTCTAGCCAACTTGAACAACCATGGATCTAGGATTCAAGATACAGTATCCTATAAATACATGGTTTTTCTGCTCTTTTCCTTAATTTCATATGCAAATAACATTACAGGTGTATAGGTGAGAGAATCCCCGTCCTTGTGTTTATAGTTGTTTGGTAACATTAGAGCACGGATCGACTTGAGCTGCTGCTAGGAAAATCACAGCATTACATATCATCTGCAAGCACCCTGGAGGGAAAAATATCTTCAATTCACAGTGTCAGTAGTGTCTCAGAATGAAGTTGTATGCACACACTCAAGAAATAGGTGCCCTTCCTACATTACCATCAAAATAAGTAAAAAAACAAGCAAGACAGCTTAATTGCATTTTTTAAGACAAGACATTTTTTTCTTTTAGACAGGAGCTCCTGCAAGTACAAATGTGGTGAGATTCACTTGTTTAATATCTGGGGAATAAAACTCCAGACATCCTGACACTATCTCCTCCTCTGCCTTCAGGCTTAGCAATACTTCACATTTCAAGTACAAATTCAACTACAAAATTTGTGTGTCTCCATTCTGTATCTTCTTAGGTACATAATATCTCACAGCACCAAAGGATTTCTATGTTTAGGGCCTAGAAGAGAGCTGTTTCTTTTTAAAAGCATGAATACAGCAGAATAATTCTTGAGAAAGCATAAATTTTCACACATTTGCGCTTGAAAACTGTCCTTTCACTTTTCATTTATCAAGAGATTAGTTCTGAAGAATGAAATCTGTTTGAAAATATATTTTATCTGTTGTCCTGAAATTAAAATCTTGTATTTATCTGTTCATCATCTTACGTGCTTTCAGGTTTTTACTGCACATATATTCAGAATTTTTGTCTGCATTACAGAACAGTGGCAAGAGGTAACAAAAAACAAACAAATTTTTGTTCTGTCTTTATAGAAATGTTACCTTTTCCTGCCACTGGAAACGCTTAAAATATCTTCCTTCCCGCAACAAGTCCACATGATAAGTTGTGTGTGGCATACTATGTAGTGTTAACAAAAGAAAGTTGTGTTTTGACTATTCCTTCTATCCACTGTGTTTAAATGCATCGAATTGAATAGTTTCCATCAGGAATAACAGACTTTTAAGCCATCTCTACAAAAGCCCTTCAGCCAGCAAAGTCAGTCTAACTAATTACATGTTTTCATCTTGTGTTTTTTCACAAAAGCATAAGACAAGACAAATATATAGCAAGAAAAGTCCAGAAACAACTTAAGGAAGACCAATCTTCTCCTCTACACTTTCAGTATCCGCTGTCTTGGGTTTCATCACTAGTTGGCTACACCATCAAATACTTGGACAAAGTCAGTTGTCACTTTTACCTAGGTTAGCAAGATGTGTCCATGAAACACTTCTGAGCAGAAGTGTAAAAGCCTAATGTCTTATAACACAACAAGTATTTAGGCAGTGCTTAATCCAAAAGCATTTTGCAAATGTAAAGCCAAAAATATTGAATTCTTTTCTGTATTTAGTTTCATAGAACTAGGGGTTTTTTTAATTCTGCTCTTTTCTATTTCCTTTCCCCCAAACTGACTCTCTTGGTATCCTTTGTCTTTACTCAAAAAAACATCCAACAGTATTTGAGCAGAACCTTCAATGTTCAGCTGTATCCATGGTAGGAAAAATGGGCTATCCATTTTCAAGAGAAACTACAGTGAATATGAGAATCGATGGAGAACTGAAAATAAAAATCTGTAGGAAAATTATGAAGATGGTTTTGGCAGGCATATAATTTCTAACAAACTATACGTATTATTTTTCATTATTATTCTTTGCGAAGAACCAATCCTGCAATGCATTCCCTTTGGTAAGTTGCCTTTTTTAGTACTGGAAAGGCAAAGACAAAAGGCCAGAACCTCAGATCCTGTAAATTATGTGGCTTGCTGGCCCATAATAACACTGTTCTAACAGGAAGCACGATTAAGGAAAATCCTGATGTACTACAATGCAAACCCAGGATTTTTACCGCTTGCAGACAACTTGAGAATTCACTTGATAGGGAGCTTCATTAACACACAGCAGATATGTTGCTATACAGGCTACCAGAGCAAGCCTCTGGCTCTCACGTAGAGAACAAACCTTTCAGAGGCCCAGTACCACTTTCTGACAGAGTGCCCAGCTTCCTGCTGATGAGTGACAGGATGTCCAAATGACAACACGGCAACTTCACTGAGCAAAATAAAGACACAACCCTCCGAGTGACAAAGGTTAACTATTAAATTGGGGTTTTCTGGCTGACCAGCTGGCTCAGTGGTTACAACAGTTAACCACATACAGAGATATGCCCAGGCTAACAAGAATGCCATGTTACAAAAGCTTTAGCTGTAATTTTTCTCAGTCTTGGTTCACTATTAATAACCTGATCCCTACTACAATAGTCAACACCATTGCCTACTGTTGTGACTGAATATGCTGGCTGACCAGCACAGCTCTTTCATTTTTCTCTGCTCACAAACTGCATTACCAATACTCTCAGGCAAAAGTTAATGAAATGTCTGCAAGATCTGCATACATAGTTAGAGCTCTTCTAACTAAGAATTTAAAGTTCTCTTTTCCAAATCTTAGTGGCAAGCCCAGGTCATTTTAGGGTATATCTTCCTAGCAAAAGTAGCATATCCAGCAAAAATATAGAAAGAAATGAGACCTTTTATACACCATTTCTGTTTACTTGGAGATTCAGGTTGGTGTAGGCTCTAACAGATCCTCGAGTTCTGCCCACCTCAAAGGCAATTATCTCACCTGCAGCTTAGTCCTTGGATAGAAGAAGGATTGCAGCAGGATTTCTTACTCAGGAGCTGATATTTCTTGAAAAATTTAATCCTAATGTCCCTTGTTATTTAGGCTTCAGCTGAATAAGTAAATTAAATAGCCAAAATTCTTAGAAACTAGTGGTAGATTTATTACAGAGTACTGTCCCTCATTTTCCACTAGATGCTTTATTTTGCACATTCATATTTTTGATAAGAATCCTCAGGGAAAAAGAAGAATTTAAAAAAATATACGTTCAACTTTCATTATCTGCTTAAAAGTGCAGTTCTGTATCCTAAAGGCTTTACAAACACGCTTCTTTGGTTTTTATTCTCTGTGATGGTTAGGAAAGAAATAAACACATTCAAGAGCTGGAAAATATTCCTGATATACCGTCTATTTTCAAAAGGAAGAACACAGCTCAATCTTAGACATAAAAATAGTTTTGCTAAAGTAGTGTCTTTAATAAAAAGTGGTTAAGCTTAAACCACCACAGTTTAAGGAAAAACAGTTTTCTTTGATTTTTTTTTTTTTCACTGTATTATGCACAGGGAGTTGCAATGAGTTGTTCTTGACATTAAAGAGAAGATGATCAGTAAAATGTTCTGCACGTCTTCCAGATGCTGGCAATAACAGCACAAAGCAATAAATACACTGTACATATTGATGTGGTTTTTGTGAATAGCTGGAAAGAGTGGAGCATACTTGAGGTGAAGTCTCTGCTCCGTGTTTCTTCTGACCACAAAGAAAGCAGAGTTTGAGATGAAGAAACGGAAATTCAAATGGTAATCCTGCAGCTCAGAGAGATAGGATACTGTTGAGCTGAGTGATACCGAGGAGGTGAGACAAAGTTAAACTGGTATTACTTATCCACATGCAATGATTTTATGTACTGATTGTGCCTTCAAAGTACCTGTGCCTGGCTTTCAAAGGTGGTTCTTACACAGCCATCTATGAAGCACTTCTGCTGAATGCAAGTGAGGTTTAAAGATCCATCTAATCCTCAGCTACATGAAAGAACAAGTTAGATTTGACTTTAATCCTCATTATTGTACATGATCAACTGTACTGTATTAAAACTGAATTTAAGATTTACAGCTATATTTATGTATAACAAAGTTTATGTGCCTCTTACTTGGATAAGCATTGGTGAACAGTGTGCTGGTTAGACGCAGGACCCTCTCATGTTTCCACATTAAACAATTTGATATCAAGTGAGCCTCTTCATTTCTGAGTTGCTTTCTCCCACAGCTCGATCAAGCTGCAGTGACAATCAGGCTGGAATTCTGCTAAGGCTTTGCAGTTGATGACACAGGTCTCCAACAGCTTTGGCAGAAAGCTTTACCAAGCATTTTCCCCAAGAAGGAAAGCCATGACTCTCCTTACTTGGCAGCTGAATTATTAAGCTCCTGATTTAAAAATTTTCAGTCAAGTGAAGAGGAAATGTATGAACAATGAAAACTGAAAGAACTCTCAGGTTAAAAGAAAAAGATACAAAAAACCTACAGTGTTTAAACAAGAAAAGAAAGGGATTCAGAAGCTCTGAAGAGATTTCTCACCAGCTAAAATAAAACTAAATATTTCAGAATCCCCAACAAAAAAAGGTTGAATAAGTTGAGAACCCTCCTCCTCATGCTTGAGAAACCTGCATGTTAATGTTGTTTCTCTTTAATGCACCAGCCTAGGATGACCCATCTTTCATCTAAAGTATATGAATGCAAGCCCCTTTACCCTAGGAACCTTGTGTGGAGTACAGGCATTAGTACCTTTTGGAAAAGAGATTAACCGTGGCCAGGACTGACAGAATACCTGAGAATGTAGGCAAAGTTCTTCATGTCTCATTCCTCCATCTTAAAAATATTTTATTATTCTCGAAGGAATGAGGTTAATGTCAAGAAAACTTGTCAGAATTTCTTCTAGATAGTTCTGCCACTTTCTTTGATTTTAAGGCCTAAAAGGCCACTCTTTTCTGCTGTGCCACACAGGTGAATAAAGATTAAAGATACCAAGCCACATTTTTGGATTACCCAAAGCACATGCTTTGCAAGAGTTACAAGTGCTGCGTTCTGGCTCTAATACACAACAGGAAATTAAAGCAGAAATACCACCAAAAATGACAGTATTAAGAAATGTACTGTCAAGACAAAAACACTTGAAACGTGAACCTGTCATTTTATGCTTGACAATAGCAAAATGAGAGCTCAAGGTGAAGAGAAAAACATTATATTGACAAAAATATCTTTGCTTCATGTCTTGTATTAAAATGTTCTTCAAGTTTTACTGAACTAAACAAAATTGAGGAAACAGTACATTATTTCAATAGCATCACACATCTGAGAAGCTGCTGCAGTGGCCAGAGTGAACCTAAAGTACTCCTATTCCAGAAGGCAGAGCAGCAGCCTGAAGGACTCAGTGGTACGAGGGCAGGACAGAACACATGGGTAGAGCTGTGTCTAGAGAGCCTGAGTACAAATGAGGCTTCTTGGTCCTCTGGTAGTGATGCCTTTTCCTGGTCTTAAAATCAAGAGTCAAACAGGGTTAGAAGGGAAAAAGGGATTTTACCTTGGTATTTGTTTCACGGATCCTTAGGTGCACCACGTCCAGGTCGAATGCACCCCAATGCACACCGCAATGCAGCCCCAAAAGATCTGGCATTACATTCTAGGTCTTGCTAATTAGCATATCTATCAAAAGTTCCCCAATGGGAGGCTTGAGTGAGCCCCCCTCTGCAAGGAACCTTCCCCTGGATGGTTCTATCTTAGTTGACAAAATGTTTTGTGGAGAGGGCCTTGGCGTCTGAGGCATATTGCTCCGTAACTACGAAGCCTCTAAAATGTTTAGTCTCCTAGCTGAACAAACAAGTCCAAGAATGTCGGCAATAAGCACTGAGAATACAGAAGCCGTTAAAAAGGCATAAGAGGGGTTTAAAAGAAAAGGCAAAAAATCATCATGGCATCAGCAGGAACTTCTGGAACAGATAGCCAGGGTATGACACTCTCCCTGATGGGCTGAATCACCATCCCGCAGCTCTTGAAGGACCAGGCACTCTACCCTGGCCTTTGAACCTCACTACTTTCATTTAACTCATGGCTTTCAGAATCTTCATACACACAACATTTTTAGCATCTCCTTGCTGCTCACAGGTTACACTTTAGAGTTGTGCATGTATCTCCAGGTCAGCAGCTGTTAAAATTAAGAAAACATATTCTGTGCTGGAAGAGCAGTGGAGTGTTTGTGCTCCAGTAAGACAAACAGCCAGGCTCTGCCTTAAATCATCCAGGTGTCCATCACTCTAAAATATGAGCACAGTTTCTAAGTAATTGTATAGAAAAACTCTTAAGCATAATTAAATATAATTTCAGTCTCATCAGATCCTCATAAAATTCTCTTTAGGATTAGTTTTAGACTTCTAAAAACAGTAGATTAAGCACAAATAGTGAAAAGGCATTAATTACCTCCATTTGTTCATTTTATGAAGCTCTACAGTGCAGCATTTTGCAAAAACGAGATACAATGAAGGATGTTGAAATGCACTAATAGCTATATTAAAGATATTCCCCTTGCTACCAACACACTTTTAACCAAAACTAAACTAAAAGCAGCTATCAGGAAAAAACTCTCACATTGTAATAAGCCCTCATTTAAGTTTCTGTTATTTTCCTTCTTCCCTTGCACACATTTGTTTGTTCACCTATCAAATTCATGGAAGCAGAAGCACTTTAGGATAAGTCAGATAGACTTCAGTGCTGAGAAATACTTAAGAGAAAATCTGTCACAGATCTGCAGCTTCAAAAAAGTTCATTAACAATCTGGCCATCTGAGTACTACGGTAAATGTTATATTTCTTAATTAATAATATTCTATATGGATTTGTTATTAATGTGGTAATCCTGTATCATATACCAGAATGGGCACTGTAGCTCTGAAGTCTGTCTGAGACCTCCTTTGCATTGACAGGGTTAGCAGGAAGTAGCTGACCAGCTGAAATTGCTACCTTGTCCCACTCTATTATACACAGGGCAAATTGTTTTCATATTCTGGTCTTTTGGAAGGGGCAAAATCTTTTCTCATAATACTGTATGCACACAGCAATGTGAGGAAAGAAAGCCATGGTGCTCTGCATCAAACATAATGCACATTTAATATGGAAGTTACTATGTAGTGACAATCTCTTATTAAAAATACACATTAATTTCTGTCCCTTTCCACATGTTAATTAAATAACATCCTTCCAGAATCTGTGTTTCTATTAAGGCTTCTCAGTTTGAAAATCAGAACCATTCTTGGGAACACATTGACTTCTGTTATGGTTTTCAGAGGGTCATTTCCTGAAAGATGGGAGGTGACAGATGCCACTGCAGAGTGCTTTTCTGTTGTCTCTTAATTTATTCACTTGCATGCATTTATAAGTCCTGAATCATCATGTAATGGCATTACAATTATGAAGAACTAAGATTCCACTGCTTACAGGCTTCCATTAATTAGTTCCCTTGTTTCTATGATGTCCTTGTTAACTTTGCAGAAGGCTCTAAAACACCACAGTCTTATTAGACAATGTTAAAAGTGTACATAGAAGCCATCTCTTAATATAACATCACAAATTAAATCAGTAGCACCACTAAGCACTTGCAAATATACACTCAGTTATAGATGCATCGTGATGCATTTCTGACTTATTTCAGTCACTTTCCATAAACATTTGTATGAACACATTTATTTTGACACAAATATGCATTGAATATACAAAAAAGTGATGTGAGTAATGATATGGCCATACAGCTGCATAAGTCCTTATGTTAGATGTCTTTGTGTGTAATTTGAAAGCTTTTTGTAGGATTATGGTTCATCAGAATACAGTACAGAAAAAAAATAATATGCAATTTGCTTTTCAATGTATTACTGAAATTCAGACAGTCCAGAGATAATTGACTTGTATTAAAGGCAAAAAACCCACAAAAGCATAGGTTGGAAGTGGAAGTAGATAGGTATTTTATGACTCAAATTCAGTTGTAGTGGAAATTTTAGATAGGCAAACTATAATTTGCTAAGTCAATTTGCACTGTGATTAGAATACTAGGATATGGCAGCTAATAATTTCAAACATTTTTTTCAATAATGCCTGGTTTTATTTAATCTACAAGCTTGTCTTTTTATGCCATACTATCTTCATATTTCAGATATGACCATTCTATTTAAAATCGCTTTATAAATATACTTATAGAAATTACAGGCAAGTATCAGCTGTTACCATTCCTTTAAAATGTGTATACCTATTTGTAGGCTGATAAATTCAAAATTAACAAGACATGCCTTTCCCATCAAAACGATTTACAACAATTTTATGAGTTGTTTAGATTAATTAATCCTGTAAATCTTTCATTGATTGTGTAGTAAATGTGTGCTGCATAGTGGGTGCATTTAATTTAACTCCATTTTGCTCTGTTTTTTCAAACTAATCTAGTATCACCTAACATGAAGTTGATAATATTTTTGTCCAGTAATTACTATCAAATGAAAATCAAATAAGATGCAAGCTTAGACCTTTGTGCAGCAAAATATGTCAACATCCCTTTGAATTTAAGCAGGGAGTGGTTTTTTTGTGTTCAAATCATTATGGATGTTCACATGATTAAATCTAAGCAGGCCACCAAGTGGTAAACTGGATCGGGGCCCAAATATTTAAAGGAAAAATCAATCCTTTGAAAACCACCAAGAAATCCAAGTAGAGAAAGCCAGTGTTCTCACTTACCAAGATTTAGGAGAACAGTCAAAAATGATTAACTGGAATCAATTTGCACATATTGTATGCACTGTATTTAGATCACACAAATTACTTCATATTAGCAAATCAATACTTCCATTCACTGCAAGCTCCAAGACTGATTATCCCTTGCAACTCTGAAAAGACCATAGAGCATTTTTATCCATTAATAATTCATATAAGGACAAAGGCATTCTCTAGGCATATAGACTAAAATAGATACTTATAAATATCCCTCTGATTAATATAAAAGCTAAACTAAAGAGCATTCGGGAACCTGTTTTGCAAACAGCCAAAGAAAAATTGCAGTATTGTATCTGCAGATTCCTATTCTGCTACTGAACTATTCGGTATTTTCCCTCATAGCAATCCCATCCCATTGTAAGCAGTGACTATTATAAATACACTGGGTGAGCAAAATTTGCTGATTGGGAAATGACCACCTGAGCTACATAAAAAAAAATTTAAAGCCCCAAAACTACCTGTTTTTTTAGGCAAATAATCCAGCTGGAATAAGATAGCAACAATCCCTGACATAAAAATACATTCAAATGGGGCATGTGAAATAATGGCCAGTCGGCTGGAATGAAAATTGGAAAACACAGGTTTTAAACAGAATGCTCTCAGTGAGAATATGGCCCTCAGTATTAATATAGGTAGGTGCAAACTCATTCTGTTTGCTGGCAGAATTGTTCTCAGCTGAAAACTGTGAGATTGTATTACCAGAGAGCTGAGCTAACAAACACACAGAGAGCTAAAGTAAATGCCTGCACGTTCAGGTCTCTGCCTGTGTGGCTACCCAGCTTCCAGCACAGACCCCTCTCATCTCTCACCTCCTGAGTGAACAGGGCAAGTCACTTCATCTTTTTGTTTCCCCNNATATCTTGCCCACTCAGAGTAAAAGCTCTGCAGAGCAATGCAGGCGTGATTTCAGCTGGGACTTCTAGATGCTTCTGCAATATGAACACCAGCAATAAATCGGGAGAGGATAATAGAAGTGTCAAGCGAGTCCTAAGTGCAGCAGCAGAGCTGTAATGTACTGTACGACACCCTACGTCCAACACCATTCTTCAAGGTCTTTGCACAGTATGGTTTATTCCACTACAATAATGAATGTATCCATGATGCATCTCCAAGTATTACCCAGTGTTAAAAATGAATCACAGTAATGTTGCCTTCACTTCTCTCCAACGAGAAGATAATACTTTTTTGGACGTGATACCACTCTGTATAGTTTTTGACAAACTGGAAATACTTTAGTGAAATAAGGCTGTACGGGGAGCACACGATTCATTTTGAGGCAGCAGCATATAAAAAGACGGTGCTGAAATAAGTGTGGCAGTTCAATTCATATCTGTTTAGTTATGCTTGTTTATATTGCTATTCCTAACAGTTCTAGATTTCAGCAGATCCTTCCTTTGCAGCTCCTCCCATTCACCATGATCAATTGTTTCTAAGATGTTCCTGAGATGCTGCAAACTGAGCAGGAAACACCAGCAAGTGTGTGTATCATTAGCGCATAGAAAGACTGGAGAGTAATCAATGTGTAATTTTTCATTCTTCATTAAGCCAATGGTGCTTTTCCAAAATTTGAGATACTGCTGTTGATTCTCTAGTTTCTCTCACAAATCAGTAAACCTGGTTATTGGTAATCCTGTGAATGATACTGTGAAGAGCATAAGTGAATCAGTTTCCATACTGATTTTCTGTTCATCATACATTTTCTATTCATGCTATTGTGTTTTACTGTATGTTTGCTCAGCCCACACTACTCTTCATTCTATTTCGGCAGTTTTGGCTGATGTAGTGTTTCATGGTTTTTTAAATTTATCTAAGTATCAAATGTTTTCCTACAACCCCAATAAGTTCTGCCATGTAGCTGTTTCAAAGTTATCTACTAATTTAGCAATGTTCAAAAACCAGACATTTATCAGTGTCCTCTTTATAAATCAGTGCCTACAGACCTTGCAGTGAATGGCATGTTTTGTGTCTGGCTATCCTGTAGTTTTACCAGTGTTTTCTATATCTTCCCAAGAAAATTTGGGGCGTTCCTGTCATTCCCACTACTCTACAAAAACATCTTTCTCTTCCATACTACTGATCATGTCTTTAATCCTCTTGGCAGAAGACTTTTTTTTTCTATTGCTAATAATTTTTGAAGGCTAATACATGATTTTTCTGAGCGTGATTCTTCGTCAGCTTTTGATCATTCTAATTGCCTTATTATAATCTGCTCTCCTACAGTGATAAAGGCTTTTAATGTTTCATGTGCTAGGAACGAAAGGGGAAAAAACGTGAGCAAAAATCTTTTTTTGTTCCTGGAATATTACCACCTCCACAGTTCATAACTATTAGGGGGAAGAATTCATTTTGGCCCTCTGTTGTGTTAAAATTTCATCTTGTCAGTGGCCCCACTGTCTCTTTGTGATTTTGTTCACTTCAGCAGCAAAATGAATTGATCATTGCTGCTCATTTTGCCACCTATTTCGCATGCTACTTTAACATCCCAGAATAATGATTTGGACTCACTTCTTTAATTTCTCTATGAACTGTACATCTCATGCATTTTTTAAATATAGCTCCTTGTATAATAAAAAAAAAAAAAAAGGCGTATCATCATTACGTTTGCCCAGGACCTGAATTTTATAATCTCAGTTTTATCATCCTGTTCTTCATTACAAGGAGACACTTTACAAAATGGAGATTTAAAAACATGACTGAACTTGTGTAGACTTACCCACCATTCTGAGTTCTGTCCTTTGAGAAGTTAGAAATGGCTCCAAATAATACAGCCTCTACCACCCTCCAAGTTATGCTGCCTTTGAATTTCAGACTTCAGAAGCATACACCAGAAGCTTACAACTAGGACCACAAAATTCCTCATTAAAAAACTTTCCAGATTATCTTCCAATGATTTTGTAGCCCATTTAATTTAAAAGCATATAAACTTAATCTTGCGATTTTTTTAATCTCTTTTTTTTTGTCAGTCAACCAAAACTGCTCATAGAAACATGCTGGCTTCAACAAATATTTTCTCCAGAAGGATTCCTCAGGTTCATAGTGGAATTAGTGCTCAAAACAAAAGGCAAAGTAAAAAAAGAATGGAGAGAAACAAAACCACTTCTGCCCAGGTATAGTCCAAATTCCTTAATTCCCAGGAGATCACCCTAATTTAAATTAGAGAAATAGTCTGCCAAGCGTCCCGTGAATATTTATTTTTAACAACTAACTCCAGCAGTAGGAGGAAGAACAAGATAACAGCACTGGCTTTACAGTACTGCAGCAGAAGAGTTCAGTGCTTGGCAGGAAACCTGGGTTCCAGTTATCCTTTTCGTTTGCAGTCTAGATCATGTTTTAGAAGGTAATTGGGACAGTTCTTCCTTACTGACTGCTGCTGAAGTTCAAGTCTGAAGAGGGGACATGACTCCAGGTCTTTTGAGTCCCAGGATAGGGAAGATATCTTCTGGATATTATCTTCCCTCGGTCACCCCTTTGTAAAGTTCCTATTTTGGAAAATTGTCCTGCTGTACAGAAGTGTTTCATTTGGACAAGAGAGACCCAAGTGCTACATGGTCTGGTGGCTACAGTGTCTACCCAGGAGACTTGTATTCAATTATCAGTTTCAGAAAAAACACCAAGAAGAAATTATTTGAAACCTTTCTTCAATATTTGAGGTGGAGCAATTGTCTTAGAGAATTAGCGAGCTACTGAGTACAGTGGCATAACAAGGCTGTGCTGTTCTGGGAAAAGAAAAGGTCTCCTAAAGAGCTCTACTTCCGAAAATTTTAATCTCATGTCTTTTCTTGTAGAACAAAACCAGTGAACACACTTATAAGGTTTTTATTTTTTAATTTGAAAATTTAAAATTTTTCAGTCACATAATTATGCTCAGCCTAAAATTTCCAGTGCATTTTGAAATTTTGTCATAGTATTCCTATTTTAATTCTTGTTTTATCATGTGAAAGAAACTGCTTTCTTTACATATAATTGTATAATAATGAGTTGTTGTTATTATTATGAGCCAAGGGAAAGTGGATGCACATCAATTTTGGCAGTCTAAATACAAACATCACATTGTTCTCACTAAAATTATTTTGCAGGTCTATTTAATTACATAGTACAGATCTGTATGAACACTTTTAAACTGGCCTGAAACAAGTTTCTTGTGATTTAGATTAAATCAGTAAGAAATCTACTTAAGGTAAATCAATACAAGCCTTTTGAAAAGCCATTTAGGTTTATATGAGGGCTTCAGGATTGTAAGTAAATTGATTAATTTAAATGTGAGTTCAGTTAAAAAGATGCTGCTTTTGTATGGAGAGAAGGCCTAAAGGCGTGACATAGTCTCTTGTCTGCACTGACTCCATACCAATTTTCCTTGTTTATTAGATTTTTAATCTTGTCAATGTTATGGCCTTCTTCTGAAAGGGCAAAACACCAAACTTATTTATACATTCTGTGATCTATCCCTTGGTCAAAAACAATTGCCTGTTGGTAATCCCTTAACTACCTCTGGTCAAACCCCAAAATAAACTTTACTGACAACAAACTTTAATGATTAAGGTGACAACTAAACTGCTTAGTCACCTTACCCCTTAGGATAATGAGTCGCAAAGAATGTCTTTTTCGAGGCTACAAATAGAACACAAACACCCTGACTATTGATAGTAGGCCTAGCGACAGCTCTGGGTACCACTGGTCACAGTTAGGTGTTCTCTGGGATAGAGCAGCAGAGCTGTGATGGGATTACCAGCCAGAAGCTGTTCACACTTACAGAGAATCACACCTGTTGCATTCTGCAGGGCACAACATGAAAAAGAGCACATAAATGGCAGAGTCTTAAGATATTGTGGTACAATCAGAATAGTGATGGACCTCAGGTAGTACAGGCAGCCAACAGAGTGTTTCATACATCTAATTGCACTTTCTGTTAGTGTTCAGTCCCCCCAAAAACAGAGAGGAGTGTGTTACGACCTACCTACCAATTAATAGAACAATGGGGTTCTTCTGGTGCCAAAGATTCTGGATTCTAGTTTTCTCTAATTTTTCTTACTGGATTGTTCTCTAGCTTAACATTGTCGCGACAAAAAGGGGAATCGCTCTTTTGTAATTTTACAAGATACAAGGTACGACATTAAAAGCTTAAACAATAACAACCTCTGCAAAAAAAGCCTAGCTACTAGTGCATTTCTGGGGAGTTTCCTTCCCTCACTTCTCATGTATATGTGGAGGGGTTTAGAATTTTCAGTGAAAGTAATACAGTATCAGAATAACTTGCAGACCGTTCCATTTTGATTTGTCCCTTTAGAAAAGACAGTGATTATGAAACCATGACCTTCAAAACCCTGAGACCTCAAATCTGTGGAACAAACTTCAACCAAAATGAACTGAATGCCTCTAGGCACATTTGCCTGAAATTAAATGACTTTGTCATGACATATAAGCAGATTTATTGAAAGACTGCTGTGATATTTCCAGGTATGTCATCATTATCATCACATCTTTCTGTGCAACAGCATGGAAGAATGCATAGGAATAAACATTCTTCTAACACTAAGTTAAATTCAGAGAATAAATATAAGGATATATTTCTAGTATGGCAGCTGTGGTTTTGTGAGAAAACTAAAATGTTCCTCTCTTACGTCTTTAATAATAGATAGCCATGGAGCCAGCTATGCAGCCAGTGGGGGAAAAAAGAAAAAAGAAAAAAAAAAANNNNAAAAAAAAAAAAAAAAACAAAGAAAGAAAGAAGAAAAAAGCATGGTAATAATTGATCCACGGCTATGCCATATATTGCGCATTAACAAATGCCTTCATATTTTAAGGAATGTATTCTAAATAATAGCTATTTATACACAACTGTAAATGTATGCAATACATTACAAAAGCCTAAAGACATGTTCTTTTGCCTGGATTGCTTACAAGCTACCAGTTATAAATATTCTAATGAGGCTTTTATACCTCTAATGTCTCTAAAGTCAGTGTGGTACTGGAGTGCCTTTCTATTAGTGCATTAAGCTACATGACTAGCATTTTTCTGTCTTTCTGTCCCCAGGTGGAAAATTGCATGTATTTAAAAATAATTAATATTTTTTTTTATCTATGATGTGCACGCACTTTCGCCAGCAAATGTAGACAGAATAATATTTATCACGTTTTACTGCATTGAATTTAAAGTACTAGACAAGCCTGTTGTATCAAAATAAGTATACTTATATGCTGAACTTGTGGAGAACAACAGCTAGAAATGTCTTGAGGAATATATTTCATGCACTTAGCAGCAAATAGTTTTCATTATCCATGTTCCAGAGTAACCACTGATGAACATTTTGGATGGATTTTCAGATATGCACAGTATTGGCTTAACTTTGCTTCAACTGGGGGTTTTTATCACATACCGTAACGGGAGCAGAGTCTGGCCGCTGCTGCGTGCATCTGCAAACTCCAGGCTCTGAAGAGAGTGTGAGAGCACAGCAGAGAGCCCAGAAGTCCCTGACTGGCTGCTGAGGGACCTAATTAATCTGCCCCAGTTCCATCCCAACCTGATGCAGTTCTTTGTTCGCCTTCGCATGTGCGAACGGCAAATTTCTTCCCGCTACACCAAATGCAGTCACCAATAAAAGTCAGGTGTTTCTCACTAGTGATAGTTAACTTTACCACTTTCCAGTTTATGGATGAAAACTGGAACATTCTAAATGAGAAAGCATTTACATTACTTCCCACTAAGGTTACACCAGAACATCACCCAAAGAAATTCCGTGGCTGTATTTTATTGCACTGTTTTGTGTATTACACTCACTATCCATGATGCTACTTTCCTATTAGAATCCCTTACTCGCCCTTTAACCTCCAAGGCGTAACCATCCAGAGATTTCAAATCTCAAATGTAGAATACATATTTTAGTCAGGTTTAATAGGAAAATTTTGATGCTCAAAAATGCTTTTTCTGCTAGGGATGTAATATAAACAGCATTTTACTAAAGATGTTTATAACTTAAGTTTGGATTAGATCTGTACAACTTTTTTGACATTGCACGGAAAGCATGGAAACACATATTTGAAAGATCAGTGCCATTTGAAAAGTCAGTGCAGTTGTCAAAACCATGGGTCCTTCCAGTGTGCTTCCAGCATTTGCTTGGGAACTAGATTCCCAAGAACAGACCATACAAATCAGTGGCCAGGGGAATGTTATACTGTTACATAGGAAACTACTCTACTACTCAGCTAACCTACCTAGATTCCTATAAATGGTAAATACAAAATTTATTCCTGCTTAATTTTTTATGCAGATACCTCCCTTTTTCTCTTTTTAAAAAAATAGAGGGAAAATGTTCTTTACAGCAAAGTATCACAAACTCTGCAGCAGGAAGATGTGAAGAGCTCCATTAACAAGAAGGAGTTTTTAAAAGAGTGATCTGAATTATGGAGCAGCCTGACATTCAGAGTACATTGCATTACTGCAGTCGCATACACAACCCCTTGCTGCACTGGAGTACACATTCTCACAGCCCCATCCCCAAAAACCCAGCAGTCTTTTCAAAACGATCTCTCTAGAATCTGATTTCATTAATTTATCTTTCTACAGTCTAGAATGACATAAGTTCTGAACTGCATTTCTCCTTCACACATCAAGACCCGTTCACAGCACTATATTTTTCTTTTTTAATATCAAGAAGTATGTTATTATCATTCATATAATTTCATTGTTACTATACTACCATGACTGGAACTTCCAGAGAACTTCTGAGCTCAGAAAGACTGATGAGGCAGATTTTCTTATCAAAGTTTGTCTTCACTTCCCCTTTTTTCTCTACTACCATAAAGTCACCTATTGCCTCATGGCTTCCTTTTTTACCCTGCTGTACTCCACACCACCTTTACAAGCATCCCTGTGACTTTCCCACTTGCCAACAGACAGCGCATGCAGTCACCAGGCAGTAATTTTCATGCTGACTGACCTGCTGCCTGCCATTAACCAGAATATATAACAGCTGAGCTGTTTCTGGACTTCCCTGAGAGCACAGGGAGGACAAACATTTTTGCTTTTTCTTCACAGCTTTGGGTTTTCATGAAACTTGCACTTTCAAGATTCCTGCCTTTGTTCCAAACTAGATGAAGCCAAACAGCTGGTTCAAAAGCTACTGGGGAGGGATTAGCAGACAAGAAATCAGACAGCTTTCACCTCCACCCTCAAAAAGAGAAGAAATACTAGGATCATGCAATAGTTCACCAGCAAGGAAAAGCAGAAATCATGTAGCACCTTTCTAGCCGAGAAAACCAGAAGAACCTCACAGCTATTCATGAGGTCAGAATTTTGTCAGACTAACCTGAGTATATTCAGAATTACCTCTGTTTCAAAGATCAGAGGTCACCCAGTCCTGTCATTTTTCCAATACTTAATAGTGCAGATATGTAATAGCAGAGAACTAGGACAGCAAACCCCTCAGTGTTAAATTATTATCTTTTTGAGTCAGCTATACTTGTGAGCTTTAAAATTTGCTAGGATATCTATTCTGCATTACAAGGTAATCAAGAAGTGAAACGGCACATCCAAACACAGTCTTGTGTTTTATTTCTAATCTCGGAAATGGGTTTAAGTCTAAGCATGTCTTGTTTATGTACTCAACTGAGCCAGCTAGTCTATGAAAATAATCACATATCTGATATCAAGTGGGAACGACATGGTGGTTAAGGAGGCTGACCTAGGATGCAGGAACAGCCAAGTTCAGCTGGGGGCTTTTGATCAACTTCCCTCATGTGCCCAAAGGTAAATCACTGTGGCACGGGCACACCAAGACATTTACACGTGTAAACTGTTCACTCAAGAAAGCTTGAGAGACAGACAAACGGTACCTGAATAAAGGTACGCTCCAAGTGTCATTGTTCAAACAGCTTTTAACACGTTTATGCCTCCCTAAAAGGTGTAGCATATTGTTTGCCTGACACATAGAGGTTTTGAGAAGAAAAATAGACTCAGATAGCTTAGGTCTGCAAAGAACAATCATATTTTGGCAGAATCCACAATGAGAAAGAATAAAAGTAACGAACTTCTCAAGAGTATGTTTTAGGCTGCTTGTAGGGTACAAAGATGTTCTAACTGTGTTAACATCACTGGACCTGATCCAAGTCCTGGTGAAGAAAAAGGACATTTTTAACTGAAGTTAAATAAATTTGAACATGACCAATCCTCTGTTAACTGTGTATAGGTCCCTACCACTCTGTTTTAACAGGGCTGTACAGATCACCTCCGTACTGCCAGTGCAGAAAGACCACATCAAAAAGACCATACCCTAATGTTGTTTAATCACTTCATAATCAACTTAAATATTATTTTCTCTCATATATTGACCATCCTTAATTAAAAGACAAATCTGTGCAAATACTTCAACCATACAACATCAGCAATTTAAACTGACATTTGGTTAAAGATGTGTTTGAATTCAAAAGTTATTTAAATCTGGGGGCAAATTAGGATGACATTCTAGAAACTAAAATGTCATAAAAATGTATGAAGAAAATTCATTTGGTTATACTTCAGAGAAAATATTTAATCTTGGTTCTTAGATTTTTTACTTACATTCACTAACCCAAAAACTCCAAGTTAATAAAAGTAGCAAGGAAAAAAAAAAAAAGAGATTGCTTATATGGCTACAATATCATCCTTTGGTGATCAGTTTGGTGATCAAATAGCTAAAAAACATTTTTATTATTTTGCCAATATGGTAAAAATAAAAATGCAAAGATACATAAGAAATTTTAAAATCCATATTTTTATTAGTAAGAAATCTCAAAAACTCCTGTTCAATGAACAGTTCCTAATGCAATTTTTAGACAGCAGATTATTTAAACCATATTTGGACCAGAATATTTCTATTTCAAAAGATAAAGCAGATTTTTCCACCTTGGTCCTATTCCTTAGTGTATTTTTTGAATTCTAGTGTATTTTTTTTTCATTAGACTCCAAAAGCTACAATGATTAAAACCATATGTAGAGCAAGAAGGTCCCATTTTTTATGTTATATTACTTCTTCAGCATTATTAGAAGTTCAGCCTGTCTGAAGTGAGTCTAATTCTTTGCTCAATCTTAGGCTAAGTCCCACTGGAAAAGCGGGATATTGTGATTATTAAAAAAAGCAGAGAAAGAAGAGACTAAAGGGCTCCCTGCTAATGAGTAGGAAAGAAAGAAATGTGCCAGTCTAGAGTGTAGTATGTCTAAATTGAACTTCCAAACAATAAACAACAATTCTCCATTACGGAGAGAGATTTTTTTTGATGTTCATAGATAATAAGTGAAGAATGAACAAAAATACAGCTAAGAGAAAACATAATAATAATAAAAATAATAATAATATACAATTTGGAATTTCTAATGTTTGACTACTTCCCCTACAGCCTTTGACAGAACAAATATAATTCATACATCTGGTATATTCATTAAATATTTAAAAAGATAGATGAATAATGAAGGTCCAGTGAGATATTGCTAATGTTATTAATTTTATATCTACTCATCTCAGCTGATCAAAATAACAACATAATTCAGTTTCAGTGAGAAGGAAGGCTGTTGGGCTGTAGAGTGGGACCAAACAAGAGTATTGAACTGATCAAAAAGATTAGCAATTGTGCAGACAAAATATTTAGAAATGACAGTTTTCCAAAGTTGTTTGGGGTACTTGGGGTTTTTTAACCTTAAGGAACTCTCACTTGCACTTCCTGTACTCCCAGAATCTTCATACCATGCAATTTAGAAAAAGCACAATGATGACAAAGGAAAATGTCTTTGAAGATTGTCTACAATTCAAATTCTCTAAAGACTGATGCTACAGCATCAGGTAAAACGTTTCTGCTTGCAATATTATTGAACAGACACCATCTCATCAGCAGATCTCAGTACATTTTACCAAGGAGGAAAAAATTTGAGATGGAGGAAGTCACTGTGAAGAAACAAATGGAATGCCTATAATTAACAAGTACATTCATATAGCAGAGGTAATAATAGTAAATATTATTTTAAAATTCACTTTTTTGCAAAGCATGATTTCTAAATTGCCAGGAGGGAATTGGTGCTACTTGACAGAATTTACCACAAGGACTGGTGGAACTTTAGACACACCTGTATTTATTAGAGGAGTGCAAAATATCCCTAAAGTATTTGAGAACCTGGGAAAAAAAGAGCGTTTTTACCTTGCTTCACACAAATACAGACAGACTCATCGGCGATTCAAGGACGGTCTTTGCATCATCTGCACATTGATGGTGTTTATTCCAGGCCACTGGCAAGCCCTGGAATACTGTCTGGCCGCCCCTGACTAAGACTACAACTACTACCTGTGACTGCTTGATGATTACTCATCACTCATTTGGCCACTCTTCATGCATACAGTATGTACTGAGATGACTTTGTACTCTTCTGGCTGCTTAATCAAAATTCTTTGCCCTCCCAAGTCCCCTTTTCCCATAAAAAAGCCTCCCTTACTTCAACCGCTCTCTTAGACCTATCAACCCAAACTGTGATCTCATCAAAAAGGTGTCATATCAGCTTTACAGTATCTGTCTTCCACAAGTCTAACAGTTATTATTACCCTTATTTCATCCTTTATAATTGAGTCCTAGATCAGCCGTGCCATTATTTTGCCTAAGATGCATGTCAGTCTGACAGGCCTATAATTACCACTGTAACCTCTCTCACCCTTTCAAAGTATTGGCTCAACAATAGATTTCCTCTCATCTTCTGGATTTTTCCAGTGTCAGTTTTATTGAAAAGCAATGGCAGTGGTCCTCTGGGACAGTTTTTCTGTAACATTTGGACATACTATAAAGAAATGCTGATTTTAAGAGGTCCAAGGTTAGGCCCATTTTCATCCTCGTTAATTGTTAAAACAAGGTACTTCAGCTTCGGCATCGTCATATGGCTATCACCCTGTTCCTTTTCCACAGAGAACCAAGAGGAGCACTCTGGATCAGCACTAACTTTGAATTTTATGCATTAAACTGTAGCAAGCTGCACTTTGGAAAGCCAGCAAGTTGGACGATAAGGGAGCAATAGATGGGAATGCCTGCTCGGGGAGTAAAAAGGGTTGCAGGAAGAGTACATCAGTCTTCTAAAACACAAAAAAGGCAAAGTTGTTTGCTTCTCAGGGTGAAGACTACTGAGGAACCCTAGGTGTTTGAAGGGACAGATGCAATTTGGCAGATTCGGGAGAAAAGTATCTAGATACAAATGAAAATCTGTTCAAAATGAAACCTTGAAAATCCCAAATCTTTACTTAAGTAATTTTTGTCCCCCTCATTTCTAGTTATTCACCGCCTTACAACTTCTCTGCTACTGCTGACCCCTACCTACTTCTGCTTAATTAACAATTTCCCTGGCAGCATTTCTCTGTGCCTCATAAATCCACCCAGAGAAGATCACTGAACACACTTGAGCTGGGAAACTTGGTATCTTCACTACGAAAAGGTGGACAGATAAACACATAATTCAGAAACGTGGTTGGTTAACCATGTAACAGAAATATTTGTTGACTATCTCTGTTTTTCCTGTATTATTACATACCTTTCTGCCTTTGCCACATAGTGACAAGCCAGCACCAGGTTTACTAGTTTTTTTTTCACTTCAAAAACTTTTCAAAGTCCTTAATTAAATGGCCATTTCTTCTCGTTTCTTTCTGCTTCCTTTAAAAATGTCTTCAATTCCTAACTTCTTATTTATATTCATTTATTCTTTGCTATCAACTTTCTTTTCTTCCCATTTGTTTCATTATGTATTACAGCTGCTTTCTCTTCCCCTATAAGCCAGGCTAGTTTTCAACTGCTGAAAAATTTTCATTAAAAAATGCCAAGGAACTGACCCTGAAACACTTCACTCAAGACATCCCTAGTTTGATAAAACTTTTGTCAAAACCAGCAGAGGATTCAGGAAAAAGACGTGGGATTCCTTGGGACTGCCACAGGGCCATGCACTCACTCTGTGTTCCCAGCTCTGGGCAAGATAAAAGAAAAAAACAAACAATCAAACAAAAAAAATAAAAAGCAAACCCAAAAAATTTCCAGTTACCAAAACAGAAAAAAAAAAAAAAAACCCACACATGCCAAACAAAACTCAAATCATACCATACCACATTTTAAATTCTCAGTGCTTGAAACAGTGCTTAAAAACAAAGGAATGTATTTCTCAAATATTTTCAAAACAGGAACACCTGAATAGGGACTGCAAAAATACAAAATCACAGAACAAAGAGCCTAGGGCTTAGTACATGCTTGTCCACATTACCAGAGCTTTCTTATCCATAACTCACACAATTCCAACATCCTGTATTTTTAAATTTGTTCAGCTAACTCGTTGAACGTCTCAGGAAGTGATGGTTGTCTCTCTGGCTGAGAGTGACTGACAGGTGCTGTGCAGGCACATGTGTAATGAATGTCACAGATAACACGGAGGCCTCCTCAGAGAATGCCCCTGGGAGAGACAGCTTGTCTTCTGGCAGTTTGTAAATAGCAATCCACTGGGAGTTACACGGATTCGAGTTACAAGTCACTTTACTCCTGCCTGCTCTCTGTGGGAGTCAGGAGAACAAACAAGTGCTTTTCATCATGGCACTTCCCATCCAGTGGAAGACAGTGTCTGTTCACAGCAGAGCCTTTCAAGGAGCAAGCTGTATTTTGCTTTATCAACATCCCAATCATGTAGTTAAGACTGCAGTTGTAGCCAAATAGTCATCACAGATCTAGATTTCCACAAGATGCATTTCTACCATATGCCTGTTCTCTCCTCTTTTAAACAGAGCACACATGCCATGCACAAGTGGGGATGGGATTCTGAAGGTAAAGTCCTTTAGAGATTTATTAACATGGGCATGACTTTTACTGCCTATTTTAATGAGTTATGCCTGGACACAAGAACAGAAAGTTCAACAAGAGCGCTCTCACACATCAATGCAGGCAGCATGTTTTCAGGATAAACTTTTCCTATTCAGAATAATAAGCATTTCTCAACTTTTTCTTTTTTTCTCTTTTGTTTCTCTTACTGCCTTTCTATCGTGAGAAGAGCAGAGCAAAGATGAGCAGCAATACCTAGAGGGTCATCCAGGGAAACATGGATACTAGGAAAGCCTTGGAGTGCACGCACGGTCGCTGTCTTTTGGTCTGGGTGTCCCTGAGACAGCTGACAGGCATGACAGAATTGTATTCTCTAGAGATGTACCCGCGAAATGGCACTGCACACACACTTTCAGATAAATCCCTGCATACTGAGGTTGTGTGGGAGGCCAAAGCCAGCAGGTGGCACTCAGAAACATATGCCAGAGACTGGATGAGAGACGGCAGGATTTTCTGCACTACACAACTACTATTTCTCAGCAGTACCTTGTCTACATAACCAGACAGACACAAACAAACATGGAAAATAAATTTGCTATGCAGAGAGTCGGATTTTTAACCCAATATCAGAGAAACATCTGTGAACTCTTAGTCTCAAGTGAAATAACTGTGTCAATGCCATCTCTAAAGTCACACTCACACAACCCAACCACGAAAATTCACGTACTCTCGTTCCATTTTCTTCTTCTCTTTACGCCAGTGTGATTTGCCTGCACAAAGAGCATTTCCCTGCTTGATTACATTTCTTCAGTCTCAGGAGAGGGAATAAATTTTATCAGTCTTCTGTAACAGGCATGGGATTGGAAGCTTTTTCCACTGCCTTCAGTGTTCAGCAGTGAAATATCTGAACACCTGCAGGCAATTGCACTTATTCACTGAAGATGACAATTAGTTTTCCAACATTTTGCTGCTTCCCCCTGCTTCTTCTTTCAACATGTAGCCATTTGCTCAAATTAGCGCGTGTCCAAGCCCAAACCTAAAGCTTGTTTTAAAGTTTGTCTGCACTGGCAGAAATTTACCACTGCTTTATTAATGATTAAACCAAGGTTGCTTCAGTTTGCAATAAGGCATCACCAGCCTCATCTGTCATTAAATAACAAGAAGTCAGTGCTGCCTGTCATTCCTAGAAAGACACTGAATCTAAGACTGCCACTTTAAGCACAGCTCTCATTATTTATTCTCTTTCTTCCACACAGCCTGTTATCAAAAGAGACTTTCTATCATATTTCACTTTTTTTTAATTTTAAAACTCGACATTTACAGGTTGGGGGTTTTTTCCTCCTGTTATTAAACTTTCTGTGAGAAGAAAAATGCAAACCTAAAAAATTTGCAAGGTTGGATCATATTGTTAAATTTGTTCCTACATTTCTATAATTTCTTTCTGAGGCTGTGTCTGACAATTTATAGAGTACCCTATATGTGGGTCTTTAAGAACAAAGCCCGTACTTAATACACTTTCTAAAAGTCTGGCCATATGACTGATTCAAGCAGACTCTCTAAAGTGGCAAGAGAGACAAGCCAGCCAGAAAAGTCACAATAGAAATAAAGAAATCCTTACACCTCTTTTATCTTTTTGTTTTTCTTTTTTAAATATGACCCTTATTTTTCATCAAGTACAAGGGCACAGTCAGCACAAAAAGTCCAAAATAACCTTATTCCTTCTCACCACCAAGGAATCCAATACGAACAAAACTCTTCGTTCAGATTTACACAGTAAATAATTTGTGAGATAAAACTATAAGCTCAGAAGTACTTTGAGACATAATGAAGTGCTTTATGACCCTTTATACTCCCAACCATAAAGTCAGTGTTGTTGAATGTGTCTCCTGATAAGAGGGAGAAATGCTCCATGGTCAGACTTAATTTTTTAAGAGACACAAACCTGTATTTTGTTCCCTCTAAATGACCAGATAGGATGTTTGGGAGGTGTTTCTTCTCTTCCTTCCAACAGGAGGGATAAGCACAGCAAACATGGTTCAATTGACTCTGTTCTCTCACTTTTATTAAAACAATTACACTGTGTATTTATCCAGAGAAGCCTAGGGCATTCTTTTCTCTTTTTTAATTTTCTCTCTCTCTCTTTTTTCTTTTTTTTATTTATTACCATTATTAATTCCAGTTCAACACTCAAATGAATAATCAAATTAATCTAATTCTAGTTAAGGAATTTGTTAGCTCGCCTTACAAAGTGCAGACTAGTTTTGGGTGAGCCAGACCCAAATTTTACAGTCCTGATTAAATTAGTCTCAACAGTGAGGAGATCATTTTCTTCATCATTGAGTCAGAGATCTGGCACAACAGTTGGATTTCAAAGGCAATACTCAGAAATTGTCAGCTTGCATGGAGTTGTCACGTACTTCAGACTTTATGTTTTGCAAGTTTCATCTTAAAAAATATTACTGCCCCATTTTCTCTGCTGCTCTCATCTCACATAAAATTTCAGTTTAGTTGAAGGTGAAACAAATAAGCTTTTGAAATATTTATTTTTATTATAAAAGAGAACAAAACCACCTTTGTATTTCCTCTTTCACGTACTTTTAAGGTGGCATATTCTTTCACGGAGATATTATTCATGTTACCGTTAGATTACATATTTTGCTTATGGCTATGAATTAAATATTAAGTAAAAGTGAACTGCATTTTAAACATTAATTAGAAATTTCATACCTACAGTACAGTGGATGGCAGGAAGGACTACACATTGATATATTTTAATTAATTCCAGCTGACTTAATTACACAACTTAATTTTTTTTCTTTTTTTTGCACGCGGATGGTAAATCTTAAAAAATTCTGCCTTTTTCCTAAGATTGAAAACAAACCCACTATACATTAGATAATTCAGCATGGTACATTATTAGTGATTTACAGAGAACATATTGTAGCTAGTTAAGAATTTTTCCATTGGTGATCAGGCCATTTCTGTGCAAAAAAAACCCCAATCCTCAGAATCAATTTTATTGTCCTTTTCTAGGTTCCTGCATTTAAAGAAAATTCAAGTTTAAAAAATCTTAATATTTGATGCCTTTTAAAATGCAAACACATAGAATTATTAATATACCTATCAACATTAAACATATTTGCATATGAAAAAAAAACTGTTTCCATGCATCCATCCTCCTTCCTTACTGTCTGGAGCACGGACTGATAGGAATGCATCCTGTTTCTTAGCTGTCCTACAGAGCTGAGTGTCCAGGATCCATCCATGCGTCCACAAAGAAAAAACCTTTGAACAGACACTTACTAAGGCACATGGGTATTTTCAGACTTTGCTAAGCAACAAATTTTCACTGCTGCCAGTGACAGTGGCTGGAACTCTGGCTTCATCATTTTTATAAAAACTGTCCTGTTCAGAGAAGTAGAAAACCAGCATAATCAAAATGCTAGCATAGTAACGTGTATTAGAAGGTTGGGATCCATAATGAGGGAGAACTTTTTTCCCACAATTGGAAATAGTTGCAAGTGCTTATACGTAGGCTATGGAACTCTAAATGGAAAGCATTTTTAAGAGTTATAGAAGCTTTAAGGCAGTTTGTCTTTCCTAAGTTGTGAGTTTGGGTTTTTTTCCAACAGAAAGTTTTACAAGCCTTAGACAGACTCGGGAAATGACACGGGTGTCAGAATATATTTGCACAGGCTGCAACGGTATATAACATGTTGACATTTGGAAAAATATTGTTTCTTTTAACCAGATTTTTATCAAAGGAGTGGAGTCCTTCATTCTAAGATGAGTGACTATAATTAGATGGATCCCCAACCAAATCCTCCTACTCTCCCAGCTTTTGATACAACAGTAAGTTATTTACTCATAGAATAAGCCCTGCACCAAGCTAATGAGATGCACAATAAATGCATCATTAATTTATGCTAGATACTATTCTGTTCCTTTCATATCTATTGTCGTTATCCTCCCACAGCACTCAAGCTAATTCTAATTGACGCTTTCCATCAGCAAATTAAAAAACAATATACCCCAGACTATAGTGATGAAAAATATAGAGAGTAAAACAATATGTTCTAAGAGAACAGCACACTTTGTTATCTTTATGGTGCAGAATGAAAGACAAATTAGCTAAAGAATGCTGTGCAAGTCTTTTTATTGCTTTTATGATAATAAGAAGATACTCTTTATTTGTTTTGATTGGATGGTACAAATTCATTGTCCTGTTACAAATTATTGATATGGTTGAAAGTCAGCACTGCCTGATTCAATACTTACAGGTGTTTCCTTCTGATAGTTTACATTTACAATTTAAATTGCATTTGGAAAGCTTAAATGAGTAATCCTCAACTTGTAGGCACTCTCCTATGTAGGCACTCTCCTATTATGGAAAATATAAATCCAGTGTCAAACACCCTTTTTTTTGTTAAATACACTATTGGTAAAGAATTGTTTACTTGTCCTATGGAGAGAGAATTACAAAGTTTTGGGGGGAAACTGAGGCAGGGCCAGCCTGATGGCCACGCTGGGCCTTTAACAGCATCTATATAACGGTAAGAGTATAACATGTCTTATTTCTAATGGGTTTATTTTACCTGCTGTTGAAAAGCAGCTGTCTTTTAGAGGAAATAACCACCACCTCTCCAAAGAAAACTATAGCTTCAGCATGTATTGTGCAGCTCTAGGGGAAGATATAGAAAATCTTTTACCTGAGCCACTCCAGCCTCCCCATCCTTCTGAAACTGGTCTGCAACAGCAGCTCAAACTCATTTCACACACAACCTTTCAGATGCCTTCCTCAAAAGACCATCCTCCCTTTCTTCTGCTCACATCCCCTTCTAAACCCCATGCGAGGCAGCCTGGACCTCTGGCACTGCTCAGGGTCTGAACTCAACACATGTAGGGGTACATTTGCTATCCTTGGGGAGCTGCTTGCCCTCTCCATAGCTCAATCTCCTCTCAAACTGTAACCGTGGCAGTAATACTTCTGTACAGTGCTTTCATGGCTAGTGCTAGAAATCAACATAGAGTCCAAGCAACCATCACTATTTTCAACTGGTTCTCAGTTGACAAAAAAGATTAACTGCATTAATATTTGGGTTATGGCTCCAAACTGAAAGAGAGTAGGTTTAGATCAGATATTAGGAAAACATTCTTTACCGTAAGGGTGGTGAGGTCCTGGCACAGGTTGCCCAGAGAAGATGTAGATGTCCCAACCCTGGAACTGTTCAAAGCCAGGCTGGACAGGGCTCTGAGCAACCTGGTCTAGCAGAAGGTATCCCTGCCATGGCAGGTGGTTGGAAATAAATGGTCTTTAAGGTCTTGTCCAACCCAAATCACTCTATGATTCTGTGATGTTATTTTTGGTTTATTTCATTTTCTCCTACAAGCCACACTCTTATAAGAAAATTTTAATGTTGTTCCTCCTGTTCTCTCCTGCCTTGTCAGTAGTAACCAGTCCTCTTACTTAGGTTTCCATTCCACACCTATATTTGTGAAAGTTCCCCTTCCTCAAGCACATGTTAGTCAAAGATAAACAGTGTAGTTTTACGGCTAACATGATGTTTTCCTAATGTTTTTCTAAGTAAGTAGTCCATAAATAAGCAATATAAACGTGGTTTTCACAGTTGACAGTATCTGACATTTTCATTAAATGCTGTTCATTTATTACCATTATTAACCCTGCCTCTGACCAACAAAAGAAGTTATACTGGCACATGAACTTATACAAGTCCACAAAAATTAACTACACAACACCAGCAGGATGCCATTCAGAGGAGTAATGCCACGTCTTAAAAAATAGATCCTAAACTGATGAGGAATCTACAGCTCCCAAGCCACTCTTCGAGCAGCCACAGGCCTTGATTCTGCTGTCAAAGTGTATCAAAGGAAAGGAGCTGCAAAGGGGATGAGCACTCCACAGGCTTGCAGGGAGAGCAGGTGGTCATTTCAGGTTACGGCTGTTAAAAGGAAGTATTGCACATCTGTATTCACTTTGAGCATCCAATTAATGTTTTAAAGAGATTCTTTAATACTTCTAATAATTTTATTATTTTTCACTTTTATTTTTTAATGCCCTCTGAGAACCTTGAAAATCCAATGTCTTTTCCTTTTAATTTTGTCCTTTTCTATTTGGCACACTCATTTATCGGAGTTTCTTAGCAAGCCTGAAATTAACATGTTTTTCTTTCCCTGTCCCTTCCTGGTTTGGAAAATCTTGTCTTTACATGTGGAAGACACAATATCTTACAGCAAACAGCACAGCACACCACAAAACTCAAAAACTTTATCCAGACTCCCCAGAGCAAGACAAGGGCCTGAAGAATAGATTTAAAATATTGACAGCAACAATGCAACAGCAGCCATGAAGCAAATGGTAAGGGAATAAATGCGGGTTTCAGATAGCTTGGGTCCAGACATTCTAGCATTAAAATTTAGATTGCCAACTTAAAACATCAGAGCACACAGTCAGTAGAGGCAGCCTTGGACTCCAGAACTAAGGTAGAAATACCAAATCCAGAGCTCCAGTCCTGAAATATCTAACTCAGCACCTGCTTAACTTGAAGGCCCCTAAAGCCAGAGTGTATGCCGTGTAGGATTACCAAGCTATATTCTTTTACAAGTTACTACTCTTTCCTAATTTGACAGAAGCTTTCTGTGCCCTCAGAACTGCCTCACTTAAAAGGAATTGACACTTCTAAGGCAAACCAGCATGTAAGCAATCCCACCTTTGCCTACGAGGGGGCAGATCAAATAGCCATTCACTGTGCAGTTAAAACATTCCAGGTTGGATACTTGGTGAGAGGGTCTGCAGGTACCTACTTTGGCAAATATGCCACGTGGCAAAGTTCCCCCAGCAGCCAATGGAAAAGGCAATTCAAAGCAAAAAGCAAAGAGGGTCTGAATTGTAATCAGGAAAAGACTCTGCTGACAACTACAGAAGCTTAGCTAAGTAATTTTCCTGGCTAAATTAAATGTGTACAGTAAAGAGCTAATGTCAAATGATACAAACTGGTGTCCCTTGTCCTAAAATGCAAAGAGAAGGTGAAAATAGCATTCAGCAATCTTTCATTCAGTTCAGGTCCTCTTCTCTGGGCTATCACTGACAGCTGAATGTAAATTGCACAAATGCTGCTGCATGCAGAGAGTAGATGCCAGCAGTCCTTCTGCAGGCATGCTTAAGCTACGGGAGTCATTGTGTCGCTTGTGCTATCTCTTTTCTTGTGACTATTGCACCCCTTTCTACATAGTGGATCAGCTTCAAGGGCAAAGTTAAGATGGCTGCTGAGATTGCAGCCCCAGCCAGATTACTTCATGTTTCACATCACTTTCCCAGGGCTAAAGAAAATACAAATGAGGCAAAGCAAATGGCTCTATGACTGTCGCTCCTGTGCCGCTCTGCTTTAGGAATAAACAAGACACATGCTCAATTCTTAGAAAAGCTAGTCGGAAACGCTCACCATTAGGAAATAGTTCTTTAGAGTGGAGGTGGTGGAAATGGAGATGCCCACTTAGAGGTGTGAGTAATATAGTAAAGGGTAAGAGGCTATGATTTCAGGCACAGCATTTATTTGCTGTTCTCTGCTCACTGGTTAAGGGAGTTTGCCACGCTCATGGCATGATTTCAAATGACTTTTGAGCAATTTAACTCGCCGCACACAATGCACAGGACTACAGATTAGTTACCCAAGGAACTGTTTGCAGCACGTACCTTGCAGATATTTATACTATTTATCAGAACTACCCACAGTGGAGGCACTCGCTGCAAGCAATCATGTTGTCAATAACACATGACTGTAAAGAGCTAATATGTGCATAAGTGTGAGAAAGCAAGTTTGCCAAAAAATGAAAGTGAGAAAGGGGCTGTTAAAGATTTCTGAGTTGCCTCAAAGCAGATATTTTCTTCTGAAGAGGGTGTGGATTTGTTAATCCCAGGTGGTCAAGAGAAACATCAGATTCATTTTTGTTCATTTAATGCAGCAGCAGTACCACGCTTTGTCTAATCCAGTATAGGTGATAAAGTAACCAAGCATCAACAGAAAGACCCACAAAAGGATTAAATTTAGATTCACAGAATCATTAAGATTGAAAAATACCCCTAGGGTCATCAAGTCCAACCATTAACCCAGCATCTCCACTGTGTTCACCACTAAACCATGTCCCTAAGTGCCACCTCCACACGAATTTTGAACACTTTCAGGGATAGTGATTCTACAACTTCCCTGGACAGCTGGTTACAATGCCTGATCACTCTTTCAATAAAGAAATTTTTCCTAATTTCCAGTCGAAACCTCCCCTGGTGCGACTTGGGGCCATTTCCTCCTGTCTTGTCAGTTTTTACCTGGGAGAAGAGACCAAGACTGTTTATGCATATTACTGTTTCCCTAGGAGCATGAGGTCTAAGTAAATTATAAAACTTCAGATTCCATAAGCACTTAGAAAAGCATGTGGCTTCCCAGCCTTCAGATACAGATCAACTTCTTTCCATGTAACCTTTGATCTCCTCTAGATGCTGAGATTCAGGAATAACGGTCTTAGTATCATATAAATAGATTTTTTCTGTGATTTGACATACCTCAAGGAAGTGGCAGATTTATAGCTTTTCTTCCAGTGAAGTGAGGAAAGAATCCTTCACACCTTTATTTTCTTTAACTTTCCTATTTTAATGGAAAAAACCCTGTCTGCTTACCTTTGTTTAATATGCAGGTAAGGAAACATCATACACTCTTACCATAGTAAAACTACTTCATTATCTTTCAAAAGTCAAACTCACAAATAAAGTAATTGTTCCACATTAGCCTACCTGTTTAATAAACAAAGAAGTTGTTGATACAATCATCTAACAATCTTTTTTCCTAATGCCTGCCTCAGAGAATGATTCAAAAATGTGTCACACCTTTAAATGTAAACCAACAAAAATGATTTTTAATATATTTTCTATAATAGACTTTTGTACTGAAACTCTTTTAAAAATAGAACTGCTACAAGCCTGCTATTACTTTCTTTTCCCTCAGATATTTTTCAGTAATTAACTTTTCTCTAGATCCCTTATCTCCATCCTACTATTAAAAGCCATTATAAACCATTAAATGTTTTTAAAATAGTTGTCTCAATTTTCCATAACTCTTCCTTATTTAATGTATGCTTCTTCTATGCAGAAAATGCACCAGCTGCTATTTTTGGAAAATATCTGTATGCAGCATATTGTACAGAAATTTATTTTTACACTTCTAATTGTAAAAAAGAAACGAAAGCTGCAGAAATGTGTTGGCTTTTAGGAATAACGCACCCTTCCAAAAAGTGAGGATTGGACTGACACTTTCATACAAAATTAAGCTAGTAGAATCCAAATAGAAACATATGGGGAAAGAAGCCAGAAGTGATGGCATTACCCAATAACAGAAACTGAATTTCAGCCCATGGCCCTCACTCGCCACTGCTCTCTTTCTTTGCTCATATTTTTCAAATGATGGTTATCCAATCCTAAATGGATTACTCCAAAAATTCTGCTTACAGTGACAGTTTGTTTTATGTGATAAATGCACAGGTTAGTTTCTATCTTTCTTTTCCTTTCCTGAATAGAATTGAAAAGTCATTTTCCTAACCTCATTAACACTCTGCTAGTTGTACAAGAGGGTTCACGATGTCCCTTGGAAATACCCCATATGAAAGCGTCATGTGAGAAGTGGAGTAGTAAAGGGTGAGCATCAGCAGTGAGGACATACCCATACATCTGAGCACTATCTCTTGGGTGTCCTGTGTTTCCCTTGGCCCCTAGAGTCACATTCCGTTAGCCAAAAAACTTACTTCACCCATGTTATTTGAAATCACAACTGTGAGAGTAGTGATAGTAGGAATTGGTTTCTATCATGAAACGTGCAATAAAATAAGATTTTTCTTTGTTCCTCTACTCAAATGGACGCTTGAGAATATTGACTTTCATTTGAAAAATGGAACAAAAGCTTCACCAAGGATGGAGCTAGTGAAGCCTAGTGTGATACAATTCAGTGCCCTCACAGCCTTCTCAGAAAACCACAATGAATTCTGACTCTTACATTCATCACATAAAACACCACGGCTGCTACCACAAAGGGTGTGCAACATGCCAGTCTTGCCAGGCTTTCTTTCACTGGAGATGGTAACCATTTTTTTTTTTTTTTCCTCTTTGCATTCCATTTACCAGTTCCTTCTGATCGGATTTAAATTGGCTATTTAGGTTCAAAACTTATTGGAAAAAGTGATGAACAGAGACACAGAGGTCTTAAATCATCCTTCCCTTAAGAAACTAAGTAAAAAAACTTTTATGGATATGAAGAAATTAGTTTGAAATATGATTACACATACACTCGCTTAAAAGAGAGCAACAACTCAGGTCTTTTGAAGCTGTTTTGTGTTTGAGTTCTACATTTAGGCAAAAGAAGGCTTATTAAAGAGATTCTGGAAAAGGCAATACGAAATATGAAACAAGAACTCTGTAAAATGCGACTGCCCATTTTGCCTCACAAGCAGCTTTACCAAGCTCAGAGAAGGATTCCAAAGCAGCTGTTGCTTGCAGGGGCTAGATAGTAAGAAGGTTTCTCATAAATCTAGCTTATGCCTTTTTTCGCAAAAAACAGTTTATGTTTCTACTGCAGACAGTATTCTGCTGTGTATGATGCTCTTTCAGTACAAAGGAGTACAAAAAACAGACTGTAAAGGCTTTAAGATTCACAACACTTGCTTTTCTTCTTAACTAGTACCCTGTTTACAAAGATCCAATTACTCCAGTCGTCTTGTTTGCAGACATTGGGTCAACAAATAGCAGGATGGATACGCTTTCTTGTGACTCGGGTAACCAACATGAATAACTCATTCTGAAAATTATACTCAGAGGAGCACTTAAAAAATTCCAAAAACCTTATGTGGTTGTAAGATTATTTGATGAACTACATAAAACAGACACAGTCATATAAAAAAATCATTAGCAGGTCATGGATAATTCACAGATAGAAAAAGTTATTAAATCCCAAAGTGTTTATACGCAGTGAATATCTATGACCTACTCTATTCAGTACATGTGTATTGCAGAAGTATATTGGTTCTTTTCTGACACTTCATAGATATTTACATATACTATTTCAACTATTCTACAGTTTAGAGTAAGAACAAGATGTTAGGCTAACAAGCTGCTTCTGAAAAATCCAGCAATTGCAGTGATTCATAAACCAAAACCTGATAATCCCTCAGATTTACTTCAAATATTTTCTTGAGTAAACTACAGAACACACAAAACCTGTGTGTTCTATATTTATATTGGAAAAATGCCTTCAGTGTTTCAGAATAGCAGTTTACAGGAGCTCATTAAATTATTATGGGGTTGTTTGGAATCCAGCTCCAGCAGAGTTACTCCATGTGCGAATGCCTATTGATTTCAGGGGAACTCCTACTGCACTGTCTGTTGTGAAGTCTTATTTCTTTCTCATTTAAAATCCTCACTACTGTGTTAGCTCATTTCATTTTATTATTGATTCAAATCCTGGTGATATTAGAGCTAACATATCCAGAGCAAATCTATGAAATGAGAGAGGCTAAAGATCAGAATGCTAATGATAAAGATGGTCATTCACAAAGAGAAGACTTAACTATTTTTTTAAAGACTGCTAGGTATAAAGAAATCTAGTCAATAAATAACATTTAATCTTTCTTAGCTCTAATATACCATACATAATCTTATCTGTCTCCATTGTTTTTTACAGAAACCTCCCTGCAATGTAAGATTAATTCTATTTAATAATTAAAATTACTTAAAAGCAAAATTGACTACTTACAGGTACAAGCACTGATTATGTTAATTTAAATTATAAATGCTTTTTCTTCAGTGCAATCATGTATTTTTAAGTCTTTTAGACAACCATGCTTCAAGCACATTTGCTATGTGAATAGATAACTTGCATATGGTACTAAGTTTCCAATTTAAAGTAAACCCTTTTTCTTTTCTTTTTTCTTCTCTTTTTTAACTGAAAGCATTTTTTATTCATTATCTATTCCTCTTTACATACAATGGCTATAAAAAAAATTACCTGTTTTATCGTTTTGATTGTTTAACAATTTCATGCAGAACATTTGTTTTGTTTGTTTTTTTTGCAGCACAGATTTCCATATTTTGCTTGGTTCCTGTGTTGCTTACACCCAGATAGGGAAACTCTGCTGTAAATACACGCAGGCCTGATTCTGCAAAAAATACTTACTTAAAGCTCCTGTAGGATGGCTGTGGCATAAAAGTACCTACTTGAGTGTTTAAATCTGGGCAAGGGCTTATGTGCTTTGCTGCACCTTAAAAAGCTTAATTTTGTATTCAAGGCATTATAGCCAGCCATACAACTGTATGCTCAGATCATACCTTGCTGACAATCAAGCAGATTCCATGTATAGGAGAAGAGCTCACTGAAGAATCAGCTCTTGATCGATCATTTACATGCTATTTACAAGCAAATCTCCTTCTAACCCTTCACAGGAGCATCACTAGTCACTGTTTGACATATTCAGAGTAACCCTAACTGCAATGTGCTGGATGCTCTAACAGTTCAGATGAATGCCTGAGGGGCAGAGGAGCCTCAGCAGTGACAGGAGAAACGGGATTTAACTCATCTCACTGTAGACATACATATCTAAGCCAGTCGATTATTTCTGCTTTGTAGTTACTGGAAACTTGAAAAGAGGGTTGTATTTGGGAACATAACAGAGCAAATACACTGCTAACTTGTCTTAAAAGAGGCAGTGCATTAAATATAAAAAACAGTCCTGATTCACAAGACAAAAAACCCCAAACAAAAACAGCAACAAAAACAATGAGAAGAAACCACTAACAAACCAACTAACCCCAACAAAAACAACAAAAATGAAAAGAAATAACAAACAAACAAAACCACACAAAACAACACCAACAAAAACGCAAACTCTTTCGGCCAAGTATTGCTGAAGAGAAAAACGGGTAAAAAAGCAATAATCTAAATAAATAAGCCCAATAACTCCACTAGAGGATAGAGATGTGTGATGCAAATTCAGAAGGTTATACTTCTAGGGAGGTGTTTGTTAGTCCAAAACTTTATGAGAGTCCTTGAATGTTCCAGAATCTCTGTTGCTGAGGGAAAAAGCATAATATATAGTGCAGAAAAAGTATAGAAATATTATCATTAGTCCAGCTGTTGTAACCCTATCTAGTTCATCATCCAGTAGCCTATCAACAGTTCTTCACGAAAGATTCCAAACAGCATCTTTTAACTTTTCAGTGAAAAGCAGAATTTCACTGTGTACAAAGTAGGTTTTCTGGATGTGAGCTGGGCATGCAAGCACACCAAAGGTTTCCTAATTGTTTGCCAGGTGGATTGCAATTTGTCTGACAGACACTTCTAAAGGAATGATCACAGTTCTTGCACTCCATTTTCAGGCAGAAACTGTTCACAAAGGTCACTCTCCAAAACTGAAATGTCAGACAAATTACCATCCAGGCTGCAAACTCTGCCTCTGAAGGGTACTCAGCGTGATTTGCAACTTCAGGGTTTCAGGTTTTTATTGTTCATACTCCTGAGAAAATCACTGTGGAGCTTATTTGTTCCAGAGCCTGCAGAGTCAGAACTCCTGCATAAGGAACTCGCAGGAGGCGTGACCGTCAAACATGTTGCTCTTTTGTTTGCAGAACAGCATCTTACAGAGGTCGAAGGAAAATAAGTGGTAAGCTGATGCATCTCATCACTGCAGAGATGGCTGACTGAAAGGGGCAAAATCAAAGGTCTGTTTCAAACTTGTATCATGCAGTACATCCTCTACAGCCAATTTCTCAGGAACAATACAGCAAGAGAAAAATCACAGCACCTGCAAACAGCTTAAGAGATTGAAAGGAAGTCTATAGCTGCGCGTTTAAAATAAGAACGTTTAGATGAAGGTTCAGTTACTAGTTTGCACGTGTTTTGTTATTTTTTTAAACATCCCAATGCAATTTTTTAACCACATTCTCTTGAAATTAAAATTCTTACCAATATGGATATATTTTATTAAAGAGACCGTTATGCATCTTCCATCACATACAAAAAATTCATATAAAACCGGACTAAAATCTAAATTTTTATAGGAACTTAGGTGAAACTATACCAGTTGTCCTACTTTTTAATTCTCTTTAACCTATAGGAATGAGGCTCAGGTTAGGGACTCCGAGTTCTGCAAAGATATCCCTACATAATTTATGTACACGTGGATATAGAGACTTGACAACCTGCACTGCCTCATTTTGCATATCATAAATGGTTTAGCCACTAGTATCACCTACATTAGGGGATGAGCAGATACACATATAAAACGGGGTGCAAATCTCAAAATATTCCCGTGAAGGATCTTCTGTTCGGGTTAACAATGACAAAAATCTACTTTGAAATAAGAAGGAGGCACATTTGCTCAAAATTCTAGGTTGGAGGCTTTTGTAAAGAGTGGACTCTAGACAGGTCATTAGCACTTAAACATTATCACAACTTCTGATTTTAAGAGCATGCCCACAGGCAGAAACTGCAGGGCTCAGGAGCTGCAGAGCAGGAGCTCAGTGGCTGCCAGCAGCGTCTATTTCATGTTCCCAAGTGCATTTATGGTTGGTATTTATGACTAAAGAATAAATAAAATAAAATCATTCTTTTCTTTCCTGGCATTTAGAAACGTTACAGAAAAACCTAGAGTAGAAAATATTTCTTACCTGAATCTGGCCTAATTCTGTCTATTCACCAGCCAGATCAAAAAAAGGCTAGTTGTGCATTTAAATCTGGCACTGATGTTACCAGGCAGTGTTCACTTAATTAGGTCGCACACAGCCGTACTGAGTGACAAAGAAAATTTGGTTACACACAGATTGTTCTGATTTTCCCCTATTATACTTGAAGTGGATATTTTGGTAAAGACCTTTACTTTATTGCACAATTACTAGGTGCATCAGTACCTCCTTTAAGTGATGCAGTTAATGTAAGCTGGTGGATTCAAATCACCTGAATACAATATCTGTCTGTGTAGTCAGATACTTGATATTCCATCACACTATCCAAATCTGTCAAGCCTATGAACAGTTCTTTAGACTTACAAGGCTCTGGGAGGGAAATAAAATTTTTACATTAGAGATGGAGAGTAAGGGCAGAGGCAAATGGAGGTGACCAACCCTGTACCACAAAGGATACCTGTGCCTTAGCTGAAAACTGACCCTGGATTTTCACATTCAAGCCAAGTACCTCAGCCTCTAGACCATCCTCCCAAGTGCAAAGATAACTGCATATTAATTAAAAACTATTAGATGTGCAAGACTTCCATACGCACTCATCACTGAGATTAGTAGGTTTAAAATATTGCGCATCACTCTAATCTTCCGAGAAAAGGGATTTAAATATATTACCTCATCCCATCCACAGACATCTTTTCCATTATCATTTTAGTGACCTTTAACAAGTGGAGGATAGATGGGAGAAAGTGTGTGTTAACATTAAAAATGCTTTTTTGAGGCTCTAGAAAAATATTGACTGAGGATCCACTTTCATACATTCAATATTGATGTTCTATTAAAAGGGTTTCTTCCCTTTCTTTTATACTCTGGCACTTGCAGCAGTTAATAAGTTAGCACTTTTCAATTCCAATAAAGTTATGTCATGTGGTCTGAAGCAATTTAATTATTTCCAGTGTAAGTTAAATAGTCACATTTAAATGCAGCTCTTACCAGAAAAATGATATTTTCAGTTCGATTCTGCTCTAGCAAAATCAAGCAGAAGCCTCTTGAATCTGAATAAAAATCTGAAGCCACATGAACTATTAAAATACACAAAAATAAAAAAAAAATCTTGTAAAGTAAATACTAAGAAGATAAACCTCAAAAATTCAGATCATGTCTATATTTCACTGATATAAAATTAACAGTTCAGCCTCAGAACAGCACTGATTAAAAAGTATTTAAGATGGATTTTCCTAAAGATGAAAACATTTTGACAATGTCTCCTAAACTTCGGTCTTGAATTTGCAGATTTTGTGAAAGATATTCAAATACAATAATAATCAAGTAACAAAATTATAAATCAAACAAGTCAAAGATATCTCACCACTAAAAAAATGTTTCATAATGAGTCTTGACACTTCCTTTGTAGTTCCTTGACTATACAGTTCCCAGCATATCAATTTAGAAGTGTCAATCAATAGATCAATCCCCAACCACTGCTTTAACATTTGGGGGAAGTAATTCAACATATTAGAGCTGTTTGTGTGTATTTTTTAAGTCCTGATGCTTTGCTTTAGGAGTTAGTGCAGTCTAGCAGCAATTACTGTATGCATCTAAATACTGTCCATGTTGTATAAAAACTTTTGCTACCTTAAAAAACAAGAACAGCAAGAAAATGTCAAATTACAGAAGGAATCCCACTTCACTGTTAGCTGCGGAAAAAGTGGTTTTTGCACTAGTTGCATTCTGGTTTTAATCTGTCTGTAAGACAGTATGGCATAATTGAAAAGAAAACAAAAGCCATGGTGCAACCAAAAGCAACCTTACTTAGAATAATTTACTTGAATTTCCATCCAGTCTCATTAATGAGTATCCTCAGCAAAAGTTATGAACATTTCATTTTGAAATATTTATTGCAATTTTTAAAGGCGGATTGGTAAAGATCACTCCAGCTCTCCACATTCCTTCTCTAATGCTCACGCTTTAATTGAGTTAGTCCATCAATGTCATACACTGTTTGGAGAATGGATGCAGGGCTAGGACTGTTAGCATTGCATATGGAAAGGACTTTGATTTAATTAACAATAATATCTCCATAGAGAAATTAAAGGCTATAATCATTCTGTTCTAATAAATTGGATTTGGGCTTTTTGTTTGAACGGGGAGTGGTGAATGATGTCCAGGTCTACTTCTTAGAAGTGGCAGGACATGAAATAGAGATAGGTTGCAAAATGTCGGTAAGTTCAAACCACTTAAAAAATAAATTATTATTTCACTTTATTGGAAATGTACCAGGAGCACTGCTCTGCAAACCAGCCCATGAAACGCTACAGCTTCCTACTTCTGTGGGTTTTTTTAGCTGCTGGGATGAAAATTCAATTTCAACAACAATACTAAAAATAACCAGTCCGTAGTTCCATCTTGAATGCACAAGACATTCCTTGTTGATTTTGCCTTGGCAGTTAACTCACTGAAAAGGCTGAGTTAAGGTAATTACACACATGAGCCAATATTCAAAGGAGACCAACATACTCTGAATATATGTTGATATTGGCAAATGAATCTCATTCAGCTTCATGGGTTTCCATACCTCTTAATTTGTTTTTCATTTTGTGCACTCCACTGAGCATCTTTAAAATAATAGCCAAATATATTTGTTAAAAAAAATCATTCTGGCTAATGCATGAAGCATAGAGTTGAGCTTGGACCGTGAAATAGACAGAAGATAATGCTCACTTAAATTCTCCCTAAATGCAGTTAAACACCAGCACTGGAACAACTGCTTTCCAATATTTGATTAAGGTACAGAATGCAGCATTAAACGGGCACATGATGGAATTTATCCCCTGTTTTTTCATAGTAGCTTCTAACTTGGTGTGTCAGAGGCAGTAACAACACATGAGGGAAGTAGAAGTAACAGCGGTTGATATCATTTTAATCCAGAAATCTTGTATTTTAAGGTCAAACAACCAAGAGTGAGAACCTTGAAGAAAGATAAGTGAAGCACACTGTTTCTGAAGTAGAAGTACACTAATCAGTACCAAAAGGGAGGACTGATGGCGCTAAACAGAAGAGGGGACCTGAGGAAAGATCAAGAAATACTCATAAATGCTTTAGCAGCAGCTGATAGGAGACTCTAAAGTATTAATTCTATCGTTTATTTTCCTAGGCTGTATGAGCAAGTAAATAAACAGCAGGACAACATCAAAACCAAAACTATTCAAATAGAGATGAGAAAGATCAAAGTAATCATGAATATGTTTTATCATCGTTTCCTGCTGGTAAATATTGTTAAGTGGAAACATAATAGGAATCCATGAAAGCAGAACAAGAGTTATGCATTTTGTCCTAGAAGACCATACATAATAAATAGAGCAACAATACACCAGCTCAAGTTTAAAGACTAGAAAAATGTGCTATTTTTACACATAGAAATTGAATCCAACAATAAGAAATTCTAGAGTATTTTAGAACACTTCAGTTGGACCTTCTGTGCGTGGCTTACTTAGCTTTTCTGTGGGTGTACTTGCTTGCTTGTTGAAAGAAAAAGCTGTCACCATCAATAAACAAGGATGATTAGATGCCTTTTATAAAAGATAATAACATTTCCTCTAGCAGAAAAACATTCTTTGAATTAAGAAGTGTCGTGGGGTGACTTTATAATGTGTATCCCCTATCACTACCCTATGCCCACCAATCTCGTCTGTGTCTTTAAACTGAGCCTGAGAAGGACAGAAAACAAAAAACATTTTAAAGCAGTTGTTTCAAGGACACGGAGATACGCTCCTCTGTTTCTGCGGTACCCTTGTTTTTTTTTCTTCGGCTCTTTTTTCTCCCAGCGAGAGACGGAGGGTTGAATTTCATTTTCCTAGGATTTTTGGGGTTTTTGTTCTTTTCTTCTCTTCTGGACTGTTTCAACAACATCTGAACACATCGGGAGAATTCTCCCAGAGGCCCAGGGGGGTGGCCCCTCGCCGACCAGCTCCGAGGAGGAGAGAGACCGCACCTACAGAGGACCTCTGAAATCTTCTCAGGTTTTCTCTCCACAGAGAGATCGATCTCATTATTTAGCATTACTATTCCCCACCTGTGTGTTTGTTAAATAAATAGCTTGTTATCTCTTTCACTTTCCTTTGAGGAAATTTTTTTCCCGAACCTGGGGGGAGGGGTGGTTGTGACCTGACTTCTATCAGAGGATATTCTCCTCCAAATTTGTCCAAACTAGGACAAGAAGTCCTATGAATAATCCTAAAATCTTGCTGAGGCCATACTCGATTCAAGGTAGCTGCAATGAAGGAAAAAGCACCACCTAAAAATTGTACCTTTATAGCAAAATAAAGCAAGTTCAGTCTCCAGAAAAAAAAATTAAGTAAACTCTATACTGCATTTAGCTCCCATGACAATTAAAACAGGGAAGAATAAATAATATTTTATGTAATCTCCCAGTAGCTCACTTCTCTACAAGGAAGGCATAATCAAAAATTATGACTCTATTGAATTGTCTGAAAACAAGAAATGTTAAATATCTCAAGCATATCATAGAATGCTCTTGATGTGCTACATATGCAAATTTAATAATAGGACATAAATTACTATGAATGAATTGTAAGTATCTCTTACTGTCAAAGTTTGTTTACCTCACTGTTTGCACAAATCTTCCCACTTCTTGAAGATTTTCTGTGGAGCATTTCTTCTGATAAGAAAAATAAATATAAGAGCATCAGAAACCTTTATCTTTTTAAAGAAACGTTCCGTGGTTCAGGAAGGAAGCAAGGACTAAGATCATTAACACAATTTTAGGGAATATAAATTGTCAAAACTAATTAAAGGGTCTATAATCATTAAGAACCACCAGATATCTTTCTTTCCTCACATCTTTGAAGTTCAGTGGTTTTCAACTTTTAAAAATTTGAAGTCTACTAAATTTTCCGGAGAAGACGCAGCTTACTTCAAAAACTATTCATATATATGGAATGATGTGGAACATGTATTAACTTTTCTTCTGCCTTTCCTATTTTGAAATTTTCTTAGAAACAATTGCAGGTCCTCAGCCCATGAATGACTGATCACAGTCACAAAACCTTCCAAAGTCCCAATTACAAGCTCCTGGAGGTAGAAATCTATGGTAACCAGTCTACAGGTTCTGTTTGGCAAGAGTTTATTTCAGTTCAGTCCTTTATTACCTTCCTGACTCTGGACTGCAGCTGCTTTAAAGTTTTGGTATTCTAATTAATTCATAGTTTTCATACAAAATCCAGTTAGAAAGAATTACCTTCCAGAAGATTCAATAATTTATTTTTCTTAATTAATGTGTTGGACAATACTGGACATTCAGCAACTGTTCACATTTCAATCATAATTTTCTAGTGATCTTTAATCTTCCATAGCTTTACCCATTATAATATTTGTGGGGTCCCATTGCCATACTATTATAAATTCATCCAACCCAAATTTTCTTCAGAATGACTGCCATGTTAACTGCTCTTCTGGACTAGATTTGTTTCAAGCAACTCCTATATTTATGGTGGTCCAGCACTAAAATTCAATGTCAGTGTAGGTCACAGACACCAAACTAGGTAATCATTCAATAACTGAAAATAGTGGGAATTCTAAGAGGTCAACGTAGCCGCCCAGAAAACAGTGTGTCTCCTGAGGGAAGAAGGATTTTGGCTTCTTTCTTTATATTTCTGCTCAAATTCTTAAGGTAGCACATGGAGGACATTGAACAGCTCACAAAATCTTCCAGAAAATAGTCCTAGAAACAGGAAATGAAGTTAATGTGATGCCAATGAAACTTGTAAATACATAACTCTAAGCTCAAAACTGCATAAATTTAATGCACACAACGCACTACATTAATTTACACCAGTATCACCTTGTTTACAGTCCAGATACTCCCTAGACATGGCAGCCACACGATAGCACCTGCTTGATTTTGAACATTAATTTAAGAATTTTGAGGGTTTTCTTTTTTGTTTGTTTGGGTTTGGTTTTTTTTATTTGGGGGGGGGTGTGCTGTGTTGTTTTGGTTGGTTGGGAGGGGTTGGGGTGGGTTTGTTATTACAGTTTTTTTGCATGCAGTTCTATAATATTAAGGTGAGTCATTCCACCACTCAAGAAACAATGTGACGTAAGGTTGACTTATCCTTGAGCACCCATGGACAACCACCATGGCCAGTCATTGCTTCTTCTGGGCAGAGAACAACAGTCTGGAGCTCAGAAAAGGCAAATTCAGGGTCCCAGTGAAGAATACAGGTGCCTGACAAAAGCCCACCACGTCTACACCCCACCTTCATGCGTCTCGATATTGTTCGGCTGCCAGCAGGCAGTACAGCTTGAAATCCTATGGCTTCTCTATAGTAGATAGTCTACCCGAAAAACAGAACAGCTTATCAGCTTGCTGAGTTACATCAAGCAGAGCTATAAAATTCAAAGCCTCGTGTGGAGACCAGTGCAGTTCCACATAATGGAATTTTTCATTTTTTTACTCTCCACTCCAAAAAAGTAAAAAACTTCAGATGAAATCATTGTGTTAAAGGTTAAGACTGAAAAATAAAGCACTCCAAAAGGTAGGAAATAAAATAAAGGTGCACTGTGCAACATAGCTCAGATCCTTCAGCCACAAACATTGCAATTTCTGTGTTGCCTTACACAACATGTGCATGCCACGTGTTCCTTTCCCTTTTCTTCTCCCCGCTCTGTGCCTTTGGGCCAAAATGACCCACAAATTTTCATTAGAAAAAGACCAAGCACTGTGAAAGAGTCGGTTTTGTCCTTTGGAAAAGAAGAATGGTGATATCAAACCAGGTGGACCCTCTCTTTGGTGACCCTAATACTGATCCATAACAGATGTTTCAGACCCAGTATAAGAATAAAACAAGCATATGGTGAAAAAAATTCCCTGGAGTCCAGTGATTTGCAGCTCAAATGTTTATAAAACTGATGTGATGAATATTGAAATCAACAGGAACTGAGCTTTGAATTCAGGAAGTACTGTAGTAATACTAAAACTCATGGAAAACTGGACCAAGTTTGACACTCAAAATTAGAGAAAACTTTTGTTTTTAAATTCTGCACTGAACAGGGATAAGAAAGGAGAAACAAGGAAAATCTTGAGATTTCTGTGAAGATAAATTCCTTAGGTTTTGTGAAGTAGTTCAGTACTACATCTAAAGCATATAAGAAAGGGACGCACAAGGAAATCAGTAATTTTGTATTCCGCAGGGTCTGGATGGCAAAGTAAATAAGGCTTGGGGATATGTACCCTATGATTCAGCACAAGCAAATGTTGAACAATTATCCTCATAGCAAACGCTGAACAGTCGTGTATAAGTGCATATATGAACCACATATATACACATATGGTGTAAAAGGGCAGGAGTCCTGTGGACGGGGGAAACTATGTCAAGTGCTAATTAAAACCTTTCCAACTATAGATTCATTGAGGAGCTGAAAAAAATTTCCATATATTTCCCACATTCTGACATTTGAAAACATGGTTTCCTGTTTTTCTTAATGTGTGTCTCTGGGGTGCAAAATGCGTATGTTTATACTTACACAAAGTCTACTGATTGACAGAATTACTTTTAAATGTCCTTTGAGACACAGGAAATCCTTTCCCTTTGGTTATGTTGTTTTTTAAAGATATACATGGAATACACATGCACTTGAAATATTTCATTACATTATTTTAAATAATCGCAATAATTCAACTTGATTTGTATCTTTTAAGTTCTTTTTTCCCTGTTTACTGAAGCTGACTTCATTAAGGAGTCAGATGATGTCTGCTTCCCACAAGAAAAAATAAAAAAAGGACTATTGAGAACATATTCTCCTCTTTCTCTTGTAGGTCATTTTGATATATAACTTAATTCCTTCCTAACATTTTTAGAGGCATACTGAAGCCTCCAGACTACTTAAATGTAGTAAGCATTTAAGCACTGCTGAGCCTTGACGTAGCCTATCCCAGCTACTACGGGCAAGATCAGTTTATAGACACTTGCCGTGGGGCCTCCAATCAGTAACAGAGCAAACCATACAAGTCACAGGATCTCTACAGCTTATCTGCACAAAACCCCAGGTGATGTGGAAAGACCTACCCTGGATTTTGGTACTGAGATGAATTTTCCTCCAAGAGGAAACATTGCTGTGAGCACTGACAAGAAGAAAGATAGCTATCAAAACAATTTTATATAAAGGATATTAAATCTTTATTTTATTTACAGTCCTTTGGAAATTTCTATCTTTGGACTCACCTGTATATATACACTTCCCCTTAAATCATTGCAGAGTTTTTTCACAGGTTTTGCTTGACAAATTTACCTCTTCCGAAGTCTTGCTTCATACCTCAGGAGTACACCAAAAGCTCATAAAAGCATATTGCAAACTTTTAAAACTATTATTTAGATTCTTTGGAAGAAAAGTCTGGGTTATAGGAAACCTGATGATTAGGAAGCCTTTGGGTGCTTTCTGATTCTAGACTTGTTCCTGTGAAGTCCGCATTTCACTCCCAGGGAATGCAATAAGCCAGAAACATCAGAGCATACAAGGAAGCAGCATCTTGCCAACCAGCATCAACACAAAAAGTAAAATGAAAAGTACAATAAGAAGAGCTGTCTGGGTCTCATTCTCATTCTCATACAGCTTCTGCTTCCAACATTTCGTAAATATTTGCTTTTACTTCCGTGCTGTGGTCAAGAAAAAACTCAGGTTGTTACTAAAATGTCAGTAAGCAGTGTATCTGAGGATATACATTTGAAATCTATGTATAAAGGTACAATTGATTCAGCTGACCTTTCCACGTTAATGTGAATACAGATATTCTAATGGCTAATGCAGGAAGCTACTGCGTGTGTCACACCATACTCCACTTGCTTCAGCCTTCCACTGTACATTTGTTTACGGGTACCAAAATGTCAATACCAAAAAAAAAAAAAAAAAAACCAAAACACCAAAAAAAAACAGCAAACAAAAAAAAGCACTCAAAAACTTTAACTATAATGAAACCTATGAGATTTTTCATTTGCTTTCATCTGAAGAGCACAAGATTAAACTGAAACTGTTCAGTAAGTTGCTTGTAAAGGGCCAAGAAAGACCTTAGAAAATAAGCACATCGGCACTCCTAGAAGACATCTACAACAAAGAGAGCAGAACAAGTTACAGACAGCAGCTACCCCAACTTTAAAGGAGCTAGCCCAGGCTCCCATGTCTCAGTAGGATGAAGCTCAGGCAGACATATCGATCCTGCTGGAATGTAATTTACCTTGTCCTGGTGTACTCCCAATGAATAAACGGTGCACCTTGTTAAGGAAAATGGTGTTCAGTGTGCCAAGGGCACATACTTTCCTTCTGCTCATGTGTTTCAACTAAGATATCACCTCTCTGTTAGTCGCCCTATTTGATGCCTAAGCTAACCCTGACTACTGTATGCAGAAAGCAGGACAGTTATTAAGAAATTAATGCAAGTCCCCTACTAACCATAACATGCTTCTTGTTTGACTCAGAAATCAGTGCTTAGGAACACACATATTTCAAAGCAGCGACACTGAAACATTATTGATCCACCAACACACTTCTATTTATGGCTGTGGGCATGTTCTGGTTTGCATGTGGGGAAGCATTTTCTGTGTAAATGAATTGCTGCTTCTTCAGCTGTCAAATGTATGAAGCACACAAAACAGCTAGAAACTATCCAATAATATCATATTATCTCATAAACCTGACCTTTATTAGAAATAACTCAGGAAAGCATTACGGTGGGTGTAGAGCAATTTAAATTGTGAGGTTTTGGATAGAATAATAGAGATTTGTCACCTTTAGAACATGTAGGTAACAAAAAAGCTTTCAGTCCTAAAATGTTCCTTAGATAATTTAAATGCATATAAATTTTACAATAACAAACTAAAGCTTGGACACTTGGGGAACAAGTTTAATAGTTTGTGTAGATGGAGAGGGATTAAATGTAAGGCAAGAAAGAAGAGGTTTGCAGCTTTAAACCAACTTCACATTCTTAGAGTTTTAAAGCTGGTCCTGATCCAACTCAGGCTTCTGCTTTATGCTATAATGTGTTATCTTCTATTGCCAAGAATGTCTGGAAAGCAGCAGCAGAATAGGGGTCTTCATTTTTGTCCATAGCTCTTTTCACTGGATGACAGAACTATTTCCGTAAAATAAGGGTCTGATCCTGCTTTCAAATAGCTCAGCAGCAATATCATTGTTTTCCCATATGGAGTAACCAATCAGAATTTTAAGTATTATTTCTCTCCATTTATGCAGCTCCAAAGCAGTGTTCACCAAGGAAGAATGCCCATGTGGTTCTTCACTGAATACTTCAGTGACTCACATAAGTTTTTCTCCATAGTCTTACTTTTACAGCTTCAAAATCCTGCAATGATACTTGCCTGCCTCAATGGTGCATCAGTCCTGAGTACACACGCAACTGGGAGGCACATGAGGAATTTAATCTCTGCCATGTACTATTCAGTCCATGGTGCCAAGAACAGCAGCAGAGCATTGATCCTGCCAGACCATTATCATATATCTAGTGCTGGTTGGTAGCCAGTGCTTCACAGGAAGATCCAAAACGCTGCTCAGTGAAACAACTGCATCAATCTCAGGATGTTAGATGAACAACTTCAGAAGGGAAGCCCTTGAAAATGTTTCTGAGAGACAAGACAACCCTCCTTCTCCCAGAACTGAAACTCCAGACTGAAAAATACACCAGATTATTCTTCCCTGTGTATAAGGTGTGATCAGTTATGTTTTAGGCACTACATCTTGAAATATGAGAAATTCATCTTTTTGGCAAACAGCAAGAGTGAGAAAGGTTCCAAGATGACGGAAAACCAGACTGCTATCTAAAAGTGTCCACAGCTTCTGTGGACCTGCCCAAGCCCAGTGTCCAAGGGATCCTCACAGAACTATAGCTGGGGCACCCCAGCTTCCCTCAAAGGCTGACCCCAAGTGATAGCCTAGCTTATGCAGCACAAGGTTAAAACCATGCCAGAGCTCACACTTTATAAGCCATGCTATCTTTCTTAATTAATGTTCAAGCACAGGTGGCCCCAAATACCAGATTTTATTGTTATATGCTGATAATTGTTATACTGTCGTTCATAGAAAAGTTTTGTTAGGAGTATTTCAAAGCTTCTCTTGAATTTAGTAAATCAAAATTGTTTTCATCCTCTGAGACTAGAACAAATAGATTCACGTTACTAAGGAGACCTGTCTCTGTGCAATTTCCTAGAGAGCAAAATAGCAAAAACAACAACAATCTCTAAATCCATTGTTAATAAGGTTCTTTTCTCTAATCGTATTTGTGGCACATGCTGAAAGCATGACTCTATTGTTACAAAGGCACTCGCTTGGATGACCTACATAGCTTGTTCATATCCTTGCTGATTATCAATCTTCGATACATCTATCTAAAAGAGATGTCAGTAAACATTTACACCACACCTTTTTATCCAATGTTCTGTTTTTATGATAAATGCAAGTCGTACCTTAAAGTAGCTGGTATTTCAGTACATGAAATTTTCAATGCTGAATTAAATTTCTGCTTCTATCTTATAAAAGCAAACTGCAAGATCCTAAAACAGGGGCAGACCATAAAAAAATCTCAAACATTCCTTAGGCAAATGTATAAGTATGTAATGGGGATCAAAGCGGAATATATAAATCCAGGATGTGAAAGAGCACAAAATACTCTCGAAGTGTCTAAAATCACTGACAGACAATCTATCTGCCTAATGTTAAACTACCAACTAAAAGATAAGGAAAGCAGAGAAGGGGAAAAATAATCCCTTCATTCTATAGGGGAGAAAAAAATTAAGCCAAAAATCCCCAGGACAAAATCCCATATGTACAATGCTCATAATATGCCCGAGCTTATTTATGCATCCCTCAATCAATGTGTGTGTAAGGAAGTAGGAACCAAGAACCAACATATAAAGATAAAATATCATAGAAGCACAGAATATGCGGAGTTGGAAGGGACCCCAAACTCCTGGCCCTGCACAGGGCATCCCAAGAATCCCACCATGTGCCTGAGAGCATTTTTCCTAAGGTTTCCTGAGCTCAAATGCTGTTGCAACCACTTCCCTGGGGAGCCTGTTCCAGTGCCCAACCACCCTGTGGCTAAAAAACCATTACCTGATATCAAACCTAAACCTTCCCTGACTCAGTAATGTTGTTTCTTCAAGTCCTGTCCCCGTCATGAGAGTGAAGAGATTTGTACCTGCCCCTCCTTTTCTCCTCATGAGGATATTGAAGACCACAATAAGGTCCCCCCTCAGTCTCCTCCAGGCTCAACAAACCAAGTGCCCTCAGCTGCTCCTCATATGGCTTCTCTTCCCTCCACCACCTTCATAGCTCTCCTTTGGATGGTCTCTAGTAGCTTAATGTCTTTTTTTATTGTGGTGCCCAAAACTGCACACAGGACTCAAGGTGGGGCCATACCAGAGCAGAACGGGACAATCCCCTCCCTTGCCCGGCTGGCGATGCTGTGCCTGGTGCCCCCGGGACACGCTTGGCCCTCCTGGCTGACAGGGCACTGAGGACTCATATTCAGCCTACAATCAACCAGGTCCCTTTTCACAGCACTGCTCTCCAGCCTCTCATTCCCCAGTCTACACACACAACCAGAGTTGCTCCATCCCAGGTGCAGAATCCTGCACCTGCCTTTGTTGAGCTTCACAGGGTTGGTGATTGCCCAGCCCTCTAATTTGCTGAGGTCTCTGCAAGGCCTCTTTGGCCTCAAGGGAGTCGACAGCACCTCCCAATTAAGTGTCCTCAGCAAGTTTACTGAGTATCCCTTCCAACTCTGCATCCAAGTCATTTATGAAGAGGTTGAAGAGCACAGGGTGAGGATGGAGCCCTGCAGAATCCCACTAGTGACTGGACACCAGCCTGATGTCACCCCATTCCCTAGAAGCCTTTGAGCCCAATCCATGAGCCAGTCGCTCACCCATAGCAGAGCACCGTTATCCAGCTGTGTGCTGCTCATCTTGTGCAGAAGATTGTCTCTTATGAGAGACAATATCCAAATCTTTGCTGAAGTCCAGTATATATACAGCAGAATAATGGTATACAGCCATTTTGTGCATCTATGGAGATAAAAATAGGTATATAGGTGCTAAAACACATTTTGTTAGGCTAAATCCCATCATTGATAAAACTATCAAGCATTCATACACAGAAATCCTTCTTTGGGTAATTACAGAGAGTATAAATTTGCAACTATATATGCTGATCTAATTAAAGGTATTAACACTGTTTACATACCTGTTTTGCTTGTTTACTTAGGAGTTGCTATAGCAAAACCTCATTGTATCTAATTAAACGTCTACCGTTTTTATTTAATACAATAATTAAGATTTGAAGAAAGCTGCAATAGTTGAACAATGCACTGACTTAAATTATCACTCAATTTCGAAACAAAACTCAACAAGAAAAACCCTCTAAAGAATACCTCAAAACCACTGAAAATCACCTCTTACTCTTTGTCCACTTGCATATATTTAAAGTTTTTGGGAATTCTTTGTAACAGCTGACAAATCAGCCCACAACTAAAATTGTATTTTAAAAGTCAGTGAAAACAGTTGTTCTACAAACTAAAGAAAGATATAAAAAGTGAATCCATGTTTATCATGCAATATGCTTTCAGGTAATTTCGTAAAGAGAAGCACTGGAAAGTAATTCCAGTAAAAATGAAAGTAGAATAATAGAACAGACAAGCTCTGGTACAAGAAGGAATAGAAATTTTAAAAAGTTTACTGAACCTAATTTGAAATAATTGGTAAGTAAAAGTGGTTTTTTATAATATTAAGCAGATGTTTAATCATCAGTTGAAAAAATTAAATACTAGATAACAAAATTTCAGGTTACTGGCAAAATTTTGCAAATGCAAGGTAAAGTTAAGTGGTTCACTTGCCTGTGTGAATTTGGATGGAAAATATTTTGTATAAATTTTGTTATATAAAACCAGTTTAGGCACCAACTCTGTAAAAACACGTCTAATTTCGTGAGCTTTGTGTGGCTAACTTTCACCTCCGGAGCATTTTGGTCCCATCTAACCACTCCATGCTGCACAAACACTTGACATTAAGCGTATTGTATTGTCTGACATAGTCTTAAAATAATCAGCATTTAATTAAAAGTTAAAGAATAGCGTTGCAGAATAAAGCTATAGGGTACCTGGAGAATTAAATTTTTTAAAAGCTCGGTATTATTTTGGCTGTTTTGTCTACTGGATTACTGTTGGATTAATAGACCTCCCGGGAAGAGCATTGTTAAAACAGAATTTCCAGACAGTGAAAGACATTTCAGAGATACTTGTTAGTAAAACATACATTAGGAGGCATCTGTTACCAGTAGGTTTTGGATTGCACCAAAAAAAAGAAGGGTGAAGACACAAAAAGAAGAAATGTTGTTCATTCCTTGGTTGTACAGATAAAGAATGGAGGAAGAATTGAGCAGACAGTTTAAAAGAGGAAATAGGCATGCCAGGAAGATACAAAAAACAAATGTTTGTATTTTAAAGAGAGGGTAAATTGTACAAAAGGTGGCTGGCAAGAAGTTAGACTCAGTATACAGGCTGGAACCTGAGTACAGCCCAACTTGAGCCAGTGGATGAGGAAAAGAAAACCATGATGCAGAGAGACCTCGGCAGAATTTGGCACTGGCAGAACTGCAGACAAAGCAAAGCTCTTAGCTGAGGTGTCTGGTACTATTGTAAAGGACATATAATTTTTTTCTGTCTTTAAGCTTTTCTTTCTAACTTGACAGTGAGCTACTCAAATCCAAGAATAACGACAAGCAAAGCAGGCTGTTGTGTGCTATATGCGACATACTCTATAACGTATCCATAAAACTGTAAGTAAACCTGATGCAGCAAACTGTTTATAATACTCACGAGAATGAAATCCTATTTAGCCTCCCAAGATAAGATTAATAATGGCAAATTAATTTATGTTCCCTCTAAACCAGTAGGCAGAGACATGCACCCAGTATAGTCATGATAGTGTCTGGCTCACTTGTCTCCAGTGCAATAAATTTAGATGAGGTATTCTCTATGCAAATTGAAAACAGATATCTGATCCAAAAGAAAGTGATGCTGTACGAAACAATTTGCAGGGCTCTGTCAGGCTATACTGAGTAATGTTCCTTGTACTATAAATTAGTGTGATATGAAATCCACCTAAGCCAAAAGCACTCTTTTTTTGACCTACACCATAAGACACAAGATTATGTAAGTGACAGGATGGGTGACAAGTGCCGTAATTGCCCTCACTTATTTTGTATTAAAATTATAGCGAGTGGTAAGATTAGAATCGTGCAGTCACTTAAGGATTTTATTTTTTTTACATACAGGAACGAGTCATTATAAATAAAGTAAAAACAGATGAGCTCTAGAAAGCTCAAAGGCTGATACTTGCAGATCATGCAAAGTCTCTGCTGCTTGTCTGAGTCTGCTGGTTACTCCAAACAGAGTGAAAATATTGCAAGCAAAAGCACTTCTGACGGTTCTACTTTCCATGTAACCCAAAAATTGTGTAAGAGGGACTCCTGTCACCTTTCTGTCCATCTTTAATATGTTATGCAAGCTTCTTGGATTTTCAAAATTAAAAAAGAAACCAAAATTTGAGGTTTCAGCTCTACAGATCTTTTCTTGGCGCTCTAATGGCCAGGAGGAAAGCTAACAGAAGAAACTCTCTGTACCATTCTATACCCTGATGTTATTTAGATGAGACTGAAGGACAATAATAGGTACCAGCTGGCTACAGACCCTAGAGCAATATATCAGATAAGCACAGTCAAAACACTCTGTCATGCCCCTCTTCACACCTCCTACCTAAGGGGTGAGCATAGAGAACTGCTTACCACCTGAGAGGTCACCTTTGCTGTATTTTCTTGAATTCTAGGCATGATCCACACATTTATTAAGGTCCTGCTGCATTGTCTGAGTGCTTTTCCTTCCTAGATTAAATTTGAATTACATGAAACTATAAAAACCAGCATGTAGCCCAATAAGGCTCAATGCATGCAAGTGCATAGAAATCAGGTCTGTCTACCTGAACAAGGAGCATAATGGAGAACAAAATTTTACATATACGGAACCCTCCCAACAATTAACAAACAACACAAAAGCCAGATTACGCAAGCATTGTGAAGTTCATTGGCTGAGTGGCAACTTATTCACAAAATACCTTTAAACCTTCTGTGGTTCTTCCAAGTTTGCAAGGTACCTCCACCTACCATTATGAGTACAGCCACCTGATCCAAGGTAGAAGAATTAGGCTATAATTTTCCAGAACTGCAAATCTGAGCAAGTGCACACGGAGCTTCCAGTTGGAAAGGCCAAGATATAAAGAAACAGTGAGAAGCAGCAATGCATTTGGAGACCGAGAAGGCTCTTCAGTCAGAGTTGCATAACTTAAGTCACTTCAGAGCAAAACAATCTGGATTCCCTTGCTGTCCCTCTTTAAGTTTATCAGCAGTTCAGATGTGGAGAACAGGTATCAGTTATACTAGGACAGCAAGACAAAATTGTTTGAGTTACCTCAAAACACTATACTTGGTTTAGAATCTCTTGGATTCCAACAGGAACTGAAAAAAACCCCAGATTTTTTTAATGTTAAATGTGCCAACTGTTGCCTGCAATAATAAAACCATGTTGTCCTTACACTTATAAGCTGGTTGTAAGCCCACTGGCATACTGTCTGCCTTGTGTCTTCTATGTTCTCAAACTGCAAAACCAAGCTCAAGACTGACAGAATTACAGCTTAAATGTCAACATAAGTAACTAAATAAATGTAATTCCAAATTATTCGCACGCTACTGCTGCACATATCATTACATAAGTGCATTTCACTTAGGTCAGAATATAAAAATCCCATAATATTGAAAACATGAGCAGTATTGCATATGTACAAATGGTTGTAGAGAGTCAGCCCAAAGCTCCTCATACACAGGAACTTCACCAATGGCAGAGTCAAAAAGAACATGACAAAAATAAAGAAAATACATATGCTATTTCCCTCAGCACTCTAACACCTTCAAACATGGGAGACAGATTACTCAAATGGAAGGTTTCAATGGATGCTGTAACGCTGAAAGGATTTATCTTCCTGTAAGCCTTTTCTCATTGAACCAGCATAAAGTTTTACACAAATGTCTATGGCAACATATTTCACAGCCTATTGTTATTTCACAACTTTACATTGTCTATACATACTGTATTATTTTAATGTACTATGGACAGATAGCTGGACTCAGAGGGGTTTTAATCAAGCCCAAACAAGATAAATCAGCAAGGCATTTCAGATTAGAAGCATAAAAACGGTCCCAACTAAAGCATGTGCCTGTTCTGTTAATTTTATGTTCAAGTATTTTGCTAGCTTAAGACTGAAGTGTGTTAATTTACATGGATAGTATCAGAACAGCTTGTACCTCTGGACTTACTTCCTGCAAAATATATACTGAAAAAATGCCTTTAGTCTTAAAAAAATTCTCAAATCAAATGTAACAGTGGACATTTAACTTTATATATATATATTTTAGCCCAATGTAAATAGGCAGCTGCATTTTTGCAGCTGAAATACTGTAACATCCTAGAGCATTAGAAGTCAGAAACTGAAACAGTCATCAGCTTGCTGTAAATGAAAAGGTCTGCCTTTGCCCTAGCTGAAAGATGAGCCAAAAAAAAAAGCTTATAGAGCAAACAATGAATGAGGGTTTGATCAAATCCCTGTATTTGACCCATTTTTCATCTAAAAAGGTCCCTTAGGCTGTCATATAAAATATAAAAGGTATTAATAAAAGATTGCAGCCTTTAGCTATGAGCTGAATGATAGTAAAATGTACATGGTTTCTAATGTAAAGGTATTAATATACACTTTGATTTTTTTTTTTTTTTTAAATCACAGATTTTAAGATAGTAGAACATAAAAAGTGAAAATAAGTTCATGGTCTATGCTATTATTACCATACATATCCAATATTAAAGGGATCACAGTGTTCCTGGTTGGTCTGAAAAATAAATACCATCTATGCAAGCTGTAGCAAATTAGGCCATTTAGAAAAATAGAAATATTAAATTAAACACATGTTGGAAAGGGACCCCACTAATTGCATAGTACACGGACGGGTCTTGTGGGGCAGCGGCTCAGAAAATCTAAAAAATATTCTTAGGGGATTGATTCTTTTATTTTTTTTTTTAATCTGGGAAAACACCAGAAGAAGAGGAGCAGAGCTGGTATTCAAAAGTCACCAGCATTGTACATTCAATAACAGATGTCCAATTACAGCCAAATCAATTACTATAGCTCTGCATTAGGGTTTAACGTATTCAGGTCTAACTTACATTAGGCTGTCAAGCATATCTTTAAAGTGTTTTGCAGTTGCATGGCACTAATATTGTATCAAGATGTTTACAAGCACTGAGGAAATTCATATTCATATCACTGGAATTCTGGATTTAGATTGGTGTCATGTACAATTTAGCTGAAGGAAATGTGCACTGTTTGGCTGGATAGGATGTGGATGTGCAATCCTCTTTTTTTCCACCACTGGTGATAGCATGTACATCATTATGCTGACAAGGAGCTTACTCTGCTGCTTCTTTTCAGGACACTCGAACCCTTACAGATTGTTTTGTTTGCATTTAGCATTTATTGAAAGTAGGCATTTTATAAAAAGAAAAATCCACCTTGCTCTCCTTCGGAAATCAACAAAAATCCAATTACAGCTTTAAAGTTAAGAATTGCAGGTATTAAATTTGCCCTTAGAAAGTGTGGCAATAGTGGTTTGTGCTGGCACCTAAGGCATTACCACAGTCACACAAATGCAGCACCATTACAAGGGCTCCTATCAAGTAGTTAGTTACCATTATACATCTGCTGTTCAATATTCTTCTTAAAAAACCTTGGCTCCTTCAGAGCTTTGCACATCTGACTTTGTCACAGCGCTTGTCCCAAAGTGATTGAAATTGAAATATATATATGTAGGAGAAATCAGAAATGTTACAGATACACTGCAAGCCTAGAACTGTCAGTTCAGAATTTGAATTTTTTTACTTATTCGATGCAAGATGAAAGAGGTATCTTTCATTCTGTCTCTATAACATCATAAGCAACAGCATATCCCTGAAGACAGTGACAGCACAGGGTATCATCCTTGATAATTCAACAGATTGGTTACAGTTCTTACACTGGGAACATTTCAGCTTAAGTAAATTTATCAAAATAACTGTATTTGTAATCTGAAAAAGATCTAGAGGGTTTTTTTAATGTGTTTTTATGCTTCAAATAATCTTGAGTCCTATGAAAAATAAACCGACATAATCCCATTGATGAAATTATCAACATAACATACAGTTTTACCTTGAGTTCACAAGTAATTTGGTCCCATACTGACATTTCAATATGTCCTATGAGGCTTCTTTGTGAAACTAAATTTCCAGAAAACAAAGCAAAACATGTTACTGGCATATCCAAATTAAGTTGTAGGTATCCAGAAAAAAAAAAAATTTAGGGAAGTCTCAGCTATTCTTTGGTATTTTCTACATTGAACTTTCACAGCTGTTTGTTATTTTATATAGTATTTTCCCATCTCTCACTGAGTTCGAACTTTTTTTAGACATCTGCTGCTCTCAAACATATGGCAGGAGCTAAAAGTCAAAGCATTGTATCAAGGAAGTATGAGTAACACTCTCATTCACATATTCTCATTGGAAGGAAAGTTCATTGCCAAAACTGGAATGTCTGATGAAATGTGGGTATGCCAGCATCTGCCTTGTGTGATTAAAACTCCATAGATGGTGATTTTTGCTACTTTCAGGGAACAAAAATCAGCAATAGTAATAGCAACAACAAAAAAGGATTTTCATTGACATAACTTGCACAAAACTTTGCCTGTATATCAAAAAGAGCTTCACACTGTGAACTTTGTGTTGATGCTTCTTTGTGGGTTGCCAGGTATCACTTTACAGTCAGCATGAACAAATCTGAGAGTAGATTTTCCACCTTGCTGCCCTAATTAGTTTTTCAGTCTTTATAAATACCATTAACATCTTCTCTGTAATTCAAACCACAGAACCAGACACTGCCTTCAATGCAAATCTTTCCCAAGCCCTCAAAATGCTAAGATATTCTTATCTCACTCCATCTTCCTACACAAATTTTCTAAAGGGAAGACTTCCTTTTGTGTCTGAACAGATGAAATTAGCAGCTGGTTGGTCTGGTTTCCAACATACTTCAATCTTCTCATCAGCCTTGACCTCCTCCATTTCACACCAAGGAAATCCACTCAAAATGCTGCACAAAAATCAGTTTTACTCCTAAATCCCACACACCCTGTCAATTCTGTTTTCCTTCAATGACCTTCTCTTCTCTGTGAATTAAATGCAAAATTATCTTCCTGTATCACTGAGTCCCTAAAGTGTCATGCTCCTACTTTCCCAACCAGTTCTCTATCTGTTGAATTTTCAAAGATCTTTCTATTGTGTCCTTCTGAGGCTATCTTTAGTAGCTGGAAACGTTTCCAAATTTCAAAAAAACACCTCACTATGTTCTTCCTCTTCTCCAAATTTTACCAGAATGGTGCTAGAACATGAATTTTATAAAACTTTGGTTCAGTGCGAGGAGCAGGTAGGATGCAAATACAATTGACCATGACAAATGGTCCTTCTTCTTCATTATATGGCCTCAATTTTTTGTTGTAGGTAACACTAATCCTAACACAAATTTTGCCTTCTTGCTTTATGAAGGACTTTTTTTTGCATGTTTAATCTTATTCCTGACAGTGGACACGTGGACAGAAGACATCCGCTAGAACAAAAATCATCAGGCTGTGAGCTTCAACTCTCTATTGTGCACTCTGGATTCCCATTGTAATTTCACCTTTGAACTGTCATTTTAAAATCTTAAAGTCACACCAGTCCATTTTTCTGAACTCTTCTCTTTTCCTGCACCATATTTTTTATTTGAAACAAAAATAAATCCTGGCCATTTTCAGCTGAAAACATCTAGAGACAAGTATGAATTTTCAAGGCTTAGATGATGCAAAAAGGGCAACACGTCACCAGCATTTCTGACAACTGTCAGTAAACCACTAACATTGGTTATCATCCAAAGCTCTTTCAGAGATATTTCTAGTACATTTCTACGAGACCTTTGATGAGGATACCTCAAAATGTTTAAATGACAAACATACCGAAACCCTGGGCTTTTCCTCACCAGTAGTTGGTGTTTATCTTCTCTATTATTCACAGACTCAACTTTTCTACAGTTTTCATTCCGCACTTCAAAAAAGAGTTTGATTTTTCTTCTCTCATTGGTTTCATAGTAGACTTAAAAGAACTGTTGAGAAAATTCTCACCTCATTTGGAAAACCACCAAAAACCCCATTTCTTTCCTCCCTACCACAACTTCTTGTGACACTAAAACTTTTCAAAAACACAGAATATTTTTACTTTCAATAGCCCTATAGTAGTTAATCTTACTTTTACTTACTCTTTCTTTATTACTGCATTACCTTTTTACTGCTATTCACCTTCTTTAGCTCCTCATGTCCTGTTCCTCAGAAAAGCATAAAACTTCAGAGCATTGCAATTTCTCATGCATGTTGGAGCAATTTAAATATGCAAATTAATTTATTGTATACAGTGCTGAAACATCTGTATCAAAAAGCTGATACCTTCACTACTAAAAGTCTAATGAGATTCAGCTTGACATTTAGCACCATAGTAGTCATTGCTCAAACTGTACTTGGCAGTGGGAAGTTCAAACTGGAAAACTATCGCAAGTAAAAATGTTGATGTTCAGATAATGAACATTTTGTAGGCTTTTTTTGAAAATGCCCTATGACTCTTTTCCGTAGACTTCCCTAAGAGCTATATATAGCCTCACTTAAGGGGAAATGTAATTAGGCAGGATTTAAGAGGTCCCACTGTCTACTTCAAGCTCTACCTTCTCTTCAAAAGGAAACCAAAGCCATTTACACTGTTTTGCTTAGTTTTGTGACTGAGATTTCCTAATATTTAACAGAGGTGCTGGAAATCCAAAGCAGCTTTAAACAACCAGGGAACAATATAAAGCCAGAAGTGAAAATATTTAAAAGAAAAGTGGATTTCAAATCCATTTTACACAGCTGCATCTGCTGTGACAGTTTATTAAGCTGCAAGGCAAGGGATGTTTTTTCCTTGCCGCAATATTTACCATAAGCTAAATAGAATTGTCACAGTGTCTCAAGCCACTACTGCTGGAAAACTGAGCATTAGCATTCTCAGATGGGAACATTACTTGATTGATTCACCGAGCTAAAGGGTGAACAAAATCAGGTCCAAATGGGAGCCAAACCTGCAGCATTCAGATCTGCGGAAGGAACTTAAAATGGGAGAAAAAGTGGAGAGAGGAAGTTACAGGCTTTGTGCATTGATGGATGGGAAGCAGCAGAGAATTTGCCTTTTTTGAAGAGGTTCCAGCCTCTGATGATGTGCTAAGCAGAAAGCACCCACATTTGAATATTTTCAGGAGAAACTGAACAATTTCATGAGGGTTTTCTCTTTGAGAAAGTGGCCACCTTGGCCGAGGAAAGGAATGTGTAAAATAATGGCCTGGAGTTTGTTTTTTATTTTTGAAACCATTAATATAAGGCATGATCCTTTAAGTTGCATCATTCACAAGGGCTGTATTACCGGGTTTGGTAGAAAAGCAGAAACACAAATCCCTTCACCTCCCAGCTAGCCCATCACTGGAAATATCTCTCCCAACACCACACACCAGCCTCCAAGCATCCAGGAGACATCATTCTTCTAACTAAATCCTTCTGTGCTCAATCCTTGTTAAGTTTTTAGTCATGTGAAATAAGTGTGCATAATAACAAAATAAAGGTTTCTACCTTCAAACTGGGCATTTACTTCAGTGGATCCGTTCCAACAATAAAGTAACCCTGACAGTGCCCAGTTTTATTTCCTACATGTAAACAGGGCAGTTGCATGGAGTGCAGGAGAGAAGAGGCTGAGGGGAAAACATACAGGAGCAAGAGGCAAATCCCACCTGTCTGATTCCTTGCAAAGTTCTGCAGAAGTTAACAAACTACCTCGGTGAATCAGGCATGACCCCCTCACTTTTCCCCTTGATATTTAAAAAGGAGTCATTGCACTCCATGTGTGTGCCACACAGTTAGGCCCTGGAATAAAGATACTGACCTTTAAAAGCTTGTTCCTAATTAAAGTTACCCCTTTGAAAGCATGCAAGTAGTTCTGGCACCTTTGGCCATTCATGGCTATTAACTGTTACCTGAAAAAGCACTGCAACACAGCCTGCAATTAAATGTTCTTTAAAGTTCTGTTCCTTTTAAATAAGTAAGGGTTTGTGCACAGTGTTTATTGCTTTCTTTCAAGTCCTCTGGAAATATTTTCAACTCTTAATTAGACTTATACTAAGAGAATAAACCCCTATGATGTTGATAGGAAATGTTGGCATTAATTATTGCATTGAAAGTCAAAAGTTTCATGATAGCATGTCACATCTCTAAGAAGCTCTTACATGGGGTCTAAGAAACTGAAATATAAGCTGCGTCATGACTTACCCACAGCACTAATTTTCTTATTATATATTCTATTTCTACAAATTAAGTTGTGCTGGAATTTAATCAAGCATAAGTTGCTGTGTTCTCTCCTTAACAATAATATGTGCAGGTTCCTCTGATAATTTCACGATCATCACAGAACCTTCAGCTCATTACTAAAGGCTGAACTGAGCTCTCTAATCTTCCTCTTTTTTTTGCAATGCAACTTTTTCTTTCAGGAAGAGTGTGTGAGGTTGAAGAATGGGGATGATCAACAGAAATTTTCTTTTCCAACCAGTTATGACTTTGATTAAACCTATGGATTTAATATCTTTTGTAAAAAGTTGCATCAGCAGGAAATGGACATCATCATCATCATCAGATATTTGGTATACCAGGCTTCAGAATTCAGAATATATTTGAAAATCAAAGCCAAATTAATAAATTGAAAGAAGGATAGTATCTTTGAAAAAGAAGAATGGCCTTGATTTAAGGCCAGGAAGCAACAAACAATGTCAGAAAGTTAATGAGTAAATGGAAAGGTCTTTCCCGTCTGAAACCAAACAGCTGGGGCCAGGGAGGAACTTAGTGAGTATCCCTAGGATACCACACCCATCCAAAGAACAATAACTCGTTTTCACTTCCAGCATGACAAGCACTGAAAAGCTCTCACATGGCCCATTGTCACTGCAAATGTCATTGATTTGTTTGTTTGTTGTGGTTTTTTTTTAATATTGACATAGTGATGATAAGGATATTCACTGGTCATAAGAGGGTGGAATAATTACCTAATTAAGTCAGAATTGCATGAAATTAGGCAAATTCATGAAATATGCATGGATAATAGATCAGTATATTTTCCAGGCTTCTACTCTGCTGTTTTTATCTGCAGTTTGCATGTTAAAGGGGAGGAGAGAGGCAGGAGGAGAAAAAGGGCTGGGAAAGCAAGAGCAAGGAAGGTTGGTGTGCTGCATCCGCTTTGCAACTTAAAAGATTAAATAAATAACAAAAAACAAGTTTCAACGGGTTAATGTTGCATGAGGGATATATCCATTACATATTTCTGATATTTAAAATTAATATTTTCATATATAAACAGTTTTCTACTTGTATTATAAAAGTGCAGAGGATCGAATGCAGCTTTGATGTAAAAAAAGTCCCATTAACAAGCCAAAATGATAAGAAAGTCACCACAGAAACTTTTGAATAGGAAAGGGTGAGGAGTGAGGTGCCAAGAGTGATCTCTTTACATACAAAGATGCTTATTTTGCATGCAATACAATGCCTTCAACACAAATTCATGAAACACTCCAGTTAATGAGAAGAACAAGAAGCACTAACATCAGCATTCCAGAGAATGTCTCTGAGAAATTCTGCACTCCTTTTCATGCCTAATGCACAAGACATGCATATAGAGTAAATCTTCACATATTTACCTTCAGCAATACTACAGAATATCAAAAATGGAACTGATCACAAAATAAACAGGATATTTACTTTGAATGCAGAAAGGAAGTGTCCTTACGGCAGGTTTCTAGCAGCTTTTTACCTCTATAGTACATCTTAGTTTCATTTTCTCTGTTTTTGTAAATTACCAAATGAGCTAAACTTGAAACCATTCTATCAGTGAAAATACTGCGTCAACTCAAACCATGATTCATTTAACTCAGATCCTATTTTTATCAAAGTGGGTTCAGTAAACCAAAAAGTTGGAAGAGATCTTTTTGGTAGCCCTCACCCTCAGTCTCTGAGCCCTCTCAGAGTGGGAATTTTTACGAATATTCCTCTTGCATTTCAGCACATGCATCCAACCAAGAACAACTCTAGACAGTAAAGAACAGTGCTAACTGAGGCCTTTCCAGTGATGGATCTTTCCTTTAAGAGTATTGACACTACAAGGACCACAGAAGTTCATCACAACAGCAGGCTTCAAAGTTGTTCTCTAGCATCTTTTTCACATGCTCGGCTTCAAGCCTTCAACCAACTTCAATTCCCCTTTTGCGCCACAATCCCTGGGTTGCAATTCAAGTAAAGGACGTAACAATCATATGAAAAGTCTCTGTGTTCCATGTACTGCTGGATTCCACTTTGATGGGTTTGTTCTACAGGTGTACAGGCAGTGAGGCTCCCATTAAACCTTTCCCGTTGTTATTTGAGCTTATGCATGAAGCCACCATAAGGAAATAATTTCAGCCCTATGTTTTCCCTCTCTCTGTTAATTATCAAGTATCTGACTGATTGCTCATGACTGATGATTGACGGGGACAAGATTCAGCAGGTGTTAATGGGTTGGGTGATGTGAGTGACACAAAGAAAGAAGTGGTCCAGAATTTCATCAGAGTATGATTGCTGCTGTTGCCTGTAAATGGTTTTCCTCATGGCAGAGTGTGCATGAATCTGTATTATAAACTGAAAATGGAAATTTCTCTAATGGAATATTAATAAAAAGAGTATTACTAAAGGAGTATGGTTATTTCTCATCCTTGCTTTTGAAAATTTTTGTTTATTTGAACTTTCAGGTGATGTAGAATGTATAGGCACGTGAAAAAGAACTTCAAATGGAGTAATCAAATTAAATACTACAAACTGAATTCAGCATCAGGAAAGAAATATTGTAATAATGTAATCCAAAACCTATCTCAATAACTTCATATAATTATGAAGACAAATGCATTTACATGAAAGACTTAAAAAGTTTCTGAACTTAATAATGGAACAGGTAGTCAACAGTACATTGACTTCTTCTGAGACATGGGAAATGAAGACAAGTTTTATTTAAAATACAAAAATCCAAATTTGGAACTGATTTCTAGCCAAATCTGTAACTGCTTTTAAAACACAGAGACACCTTCCTGATGTCTTCTGCTGAGGTGGACTCTATCATGGATACTACCATGGTTGTTTTTATAAGTTTCATAAGTATTACTCCCCATGCGATGTTTAGCTACCTCCTCTTGGAAGCTTCTCCTGAAGGGTGTAGGCTGGTGTTTCTGCCTACAGTGAAACTTTCTTTCACTTCACTACAAGAAAACAGGATATGTAACATGAAATTTTCTATAAAGTTTGGGTACTATGTAAATTCATGTAATCCATTATATGCATGGGATGCACACAACTGAAGGGACTAACCCAGTTAAAAGAAGTATTTGTGCATGCAAACTTGTAAAGATGAGAAATAGATGACCTGAAGATTTTTTCACTTTAGTTCCATTTATGTGTTCTATAAAACATATTTTCCTAGTTGCTAATGCAGAAAAATTCCTAGAAACAAAAAAATCTCATTCCAACAGAAAATCCATAGACATTTTACAACGTTTATGAAAACATCTTAATGGGTGACTAAATGTGCAAGAGGAGATATCTTTAGATTAAATTAATGCTTAAAATTATTCCAAAAAGGTCGTTAAGATTTTGATGTTCTTTCAAACCACAGTTTTAAAGTGTAAAAATTACCAGGGTATAGAGTATATACAGTCATATATAAATATATACTGATTGTAGTTGCAGTGAGACTTTTTTTATGGAAATATTAAAAACGTCTTTTATATATATATAGAAGCTATTTAGTGGGTAAATACAAGGAAATGCATGTTACATCAAATTATTAAAGAAGTTAGAAAATCAAGCTAGTTGTGAGTTTTAATGCTAAGATATGTTTATATTAATTTCAAAATATTATTTATTATTTTTATTTATTTAGTCATACAAATCTGCATTTGTAAATCAAGATAAGTTTGACTCAATTATGTCCTATAAATTATTAAATAAGAAGAGACTTCTGAATCTCCTGTCATCATCTCATTACAATAATTGTTACTGAAATTTGTAACATCCTACTTTGTAACCTCTTGAAATTTCCACCAGTTTTCTGTTCCAAAGTTGATATGATAAACGAACTCCAAACCCAAAGTCTGAATCATGACAATCTAACACCAGGAAAAAGAGAGTTTCCCAAATCAAGTATAACCCAAAATGTGTTGCATTTACAAAGGTACAGTAATTGTGTACTGTTTGTAATGTAATTAGAACTTTTAGGTTTTAGAAATGTAAATTTCAACTTACAGAAGCATGAAAACCATATGCTGCTCACATCAAGAACTGTTTCGAAAAGAGTTTTATTAAAAGTAGCTGTTGTGTTTTAAAAGCAGTTACTAACAATAGGGATAAAATTTTAGCTTCCTCTCAAATTTCAATAGGATTTCCACTTCTAAATCCAGTAAGAGCTTTTGTGAAATCCCATCCTCTTCTCTCTATCATATTGGCAATTCTTTTGTGAAAACCTCTTGATGAAACTGATTCTTTTTGCACTTGAGTTAAAACAATGAACTCCTTAAGGACAATGAGTGTGTGCTAGATTCTGAACTCTTCTGTGGGAACAAAATTATTTTGGCATAATAGGATTAGTGAAGGCTTTTATTTTAAGTAGGAACAGCAAGTTAGACATCTGTCCTTTACTAGACTTCAATATGTTCAAGCTGAAAATCCATTTCAGTGACTTCAAGAAAACTGGTAGTCAAAACAGAGCTTTTTCCAGGGAAAGGGAGAGGGAAGAGGGAAGAGCGAAGAGCGGAGAGCGGAGAGCGAAGAGCGGAGAGCGAAGAGCGGAGAGCGAAGAGCGGAGAGCGGAGTTGTCCTAATAGCTGCAAGAATAAGAAACTCGGGACAAAGGAAGAGAGTTTTTGAGCAAGTTAGAGGTTCAAAAAATGAATTTCCTTTCTCCCTGAGTCAAGCAAATATATCAAAACAAATATCCTTACTGCTTTCAGTAGTAATCGGGAAAAGCTTCAATACTTTTAAGGAAACTTAACAATGAATGCTAAAGAAATAGGGAAACTAGTGAAAAAACAGGGCATGTCAATGATCTTGGCAATAAACTTGCTGAGGTCAAAAATTAAGAAACACGAGAATATACAAAAGGAGCATGGCTTTTTATGCTGCACCCCAAACAGCCCAGGGCACACTGTTCTGGGTTAGATTTTTCTCTAAAGAGAAATTTTACAACCTCTTGCTAAAGCGGCAGTCAGAAGTTATGATTTCCTGACAGCAATATGTGACCATCACAAATAATGCCTTCTGAAGGCAGTAGTTCTAGTTCCTACATATCCTATGAAGAATGGCAGGTTTATAGCGGAAAACACTGGGAAATACCACACATGAATATTGTGATACAGACCACAAATTTCTATTGTTCAGGTTTGAACAGGTGTTTTTTGTATGTACCCCAAAGAGGAAGGATCTGCAATGGACATGCATAGCTGAAAAAAATATATACACGCACACGTATCTGGCATGCAAACATTTGTCGTCTCCATTACGCCAGCAGATTGTTACTTCCCTAACTTGCCAGATTGTATCTCAACCATTCCCCAACTTCACCGATACAAAATTCAAAAAATTTTGGGTACTGCATCTCCTGTATGCTGTTAGTATTGTCGTGCACTTGTAAGAGGCTGATTACAAAGATAGAACATCTCTATAACCAGCCTTTGATAAATAACTTTGTGTGTAAGAATATTCCAAGTAGTAGAACTAGTTTAGATCCTTCTTTATTTCTTTTTCTTTTTTTTTTTCTTTTTTCTTTTTTTTTTTTTGGCAAAACATCTAAAGTTATATTCCAGTGTGGGAACTTGAATCTTCAGGGAATTTGTCTTCATGACAGCAGTTTCTAATAAACAATGTAATCTCATGGTTCTTACTAATGAAAGAAGACATCTTTATGGAATGAAAAAGGACAAATATAAAGGGAAAAAAGAGTTTCTGTTTCTGAGCTCTAAGGCTAGAGCATTTAAAGTATTTAATGGTATTTATTGAAAAATGCTTATGTTTACTCTTTTGAAAAACAAATACTTTTTGTGAGGGAAAATTAAAATATTTGGTTATTGTTACTGCAGACAATGCATTTGTCTAAATGTTTCTGTCAACCACACACACAATCCGATATCTAATGCACCATTCAGCAAGCCAGCAGTACATTGCCTTCTCAAGGACGTGTTAGGCACCACAATGAACAGCAGTCAAGAGGAAGAGTGTTACTACAGGAGGTAAATGAGTTATATTTGCACAGCCTGAAAGAACAAAGCAGAATTTTAGTAGAAAGCTTTGAAGTACTGTCAGATGAAAGAAGCAAAACTATTAAGTTTAATGGCAGAAATAGATGGGGAATGAATTATTGGGTGAACTGGACTACCTAAGATTCTTAAAACTGTCTGAACAGTTTAATCGACTAAATGGCCCTGTATTTCCAGTGTTATTAGCATAGTCACAATATACCTAAATACATCAAAATTGTGTTTATTTTCTGTAGTCATTCTTCAAAACCAGTTTTATAAAACTATGCAAGTCCAAAATAATGTTTTCCAGTCTTCTATTCTTGAGGAATTTGTTCTGTTTTGTTCCTGAAATCAAGTCTATAAATAACATTTATTGCTTTTAGATAACTTGAAGAGTTGTTAGATCAACCAGAAAAGTGAAAAATTGATTAACAATGCAGTATTATCAGCTTCAGATCATCATCATTACCGCTTCTGGTGATCCCCATAAGTCTGACGTTAGATGTGATCATTAGACCATCTATCTGGTCTGCCTAGCATTTAGGATTTACATTAATCAAGGACCTGTTCAGGCTAGACTTCAGAATTCAGTCCACCAAAATCACCTCCAGGGATCTTTCTTTCTAGCCCCTACCATTACTGCTTGCTTTATGCCTCCAGGTATGAGAAGCTTTAGGCCTAATTAATTTTATCCCATCCAATGTAACTGCCTGTGTTCTCATTACCTGTATAGATATCTAATCCCACTAAGCTCTTTATTTTCTTGGTATTTCATGGCAATAATTTCCATAAGCTAATTATGTGTAGGGTGGAAAAATACTTCCTTTAAATCTCTGTCACGTCTCTCTGCACAAGCATCTCTTAATCTCCCACAGTTCCATTACCAATCTTCTACCCCTCAGAAATCCCTTGCTCGGTATTCAGACCCCCAGCAATTCATCTGAAAAGCCTCACTGTCTCCAGCTAGTTTCTTCTCATTGACTAAACTCGGATCTCAGTGAAGGCATCCGACACTTTCTTTTGTTAATTTTGTTCACCTCTAACATTTTCTTAGCATCTAAAGCAACTGGCCCTCTGTGTTCCCCAAAGCAATCACACTTTTCATTTGCTGATTTTGTGTTACCCATGTGTGCCCTCAGCTGACCGACTTTTCATGTGCCTAACATCAGCTGTTACTATATCTCCCTTTCTTACCTGTCCTTCTCAGCACTCCAGATCAGAATGACTTTGTGACTTCACCTGTATGTAATGTTTCTCAAACTCCTTCTCCAGAAACTTATCTTCCCCTACCAAGGCTGCAGTAATGATGCATGGGCAAGGACTTTGCTCATTAGATGGAAAATGCAAAGCTGTTTATTGCTCAGTCAGAATTCCCTAAATACCAGCACCCAACAGGATATAACATCATATAAACAGGAAAGATGTTCACCACAGTGTCCCCCAATCACCTGGGGCATTGCACAGATTTTACCTAGTATGGTAATAGGCAAACAATGCCCTATAAGGCCACAAACTACAATTAACACTTCTCACAGGCCCAGTCTGTCCATAAACACACAATCCTCTCTCAGCCCGTCTCCGGTGACCTGGATGCACTCCCAGGGTCACCTCCAGGCCCAGGACAGAGGCCCTCTCTCTGATCCTCAGGGCCCATCTCTCTACCACCACCTTGTGCACTCCAACAAAGGCTGTTTGTTTATCCCTCAATTTCCTGTCCTTATTGTCTTTTGTTATCTTCACACAATGATTTTTCAGACAAACTTTTCCAAACTTTTGATAAGGTTTTATATTTGAGTAGTAGGTTCTGACTCAACTATGAACCATGGAGAAGGAAAGCAAAGAAAATACAAAGCTTATAAAATAGAGAGCTGCTATTGGTCTTTCCAAGATCACCAAAATTTTGGAAAGTAGAAGCTGGAAGAACTTCCCGCTGCGGGCACAAGAGTGTTTATCTTTAGGCTTAATCATGGATTAAGCTGTTAGATCCACCCAGTATAAAGTTTCCTTCATGTAGGAAAAGAAAAGAACCAATCCGCACATCATTACTAATCCAAACCAAACTCTTCATTGCATGGGTCCAAAATTACTCTGTTAAAACTGTGAGTGCCAAACCTACAACTCCAGTTGACAAAATCCTTTCCTCTGCCCTTACAATGTTGTGTATAAATCTAGCCTCTTTGCCATCCAGAACATACTTCATTTGTCCTCTTCATCTTTCTGATTACTAATCTTCACAATTAAAACTGAACCCTAGCACTCAGTACCCACTACTGGAAAAGAAGAAAATTGTGAAAAGAAAAATCAGAAGAAAGCAGCAAGATTGAGCATGACTCAGGTGAAGGTGATGCAGAGGTTCCAAGAAGAGTTGAGAACAAAAGAAGACCTAAAATCCTTCTGTCACCCAAGGAAAGAAGTCACATCAGACAACTGTGGAGAGAGAGCAGCACAATCTAACCACATATAATTCTGTAACGTTCATTTCTTCACAATATTTTGGGGAGAAACCAGTCATCAAAGTCTTTATACATCATTCATACACTTCTCATTTCTCCTCTATTTTCATTAGGAAATATTTGTAGGTGTTATCTATGGCATGAGGGGATTCTTTTTTTAAAAAATGTTTTGATTATACTTCTTAAAATTTGACATAATCTCTGATGGCAAGATGCTAATTTGAAAAAAGATAATCTGTTTCTTTTATTATCTAATTTTTCAGAATGACACATCAAGTTAGCAATTTTTAAATGACACTTGATTGAAACATAGGCACATTTTAATTCAATATTTTATGTACAAATGGGGCTCATATAAGTAGACCAAAACTATGATTATAACCACAGCTAAGTTTCCTTGATCTAGATACATTTTCCTAGTAAATGCTTTCATACACATGCCTGAAATGCTAATTTAGGTTTTTTTCCTTTTTTACTCATATGTGAGGGCTCTCTTTTTGTCAATAAATCTACTGTTTAAATTAAGAAAGCACTGTAACAGAATTACCTTTTTAATTGTAAATTAAATTTAATTGTAAAAAATTTATTTCCTTCAGGACACATGAGCAAATAAGAAACATATTTAATAAATAAAGCATAGAGCATAATTTACTTTGAGTAATTTAACAGAATCCTGAAGGGCCATGATGTTCTTTATTACCAACAAGTAAATCTTCTGGGAGACACATTAAAGAATTTTTCATCAACAAAACTGGATCCCGTAACCAAGTAATGGATTAACTGGGTGTTGTGGTTTCACACTAGCCATGTTTAATCACAGGTTGGACTCAATGACCTTGGAGGTCTTTTCCAACCTTAATGATCCTGCGATTCTAAAATTGTCTCTGTGTGTCACAGGGTTTAATTACATCTAAATATTATACAAAGAAATATTTTTCTGAACAGAACAAGTTTAAGATTTTATATTTATTTTTTTTATTTTCATGTATATACAATATACATATTGTATATCATAGACAGCAAAATGCTGAATACAAAGTATATAACATGCATATATATATATATATATATATAAGTTGTGCACACTAAAGGTACACTTACTTTCCCGTTTTTCACCAAAATATTCCTGTCATTCCTAAAAGTATCATTGATGAAAAATTCCCCCAAAGCAGCCTAGGCAGACACTTNAGGTTGGACTCAATGACCTTGGAGGTCTTTTCCAACCTTAATGATCCTGCGATTCTAAAATTGTCTCTGTGTGTCACAGGGTTTAATTACATCTAAATATTATACAAAGAAATATTTTTCTGAACAGAACAAGTTTAAGATTTTATTATTTATTTTTTTATTTTCATGTATATACAATATACATATTGTATATCATAGACAGCAAAATGCTGAATACAAAGTATATAACATGCATATACATATATGCATATATATATACATATATATNATATATATATATATAAAAATAAGTTGTGCACACTAAAGGTACACTTACTTTCCTGATTTTCACCAAAATATGCCTGTCATTCCTAAAAGTATCATTCATGAAAAATTCCCCCAAAGCAGCCTAGGCAGACACTTGAATTTTTGTTTTGTTTTCTCTTTGCAAAGTAGTGTACACACATTTTTTTCCTACAGTGGATTCTATAATATATTAAGCTCATTTCAAAGACACATCATTAATTTAACTACTTCCTACCTTCCTTTAAAGCAACCTGGAAGTCTAAAACGCTCTCTCATGTTATCTGATTTTCAGATTTGTCATTGTCATAGATGCACAGCCTCTGTAAGTGACATATATTTGCTGAGGAGAAAGGTACAGCCCCTTTCCAGGGCATTGATTTCTGTTTGAGAGGATTAGCACTTATGACAGAGAAGGTTCCTTCTATCTGGAAAGAAAACAAAACACAGCAGCTTACGAAATGAGATTTTAGAATAATTTGGTCCATCCAACTAGCCAAAGTCATTAACAAATCAGGTCATTAAGCTTTTATGAAAGAAGCTTTCTTCACTGTATTATTACCTCTGGAATCACAGTTTATTCCCCTAGTTTACAGAAGCTAAACAAAAATTCTTCAGCAAAGAGAGATGGCAAACACATGATGCAATCATGCAATCCAAACCCAAAAGCAGCCTTAAATTCATTACTGCTCCCCAAAATTAACATCGTGTGTGTCTTCCTTCTGGCCAGCCTGATTCTGAAGTTATATCAAAATTTATTCTGACTATCCTTTTTATTTAAAACCTCTTTATGAGGTCTGAAATAAAACTTCACTGTTAAATGTTAACATTGCAGAGGTTAGAATAATTGGATGGCAGCTACTAGGATTCTTTTTCTTCCATGTACAAGTGAAACACCTCAAAAATATTTCTGGTACCTAGGAGACCAAAGCGACACAATTCTGCACAATTACTTTGATGTTGAATTTAGTTTAGCTTCAACTAAAAACTCCAGGCAAAGGTTAAAATATTGTGAAGTGGACCATCTATTGAAGCCTAGAATGCATACTCTGCAGTTTTAGCCTTTCTGTGATGGCCCATCGATGTCTAATGGCACTACCACAGAGAGTAGTACTACTAAATTAAGTGGTGGCCGAAGCTGGTTAGTTTTTATGAAAATTTTTGATGGACTGTACTGATTTTATCTCAAGTAATTGATGAATTAATGTGTATCTTAAGGGGTTGTCCATCATTTGATATAAACATAAATACTGCTACAGCAATAGGCTAACAAGAATTAAAGTCCAGTCCCTAAAAACCATCAATCAGTTTTAAACATAAAAAATGGCAGTTTGTAGTAGCTTCGTTTCAAAACAATAAACCATCTGCCTCATAAAATCATTAGGACTACTCATCCTTTGCTTCCTCTTGGCTAAATCCGTTCTTCTCAAAACCGTTGAGCTGTAGCCAGGTCTAATTCACCATCCTTTCAAGGGCTGTTCCTCCTCTGAATAACTAAGCCTCGTCAGCTGGCTGGCTCACTCACCTGACACCCACCCCTTGCAGCTGGAATACAACATTCCATTATTACTTTCATACCCAGGAAGGTGAATGCCATATGTAGAGACTAGCAGGGGAAAGCGGTGGCTATTCTAACTGGTCAACTTATCTGTCCCCGCCAGAAAATATGTGTCTTCACACGAAATAAGAAATACTAGGAGTGATGCTTTGTCCTGACCTAGAGACTAGCAAGCATCACCCCTCCAGAAATCTTTCCAGCTAGGTCAGTCAAAACACGGCTAATATTCTCTTATGAAAACTCCAGCAAACAAATAAAAAAGTCTCTCATCTTATAGAAAGCAATCTGGATTTTTGTTAACCAGAAATTGACCTGCTGCATAATGAAGACTTTGTTGCAGAATGAAGATATGGATGATAAAAATATTTGATAGAAAAATTAAAAATACATCAAAATACATTCAAAATACTTTTTTTTTCCCTGCAATAGACTGATAATAGATTATTAATAGATTAATCTACGGCATGTGGCCTAAAGTAAGAGTCAAACAAGACAGGAGTGGTAAATCTTATCCCGAAGCTGTAAACAGAATAACAAATAACTCAGAGTTTTTATATCAACACTATCAAAATAACAGAAAACATCAGAATAATTACGAGTGACACTAGGATAAAAGCAAAACAATTATCAGAGGCAGCCAGAAATGTTTAGGATAGAGTTCTTCAGGGGAAAAAAAAGAAAGCCCTTGGACTTTGTGAAGGAAACCTAATTTCATAAAATTCCCAGAGAACTTTTCTTGCATGTTTGTGACAGATATGTGACTAATAGCTGCTTAAGAATTTCAAAAAACAGTGACTTCTTTCTCTCAATGGCCAATCTACTCCAGTGCGTAACTATGTTTACCTACAGAAAGTTTAGATTTGCTTTTAAAAGTGTGCCTTCATGCCCAAAATGGACAAAGCATTTAATGGGATGACCTCCTCAGCACTGAGGGAAGAGAGCAGCTTAATCCGAACAGTTTTGTTTATATACATAAATATGATGTTTTCAGTTCCTTCAATGACACCGGTGATGTAGGCTCAGTCTGTAATTTCCTCTAAACTCTATATTCTGAGGAATTATTGCTGAGTTATTACCGTCTAGGCATAGCTTTTGTCAGCAGGATGTAATTCATAAAGGGGAAAAACCATAAGAGGAAAAAAACCAACCAAACAAGCAAGAACCTGTTGAGTCAAATTTTCTTGTTCTAATCTCAGAAATAACTGGGGTGCTACAAGGCTTGGCATCATGAATAAACAGGAGAAAAGTGTTTTCAATGCTAACACTGGACTCATTTATAAAACACTGAAGGGAACTGGACTCAGGATAGATCCTGCCCTAAACAATGGACACCCCAATCTGGCAACGCACCACCCATCAAATAGCGTTAGAAGTTTTATCTTGTTTAATGAGAAAAATGCTGATTAAGTATCTCCCCTTGCTCAGAGAATTAAGCAGTTTTTGAGGAATTTATCAAAATCAGTTCTTCCTTGATCCTTCATGCCGCAGAAAAGGTAATATTAGAAATCTTGCTCTCTTTTGAAGACCATGCCATTGCTATTGACTTGGAGTTTTGTGAATAATTTTTATTCTAAATGTTTTGTTCCACATATTGCTGGTTTAATCAGAAAATTTACTGAGCTATTTTATTCCATAAGACTTCATCTTCCTTCAGACACTCCTTTCCCTCCCTCCCTATTTACAATAACTACTGTGCCATTTTGTTGCATAGCAGTTCTTCACTCTTGAACATTCCAGTTCCTTTTTCCATAGTAGTGATAGATGCATCCAATAAGCCATAGAAAAGTAAACTTGACAACATTTTCTCCTTCCAACTCAATTTCTAATCTGCTTCTACATTGACTCCTTTTCTCCAGTTAACAAAAAATGCTGTCTCTAAGCTCGTATCAATTTTAATATTTACAACCTGCCGAAATGTTTCACATTACTCCCTGAAGCCTCAGCTCACGTGTTTAATTGATCAGGTCCCAAATCCCTTTCTTTAATATGAGCATTAAATCAATCTCTTAGAGCTGGCAACATCCCTCACACTAGATAAAAAGACATTTTTAGTACAGATAAAAGCAAAAGACCTAATTCCTATTTAGTTAAACACTGATCAATGACAACACTTTTCTGAAGTTTCAAGAGACCTTATATAAATAATTAGCTGGAAGTAAGAGGCAATACTTTGGCAAGAAGGTGTTTTTTGTTCAGCACCCAGGTTCCATCTTTCCTTGCAAGTGCATGCATGCACAGAACCACCTGTCCCAGCTGGAGTTCCCCACGTGCTCCCAAGGGTGAGACCTCAGTGCTGCACAATTTACAATGTCCTTTTTACCCTTCCCCACCTCTGTGCTCCCAGTTTACTGACAGAAGAGACAAAGGCAAGGGCAAGACTAAAATTCACTCCACGAGAAAAACCTAAATGGTGATGAATGGGCTGCTCAGGTTCTGAAATGTTTCTCCAGAGATCAAAAAAAAATGGTTTGTGAAAACAGAAAGCTTAAGACAAATTATTTTAAACAAATAAATAAAGCTTTCTGCAGCCCAAGGACTGTAGTAGTGCATTGTCTCCTAACAGCTTTATACTCCATTTCAAAGAGTGAAAGATCCAAGCTGAAGGCAGAAAACACAAGATTCCCCACCCTCGAGTGGTTCTGCCAAGCATCAGAAAAGCAGCCCTGCAGGACAAGTGCTAAATGTCCTTTTTACTGTTAACTGAATGTCAATGAAAAGCACAAGAAAAAAATTGTAATTTTATGTTTCCATTAATCACCTTGTTCCTTTCTATCAGCCTTATTTAATTAACATAACCAGATAAACACAGAGATGTATCCTTAACTTCAGAACCAAAGCCAACCAACAAATCTTGCAATTTATTGGATAAGATATTCCAAACTGAAGTGACCCCAAAGGTTTTGTAGCACCTTGATCAGCTTTAAATGTCCTCACTTACATCTGATCTTTCAGACGATGTAGTTAGGCCAATTTCACATTTAATTTCTCACTTTTATAAAGTTTGACTTTTCCACCTCAGCATATCTTAAAAATTGAAGTCATTCCTTGTGATAATAAAATAACTACTTCAAGGATACAAGAAATAATTTGATGATCATTCTTTAACACAGGAAGTTAATCCTTTTTACTGTGGAGTTGATGGCATAAATTATATCAATATATAAAAGCTCTACCGCACCTTTATTACCATTTTGAAATACTGACTTCTCCCAGGTGGTCTGAAACTACGAGGCAAACCTTGAGGTCAGAATTTGATAGGAGCATCTGCCTTTTCTTTCGGTCATCACCAAGAAAGAGACTGTAGATTGATTTTAGCACTAGTAGTTTAAGGGTTAGGCTTAGTTTGAGATCACATCCAGTAATTTTTGGTCGATTTTAATAAAATGTATTTTTATGATGTTAAGAATAGTTCCTTACCTTGGTGGACAAGAATTGATTTGAGTTTCCCATTTAAAGGTAATGCTATATATGCTTACACTCCTACATTTTTTTCCTCTTCTATTTTGTTTGGTTTTTAATGAAATACAAATATATTTTTGTTTATTGCATAAAAACCAAGAATGGGATAACATCTCTTTGCAGACACATCTGGGTGAGCATGCTTTGCTCCTCTGGGTAATTCTTTCAATAGAGGTATTCACATGAAAACATGCTCATGTGGGTGTGCAGCGAGTTACTGCACAGTGAGAATTGTTATCCAGTAACACAGATTTTTACCATTTCCCAAAAGTCTTACTAAAGGAAGATCATGAAATAATTGCTCTATGTCCTCTTGCTGTCACTCTTTTTCCATTTCCCCCACCCCCTGAGCTGTTCACCATTATAAAAGAGAGAGTTACAATTCCCAGATTTGTATAAAAGTGGCTGAAAGTTGAAAACTTCTCTCCTTACCTCTCTTTAATTGAAAAATGTCGGGGGTTTGTGTTTCTAAACTCAAAATCAAAACTGCTCCTTTCATGTATCTTTTATGACACTTCACCCTAGAGCAAATGCTTACACAGCTAGGAACAGGGTATTTTAGTGGAAGTAGTAAAAAGCATCTAAACTGCAGCGGTGCTATCAGGCATCAGCACAATTGGTTTAGGTCTGAACTGGGAGCTCCCATCCTCAATCTCTCTATAAACTTAAAGGTAGTGTCACGTTTACAAAGATGGTGAAAAGGTAAATTCAAGCTGCAGTGCAAGATAACAGGCAGCGATGTAGCTGTGCTCTAAAATCGGAGCCCAACAGGAGCAGCGTATCGACACCTGCGGTGAAAAAGCAATGGTGATAATTGCAATGAACCAGCTTTTCTAGAGCCAGCTTACTAAAATGAAAGCATCATGGAGCAGCATTTGATCACGAGATATTAAAAAAAGGTCGAAATGAAAGAAAGAAGATAAGATGGGAAGCTTAGTATTCGCCTTTTGGTGTCACAAGTCTTTGAAAGTTTTCAGTATTTTTAAATCCTCATATTAACCATGAATAAGGTTTGAAAAAAAGGAAGCTGGGCTAGCATTCTAACACAAGACTGGAACATGTGTTTTAGCACCCTTGAACACTAAATCAGGGTCAGCGTTAGTGGAGAAACCTAATTCATGCTTATGACAATATTAAGGTTATTTTGAGTGTGTAAGTTATGACAGAAGGACCACATACATAGTTATTATTATCACACTTAAGCTGTGCATAATGAAGCCCAAACTTTGCTTTGATGCCCCGATGTCCATACCAGTTTATTTTACATGCAGAATACTGGCAGCTATAAAATCTTGGTGAGGGGAGAAAAACAAACAAACAAAACCAAACACAGGCATTTTTTCCTAAACAGGTAAAAATACATAGAATTAAATGGTGACCCTTAAAATGAGACCACTTCACCACAGGCTTTCTTGCTATCAACTTTCAGTAAAAGTTCACTGGCTAAGGTACAGGTGTAGCAGTGAAATGCAATCCTCTCTTCATTCAAAATGCCATTGAAATTTACCTGTTCTATAGAGCTTGTGTCTGCTCACTCACTGGTAGGAATTCACAGCATATTCATTGTAATAATTCACACTAAGTGCACAGGAAAAAAGGGATAGAGAACTAAAAAGATCTGCTCTAACCATTGTATTCCAGGATTTTTTAGCAACATTTGTTGAGTATCTGGAAGCTTCAATTCCTATCTGATTCAGTATATGTGTGTGGGAGAGCAAAAGAAAAAGCAAGGTCACTAACAGGCAGCGAGATAAAACTAAAATTTCCTTTATGCACATTTCATTTAGGTGTCAGAGGAAACCACTACTCTTTTCATGGCCCTGACATATTACTGCCATAGAGCCAATCACACAAATAACTAATGTTGTTGCACCTGTTTTCACTACCTGCTGATATAAACTATGCCATTAACAACAACAACAAAAATCTGCACTGTTTTATTAAGGCCAGAAAATTATTTACAGCAAAAAGAAAAGGTATGCACACCTATCCACATATAAGTTCACATGTATATACACATGGTGTTCACAGGTAGCACTAACTGTTTAATCCTTCTTCCTTTAACCCCATAGCACTAATAACATTCATCACTGATTGTAGTCAGATCCAAACCACAAGTACCTTTACAAGAATAATTTATAGTTTCAAGTTCACTCTGAAATCATCTGGTGAATAATCTTTACTGTTCTTGTTAGAAAAAAGTAAAAGACAGATTTTAGTTACATAACGGAACTGGGAAATTATTACAGTTTTCCATTAACAAAGCATCTTACATTAGAGCTTTCATGACTGAACATTCGTTTCTGTCCTAAAACGGAATTAATTGAAAACTTCTTTTTTTAAGCACTATATGAAAGGATATGTCTACAGAATAAATTAATTACATACCTGCATACAGCACAACATGCATCAGCTGTGATGTAAAATTTCTGTCACCCAGCCAAAGTGACAGCTCAGGAGATTTCACAGTAACCATTGGATATGTCACCTCCCCATCTTCTCCAGGTTTGGTGGGGAACTTACAAAACTGCTTATGAAGATCAAATACTTTGGCTTTGAGCATACACATGCTGGCACCAAACAGCAGGTCTCTTATGTTTGGGGTTTTTTTGAGGGAAAGATATCTTCAGGCTATTTTGAAAAAAATCTTCACATCTCTAAGACACAGCTCGAATGATATAAGTTAGCTACTGTAGCCTTATCCAACTGGCAATAGTATAGTTTTTCGTGATGAAAACTACAAGTAGCCAATACTATTTATAGAAGTTTAAATATTTAGTATGTATTTGTCATATATCATTATGTTCCTCCTTGGATTTCAAAGAAAAAGTCTTTATTTTGATCACAAAATCTCAAATAACTGGATTTCCTGAAAACATGTTCTACTTTTCTCTGAAGTGGAAGTTTGTTTTGACTAGTACATGTACTTCCTCTCATACCACAGAGAACTTCTTACAGATGCTCTCAAATCCAGTGTGATCACATCTACCACTATTCTCAGGAGCCATCATCATCTGTTTAATAGCCAGAACACAAGTCAGAAGAGATGAAAGTGGTGAGAAATGCATGGAGGGACTGTTGGGACTTCTTGTCTTTTAAGCCTCTCTCCCAGTCAAAAATAAAAGTGCTAACTGTTGCTAACTTTTAGTGGATCCCACTCCAGGGCACAGCTTTCTGAACTTTGCTTTTAGTAAGGTTTCAACAGTCCCACTGTAATAGAGAGGCAACCCCTGATGTGACCACTCAAGTTTAGAATTCCAAAAATTCTTCATTAAAAAATTTTCTGGTTTACCATACTGATTCATGGTATGCTGCCTTTACTAATTAAATTAATAGCTACACTTGCTTACTAAAGAGATTAAATTCTGCATTGCCCTCACTCGGCAGGTTAGTTGCTAGGCAGCTCTCACTGGGGACTTGGCACTGTCTCCTTATCTCCAAAGACAAAGGCTGCTGTGCACGTTTCACGAGGAGAATGAATGCTACACTGCTCTCACGGAGAGCATTCATCTCCATTTTTATATCTCAATAGCTCTCCTTTAATTATTTTAATCATTTGATGCATTCTAGTGTTGCTAACCCGTTTAATCTGGAGTCTACTTCGACTTCTGTGCTATGGAATTGTTTCCATTTTCCCCTCCCTTGCCAGTTTACAGCCTCAAGATTTATTTCACGTCACACATGAAGGTCTTGCACGCCAGAGCACGCCACGATTGCTACTGCAATAATATTCAGTCTGACGTTTAAGCCCTTCTCAATATTCTTCTATCCACTGAACTGTTCATTTTCAAATCTTTTTTTTTCACCTTGTCCACTTTGTCCCACACTTCAGTTCATACCTGGGAAGCTCTACCTTTGATTAGCAGCCTCATTGTGCCGAATGCTTTGTCAGTACCAGCAGCAAAGGCACCGTGACATGGCCAAGGACATGATTTATGGCACCGACAGCCTGGTCTTCTTTTCTGCTGAGCAGCTGAACATCCAGGTACCCAGATATGGCTGCACTAACCCCCTTTGCAGTATCCAGATGACTTCCAAAGAATAAAAGATAACTTTGTTGTTTTCTCACGGGCAGTCTGGCCTATTTTTCCAGGTGAATAGATCCACACCCTTGCACCTCATCAACAGCTGGGAAAACACAGTTTAGCTCCACAGATCTCAGCAAAGCTGAAGACACAATTCCTGTTCTCCAAAACAAACCAATCCAAACCCAAGGATTTAGTGAAACTTTCAGGTTTAAGATGAAAACAGAATTCCTTCCTGTACTCTGTGGCATATTCTTAAAAAAGCAATACAGATCTTAAAAGCGACATGTGAATCAGTGTTATTCAGAATGTGCTTCCAGTGGCTCCGCTTGTAAAACAACGTAATGATTACTGAATGGGAGAAAGCAAATTTCAGCTGAAAAAGACAGTCCATTTTTTAGTTATTTTCTAAGTTGTATTGAAGACTTAATGGAAAATAGATCTAATAAATAAAAAAATAAATTATTTTTAATTTATTTGCAATTCTGTGTAATCATACCATGCAAATTTATGCCAACTTGTTTTTGCTATTTTGCTTTTTGTCATGCATCCTTTTCTGACTACTCGCTACCCTCTAGATGCTACTCGTGTAACATTATTATTCCAGAAAGCTCCATTTGGCTGGATGGCCCAAATGCTAGAGAGTTTGAGAGAGAAAAACCTGAATAATTAACAAAATATCCATACAAATTCAAATTCCCTTGTTGAATAGAGAAATAATATAATTCACATTCTTTGTAATGTATATGTGAGCGCAGGCAAGTTGAAACATTTTTATAAATAAGTGGTCTACCCTTTTGTCCACTTGTGAGAAGTGGCAAGGTTTCTTGTGATTATGCAAAGCCAAAACCTGTCAGCAGCAGTGCATTTTTTTTCTTCCAAAAATATACTGCTTGTGGATAATACAAGGAAAAAGAAAGACAGCACAAGCCAGTCAGTTCTGCTTCTGAAAAGGTCAAAATATGGACATTTTCAAGCTCAGCTGAAACAAAGGAGAGCAAAAATATCTTTACAAATTGTCAGAAAAAACCTAGAAAGAAGATCACGGTATTGTTGAATTCATAAGGATTATATATCATTCTTTTGTTTTTAAACAAAGGTTAAATTATGGTATTAGATGCATCAAAGATGTTGATCTTTTTCAGCATTCAAGGAATTGGGATGCAACAACAACAAAATAAAAATCAAACTGTCAATTTTTTTTCTGTAAATATCAAACTGATGACTGCTTAGAGACAAATACAGGGTAACCACCCTGCTGGCACCTTTATTGCCTCTAATATGTCAGTTTCTTTTGACATTTCGTGGAGAAATATTAAAAATATTCAAAAATTTCCCTGAAAATTTACCTCTTCTGAGACATCAGTTTGAAGGATAATCTCCTAATGATGCATTACTTACAGGGAAATATTTGAAACTGACATACATAATTTATACTGTAAAGTCACACAAACTATTTTTTAACTCTTTTATTAGCACATTAAAAAGTGCTTTAGAAAGATGAGAATGTAGAGCAGACCTACAGTTTTAAGAGTCAAGGAAAAATACTGCACTTGAATCTCAAGCAATCAGGACAAAAATTCTGAGAATAGTGAATATATGTTCTGTTACTTAAAATAACAAAATATCAGCAAAATTTCTGATCTATATATGATAAAATCCAAATATTGTAATGATGGCAATTATAAAATATACTGATGCCTGAATCAATACACTGATTCCTGATAGATTGGCACAGTCTTGAAATCCTCCCCCTTTTGACCAAAATGACTGTTTTTATACAGGAAAGCACAACCATATCCATTAGGCTTTGCTACTCAAAATTTGCAGCTATGACCAAGCAAA